>JAOUQW010000016.1:13189894-13214415 GCA_028565825.1 Olivaichthys viedmensis
TGTAGAATAAGTCTGTAATGTAATGAAACATGGAGAAGGTGAAAGGGGTGTGCAGACTTTCCGGCTTGACTGTATATATATATATATATATATAACAGATTTACATTCTTCATTCTAGTACTCAATAATTTTTCCTGTTTTTCACTGTAGTTACTAAATCATTCATAGTAGTTACATAATAATATGCTTTTAGATGAATAACAGAATAATATATTGGATAACTATTTGTGAACCTGTTGAATACTTACGGAACGTTTTAATGACGTTTTCTGTTAGCTGGATAAAATATAGCCATACCTCTAACCCTTTTTGTTTTTATTATTAAGTTTTTTTTTTTTTTTAATGAGTGTATTGCGTATACATGATGTGAAATGTGTTTCATAGACACTCAGAAAGACCCCAAAAATGCATGAAAATAAGATAATAAAACAGCACCAAGGTTTTTTATATTAAAAAAAAAAAAAAAAAGTCATTCAATTACTCTGGAAATGCAGATGGAGGGAACTATGGAGAGTTATATTTGTATAGCATGACAATGCATTATTTCTCAAATGTTAATGAAAAAAAAAAGTTTTTCAGATTTATTTACCACATTGTGATTATTAACCTCAATACTGACATCATAAACAGTTCACTGGATTAAATGTCATCGACCTGCAGTGGCGTCGTAATAAAATGTATTCATAATGGAAGCTGGGAATGTAGAATTGCCTTCCCTCAACGCCCATACAAAAAAAGCTCTGCCAAAAAGGAGGCATTTTGTGTCCTCTGTCCCCACTTGTTGTGTGAGAGAATTTGCAGCTCGGTGGCCCTCTCGGCTGTGAGAGTCTCACTGCCATCACTGTGTTTCCTTTGTCTTCTGGCTGCAGCATTCCCAGAATGCCCACATGCCACGGATGCCTACTTCTTCCTTGTTTTCTCAATTACATATCTGTTTACTTTCAAAAGGGGCTTTTTTGCTGTGCATCTTTGCCCTTGTCTCCCACGGCCCTGGTAGGAGGAGACCAGGCCCCAACTCATTGTTACTTTTCCTGCTCCAGGTCTGATTCGCATTTCTAGGCCTTTGGTAAACTCTCACAAGCCGGAACCTTGAGCACATACTGTATATTCAGATTGAAAAAGAGGAAATAAATGGCAATGCTTATTCCAGTGCTGCAGTGTTCACTCTTTGTAACGGTTCTAGCTTTTTAAAGGGCTTCTACTTGAAACCTTTTCAGAAAAGGAAACCATCTGTTGTAGGGTTCTACACAGAACACTTAAGGGTTCTCCCAGAGGGACAAACTGAACCTTGTAGAACCTTTAAGGGTTCCCTCAGAGGGACAAACCTTTAGGGTGCTAGATGGAACCCATGTAACTCTAGCCATAGGAAAGGATGAGTAAGTAATACAGAAAAGTAATATTGAATGGTTACTTTTTATGTTATGAAACCATGCTAAACATTTGTAACACTTTACTGTAGAGCAAATATGAAACTATATCAAATAAACTGTCATCATGACAGGAAACATCTGGAAACATCTGGAAGAATCCTCCATCAGTATCTCTTTCTCTCTCAGCTTATGCAGTGGCATAACTCACAGTAAAACATCTTTATTTTTGGAGGCCACACTCAGGTTACAAATCAGTCATCAGCTTCTGGCCATTATATAGATGTGGAATTCACCAGACACCAGTGATTATCTCACCGCCAACAGTATGAATATAATGCAACCTTATCAAAACTACTGACGTATGCCTTCCTCAGACATACACTCACACACACACCACAGAAACCTAAAAACCCCTGCAGTCTTATAGAAGTGGATTCTTAATTCCTTTTATCCAGACACCTCTAAAGTAGATCCAGGCTTCGCTCTAAATCAATGCTCCTGGTAGGGATCCTTGGAATTTAACCATGACAACGAGCATAAATACTGGTCCAGTCTAGGCCTATGTTTACACTACGCTATCGTCTTCGCTATTGCGCCTCTAAACACAAGTAAGAAAAATACATGACTTGGATTTTAATGTCCTGAGAGAAATGAAGTGTTTACATCAGAGTATAAGGAGTTGGAAGAAAAGTTGGAGGACCATGGAAAACGAACTTTACCCCCACTGATTATGACTGATGTTTGGGGAACAAATATAAGTGATTCCGCCCTGAACCAGAAACAAGACATTTCCCCGGACAAGAAATTTTACCTCACTACAAAAATGTGGGTGACCCCAAATCTTATACTACTGTACTAAAAAATACGTCAAAATGGTATGCCATGATTTGTTACTTCATATATTGGAGTACTATTGTATATGGTTTGAGACATAGTCGCTTGCATTGCATGTTGACTGCAACAATGGGCCAATAACAGTAGGCATGCAAATAATATGTTAAATCATCTCTCGTGTGATGTAGATAAACCCTTATATTTTGAACGACGTGTAAAAACAGGGAGTTTTCATCACCTCTTTAACTGAAGAAACTGCACCAAGTACAGCTTTCACATTTATTTCAGTTTTTGCCGCAACTCCTTATAGTCTAAAAAACACCAAAACCATGAATTGTTTTTTACAATATAGCTCGTTTAAAATGTAGTCATTCTGTATGTACATGACAAATATAGGACCTTTGGATGTTCTTCATGACAAACACAATGCACACAGTACAAATTAACTACTAAGCTGAATGTGACTGCATTCCACTGGATCCTTAAAAATGCAAAATAAAATATTGAACATCTGGGTATGGAAATTATACTCTTGGGACTCTTCCGAATATCCCGTGGCTTTCATTTGAGAGTGTATTTATTCAGTGATACACAAGGCCATTCCCATTTCCCCAAAATGAGCATTCCGCAGCGGAATCAAACATGCAAAGACACATGCAGATGAACGGCGTACAGAGTAATGAGCTCCGACACATCAGAACAAACCTTGCGTGTTACCTTGAGCTCTCTCCGGTCATTTTTTCCAGGGCAATCATCCATCAGAAGCCGTCAGTCACAGAGTTCTGGCCTCTCCCGTCCTGTTTGGAACTCATCAATGTCCACTGACACCCCCTTCACCTCCGTGTCAAACCCCTGCCGGTCCCCCATTAAACACTTTCTCATTAGCACGGAATGGACTGATGGGGGGCTAGTCATCGCTATCAATTTACAGCTAGTCTGATGGGACCTGGCCTAAGACAATACAGTCAATTAGTCTCTCTGCAGGAGGAGTGCTGAGACGGTCGACATTCGGACACTTCTGCCTCAGCGTGCAGATTTTGCCAGCACACAAGCCCTCCCCCCAGCACTGAACTTCTGCTCCAGCTGTCCACATGGTTTAGATGTCCACATCACTGCCAGTGATATACATTGAGATATATAGATGGAGGTCTTTACTCATATCTTAAAGCGAAATAGAAAAGAGTCATCGTAGAAGGTAAAGATAGAGAAATCATAGTGGCATATCATAACAGCTTCCTCGTATCAAAATGTGCATTTATTCATCTGGCAGGCGCTTATATCCAAAATCCCTTGCAGTTATGACAGGATACAATCCAAGTACACAGCTGAACCATTAAAGGTTAAGGGCCTTGCTCAAGGACAGAAGAGGTAGCCCTGGAATTTGAACTCACAGCATTCCAATTACTAGCTCAGGACCATAATGGTTGAGCAACTGCCCACTTCTTTCACAGAGCTAATAAGAAGTTGTCCAAGGGTACGTTTCCATCAAGGTTCCAGAAACCTTTGAGAAACTATAGTTCCCAGACCATTTCCTGGTTCATGTTTACACAGCATTGCAGGGACTGTGACCATTAACCAAAGTGAAGTGCATGAAAAAAGCACAGCCACACAGCAAACGGAGGAAGTTGAGATTCAAGTTGTTCTTTATTGCTTTTTTCAGTTGCATGGATATGATACTAACATAAATGCCGATTTTTTTTCACCAGATGCTTGTGTATGAAGCACAACTTCATGATTCAAGCCTTTTTTTGTGCCACTAGAAGCATGTACAACATGTACTCTTGCAAAGTAAAAACAATAGCGTCATGGAAACATTGCGCTTTGCCCTTCACTTCATCCCGTCCCTGATATAAAACCAGATTTAGTAATCGCTTGTTATAATAGTGAAAGTTTTTAAAATGTCAGGTAAGAGGGTTAGTTATTCATAAAACTCACTTTTGACCAATAGTTCCACCCCAATAGTTCCTGGTCTGCAGAAAAGTACTGATTCTGCAGCAGGAGCTAAAGTGCTTCCTGGAAATATGGCCCAGGAACTAAATTTGGGCCTGGTTCATGTCCAAGGAGCATCTGATACTTATTGTACAATTTTCTGGCCACAAGCTTCATAATCTTGAAGGCTGTAATCTCAACTACATGCACCAGCTTCTGACGGGTAAACAAACTTTTAAACACTGTTACTCAATAAGCTTTTTGGAGCAAGATAATGTCACTGGATTGACAAATGTTCGCAACATCACGACATGTTCACAAGTTTTGTTTGAAGATGTAGGTGGTAAGTAAATGTGATACTCTTGTGTGTTTAATGACGGGCTACAGGAAAAGTCTGTGGTTGGTCGGTTGCAATGTCAGCCAAATGGCCTCTTCCTGTAAAAGTAGTTCTTAGCTGCGTTTTGTGACAAAAAGTAGAGTAGACTCTAGTGAAAGATAGAGGTCGTGAGAGGCTTGTGAGACTAGCCAAAAGTTTTTCGAGTTCCTGAAAAAGTTCCTGGGTTTGTGACAAGCATCCTGCAGTGGAAACGCATTTCAATATACTGCCTCCTGTAGTGGAGCCTGTATGTAACTGAACAGTGATAATTCTTTCTCTGTACTCCAGTAAATTTTCCTTTGTGTTAGTTTCCATATCTAAAATGCAGCTTATTCAGGTTCAGGTCAGGTCATTAAGTCCTCCAGTCAAAACTCCATAGTAGTGTGTTTCAAGTTATTATCCTGCTGTGAGGTGAAATACCATCCACATTTTTTTTCTTTTTCTTTTTCCATTTGGTTGGATGAGCAGTGAAGTTGTTTCCATGCACTTCAAGACTCATCCTGCTGCTACATTATTAGTAAAGACAAGTGAACAAATTCCACTGGCAGCTATACATGTTCATGTACCATGTTTCACGGATGAGATGGTCTGCTTTGGATCATGAGCAGTACATTTCATCGCTCTGGTATAAGCTAATATCTGTCTCCTTTTTTCATAAATCTCTGGCCCAGAAATCTACAGGCTTTTTTTTTCTTTATAAACTTTTTAGCAAACCGTATTCTGGCATTTCTGCTGTTGAAAATTACCAGTGGTTTGCATTTTGTGGTAAAGACTCTGAATGTCATGCTGGTGTGTTTTGCTTTATGGGGTAGTCTATGATACATCAGTGCCTACATCCTTGGGTATTGTTCTCGATCTGTTCAGCAGTTTTTCTTCATGAGTGTATTGTTGAATGTATTCTTTAAGCCATCAGGTAGTGTTGTCTTCAGTCTTTTTGCTTTTGATAAGCGTATCAGGGTGTTTTTGCTACTTAAAAATGTATCAACAGTTGATTTTGACAAGTGTAATGTTCTGATTCTTTGATTTTTTCCAATTATTCAATCTCATGATGGCATGCTTTACTGGCATTAATGACAGCTACAGGTGATATAAAGACTCACTTTTGAATATTTTTTTGAAGGTTTTTGGATCAGTTTCTGCCACGAGCTATTATATAAAATATTTTTTAATGGACTACACTTTCAAAAAATGGTGGGGACACGTCCCCAGTTTCCCCAGCACAAATTACGCCTATGAAACTCCTGATATGAAGAATGACGAACCAAGAACTTTTAGTTCCCTAAAATACGAGTCCTATGAATAAAAAAAGGGCTGGAATTCCTATATGGTGCACCCAAATGAAAGATCTCATTCTGCACTTTATTTCAAATCCAATGTGTCTGATTAAAGAGCCAAAATGACAAAACTTGTGGCACTGCCCAATTACTGACTTACAGACCGTGCTGTAAGAATAATTCATCTTCTCTCTCAGAGCCTGTCGTCAAAACAAAGCTTTTATTGTCGAGCAAAAATAGCATCTTACATAAACGTGCAGATGAATCAGTGCAAATTGGTGCCCTGTCTGAAATTATACGAGGTGTTTGGTGAAATGGAAAAAAAAAAAACAAGAAGGATATCACAGTTGGAAGATCCTGTGGTTTGGATGTTGGTGCTCGGCTCCAGTGTAACCCAAAGTGACACCAGTGTCTAACGGCATTCTCAGGTGTTCATACCAGACACAGAACATTGACTCCTGCCCATTACGCTGTCAAGCAGCAGCAGGAACATGGGCACAAGCTCGTACCACCGGCCTGCCACGCTTCACATGAGTGTACCGGGCATTTCTAGTGCCAAACGTGGCCTGGTTTCTAAAGACTTCAGAAGAACACTGAAGAGAAATGCAGGGAAGAGATGGAAAGATGCTCATATATGCAGAGATGGCTCCTGTCCATAACTTGGTGTTTCCAGAGGAGAAAAACAATTACTGTCTGTTTAACCGTCCTTTAAGGTCCCGAGTTCACTATTGTGGGTGTTGAGAGAGGAATGTGTTCTTTTCCAGAAAAGAGAACGACAAAAAGAAAAAGGAAAAGAGAGAAACAGACATGATGTGAGAGTTGCGTGAAGGCCTGGTCTCTGAGTTCACTCTCACAACTAGGTCAGGTCTTCAGTTTAGTTATCCTGCATCAGGGCAGCTATGTATTAACGTGGAATAAATAAGAGCCCAGGAGGAACTTGGATGTTTGCATCACACAAGGTGAAACATCCAAGAGGTGAAAGAAAAAAAAAAGAAAAAAAAATGGATTTATTCATAGAACACTACAAATTGCATAATATTGTGGCATATGCGAATATAAAGTGAGGCCTTAAAACCCTATTTGTCATTATAATAGACAATTTAATCAGCATACGGGATCAATTTTGATTGACTTTTTTTAGGGTTAGTATGAAAATTGTTCTCCCAAAGCATCTGTCATTTTCTGAATTATTAAATAATCTCTGGGGATGTGCACAAAGATGACTAATTCCTGTTCATATGGTATGACATCTGTGACACTAGGACATGATTTTTGTTTTTTTAAATGAATTTTTTATGCTTTGGTTTGAAATTAGATATCCACTTTTGAAATTGAATTCAATTGAATTTTAATTTAATAAAATTTAATTTTCATATTCAAATTTAAAAATTTGGCGGCACAACACATTTCAAATTCAGTCCATCAAATTCACATTCACCATTGGGGCACCCAATTATTCCTTGACTGCTGATTGGCTGAAATGGCAACGACTGAATCTGTGCTTGTTTGCATTTAAATTAAAATCTGAATGTGATACATTTTATTTGAATTGTGTTGTGCCACTGAAATATTTGAATTTATTTGAATTTTGTACATCTTATCATCTTAAAATTTTATTTAAAGTTTTAAAGCCTCCAAACTATGGAATACAAATTACATTTGATTTCATTCAACCTGATGACTAGATATGCAATTTACAAAGCAATGCAATTTCAGATTTACAAAATTCAAACCCAAATTCTACTGGCACTAATATCCTTCCATAAATACAGCGTGTAGCAGTGCTCAAAATGTCCAGACCACCCTGACAAAGTTTGTCTAGAAATTTACATTTCAGAATAGAAGTTTCTCAAAGGTGGAGTCAGAAAAACACTGACAATCTGTACGAAAATAAAATCATCGAGTAGCACCTGCAAATGATTACCCACCTCCATGTAAAACTAATGCTGTCCAAATAGGGCTATAGATTTTTTTCATTCTCAAGGAAAAGGAAAAAGATATTTAAAGACATGTATTTCCTCTAATTGCCCTTGCACTGAGACTAAAGCTTTGTCACATTCACATATATACAGAAGTGAAGGACAGAGAGAGGATAAGACAGGCAAAGGAAAAGAGGGATTTGCCAATGGAGCCAAAGGAAAACACATTTTGTTCAACTAGGCTATTTACAACCATCAGAGGAGTATCCATTTCCTGTCATCTCCATCATACATCCCAGGGCCAAGGAGATCGCAGCCCAATTAGGGCCTGATATCTAATCGATACACCACTAGAGCTGGAAGTAAAGAAGTAGGCCCCTGAGAGCTGCAGCTCAAATAACTCCACTGTTAGTGCTGTGTGGGAGGCAGAACGACACGGAGAAAAGAAGCAAGATGAAAAGTCCGAAAGTGGGTAATTTCATTTTCATTATTAAACACACATCTGCTACGCTGTACTTTACATGGTCCATGTTCAACCCATGTTCTGTTTACTAATCAGCCATGGATGCCATCTATTTTGACTTTATAGCAATGTGACTACAACATTTATTTAAAAATTCTCACTGTATCTTATCTTCATCTCCATTATTAGCTATTTAAGCACTTTCTGGAAAGGCACACAAGACCCCTTGACATGGAGGTCATGTGACAGATTAAAAACACAGTTGTGTTGCATATACACAAAGACAAGTCTTTTTTTTACAAAGACGCAAAAAATCATTCTTAACATTTTCAACATTAATTCTGTAATAAGTCATTCAAAAATAGGGTTTCGTTGTTGGGAAAGCTGTTTTCCACAGTTACACTTTACCAAATAAAAAATAAAAAAACAACCCTTGTTTTTCCAATATTAATATTTTAATATTAATAATAGTGTAGTCCCACATGTTTATTAGTAGTGCCACATGCATATTAAAAATAATATACCACAGACATAATTGTTTCATTGTGGGGAAAAAAACAACAAATAAAACAACAAAAAAGCAAAAAGAATCACTCCAATTTAAATATAATTTTGACAGAACATAAGGAGCAAGTCCTAGGAGAATGATGTCATCATGCAGCGCTACGCTCAAGTTCATAAAACAGCATCATGTCACTTCGTTACCCTTCTCTGACCTCGCTCTTCTACCCCACAACACCCTGCGGTTCACTGATGATGTAATGCTACTAAACACGAAGTCTTGGTGTTCGGCTGAACGATACCTCACAGACACAGCACAGGCCATCTAACCTGGCGAACTCGCTGAGCGTTTTCACACACACGCTTCTATTTTAACACATTACACCCATGACAAGGCTTTCCAGCAGGCCACACACCGTGACATAACCGAGAGAGGAAGAGAGGCTCAGGTAGCCGAGCGCTGGAGAGGATGACGAATGTCTTGGCGTAAACAGCGAGGATTTGAGGTGAGTCTTTTGGCTGTGTTTCTATGCACAGATTAGGCCTAGTTCTAACTGCTCAGTATGAAGGCTGTGTATTTGCAGCCTACAGAAGGGTCCACATGCCGAGTGCACTACCAAAACAATCTCTATTTCAGTCCTGGTAATCAAATTGTGTCAAGTTATATTTCTCAGACAAAATTACACAATTAGCCATCAATATAAGGTGAAAAAGTTATTTACTATTGAAAGCAGTAGTGACAATAATGTGCATAAAGACAGAGGATCATACTTGAGAAGATGGCGAGAGTGTGCAAAGCATCATCAGGAACACTTAAGAATTTCAAATAGAAACTAGTTTTGGATTTGTTGAACACTTTTCTTGGTCACTGCATAATTCCAAATGTGTTATTTCATAGTGTTCATGTCTTCATTATTATTCTAAAACAGTAAAAAATACAAATGAATAAAAGCCTTCTATATACAGGTGTGTCCAAACTTTTGACTGGTAGTGTACATTTACTTTTGACAGGAAATGAACTCCAGACTTTTGTGACCCAAGATACCCCAAAAAGTTTCAACATCAACATTTTTATTAACAGTTCTCAGTAATGTATAATCACAGGACACACTGCAACAACAACAACAAACAGCTAGGACATTTTTGTTTTCAGCACTTAAAATGAAAACCTGCACTCGTGTGATAAGTTGCGCTGTTTGCCAAAGAGAAGTGTTTAGGAGGCAGTGGGCATACTACCATGTCGTACATTAATAGTAGCCTTTCATGATTAATTATAGAATCCAAAAATGGGATATTTGATGAATATGCGATTAATAGCGCAGCCCCTAGAAGAAATATTAAACTACACAAAGCCCCAAGTGCTACTTTAGTTCCTTAGGCTGTAATTTCTCTCAATGTCTCAGGAAGATCTAATCAGTGTTCGAATGACTAGGGGTGGTCCCGAAACCCCCTCGTTCCAACCAGAGCCCCCAGTTATCTCCAAAAAACAGACCAAGGGGGCTGTTTTATCCAGTTTTCGACGATATTATGTTTACAACACGTTTGTGTTTGAAAGTTATTGCTATTTTTATAAAGGGTTGTGGGAATGTGTTTTTTTTTCCAAGACTACTTTGAGTCCTCATCTTTTTCCTTTTTCCAAGCACGTACAGCAAACTCTGGAATTCGAAGATGGATGATGTAAAGTTGATTGTGGAAGTGGAGAAATTCAAAGAGATCCATGACCTTTAGCCTTCTCTATACATAGGATCGGGAACCTTTTCAGGTGGCAGAGCCAAATAAAACTAAATAATTAGAACTTTTCCCACCAAAGCAAAGCCTATATTAAAATGTGTTGGATTTGTTTTTAAAAAGAAAATGACCAATGAGAATTTTAGTGGTTAGACCACGAAAGTTTTTTCTTCAAGTGCTGCTTTCTAAAATGGCACACTTTGTGTACTTTTAGTGCAAGATACTGCAAGTAGTGTGTTCACATTGAGAAACTCACTGAGATGTAGGTAACTATTAATATGATCTACTAAAACCGCTGAAAAAATAAAGTTCAGAATGTTGGACACTTTTTGCACTAAGTAGTAGCAGAAGGCGCGGAGCCACCAATGGGGCACTGTGGTTTTAATTTGTCACAAATTGGAAGCAGGAAATGTAAACCGGACATTTTGGGTTTTAAAATTGGTGATTGTTACTGTGCAGGTTGTTTTGGTGGTTCGTTGACGTGAGGTACCACGCGGTAATTTGTCCTTTCTATTTAGTACAAAACGTTAGTGTTGTGATTTGAGATGTTACTACCCTACAAAAATCAGGTACTACATACTCAAGTACATAATATATTGTGCGTAGTACGCCATTTGAGACGCAGTGTTAAAGCCTTGGTATACTTCTTGCGAAGACGACGTTTGCAAGGCTTCGGCAAACAGTATGACGTAATCACGTGGTGTGAGGTTTCGCTCGCCCTTGTCGCGCACATGGCAGGTGGGCGAACTCCATGGACGAACACGCTACACAAAGCCTGTGATTGGTTGGTGAAAAAGAGGTCCACCTACAGTTCTGCAACACTTGCACGCAACAGCTAAAACAAAAGTGCAGAGTGTATGCGAGCTTGTAAGCTTGTGAAGGTGGTTTCGATTTGTTTAGCTGGCCTTGCTAATTAGTTTGCCTGTTCTTAATTAGTGTAAGAGTATTCAAGCAATTTGAGTCCAAGTCTTGCCATTATCTAGGTGCATTACTGAGCCTCGTATTGTCTTTGTTTGTCAGTAATGAATCGTTGCCTGTCTATGCGTCTCTGCCCTACTGGATTGTCTACATTGCTGGGTTTTGTACTTCCTGGCTCACGTTGTGTTTATGGATTGTGGACTTTTAATTAAGACCCCTGGTGATTGCATCAAGCCGCCTCGCTTTTGTGACAACACCACAACTTTGCGCCCAGTTTAAATACGAACGTCTGTTAGAAAAATCAGCTCCACTTTCCCCGTCCGTTCTTTGTGCTTAAAAGTGGAAGGACCACCAGTTAGGGACCTACTTTAATCTCTCTCTCTCATGCCTCACACACACACACACAGTCTCTCTGGACCCACCAGGCTCTGAGGACGGGGTCTGGGCTCGGGGACTCTAATGAGTCTTTAGCGGTGTGTCTACACAGGGGAAAGAAGAGGAGAAGGTTAAAGAGATCAGTCTGCCTCAGAGAGGAGGGAGTGTGATGGCTGTGAGCTGAAAGACTATATTTTCTTCTAAATGTGAAATCTACATCCTCCTCCTTCTCCTTTTCTTTCTCTCTCTCTCTGTCTGTGAGAGGGTGACAAATAGATAAATGAGATGACGGAGGGAGGGAGAGAAGCCGGTGGTCTGACTGCCAGACAGGCTCTAAAAATACCTCACGACGCCAGTGATTGCACACGGTGTCCTCTTCTCTCCTCGGGCGATTCAGTGCTCTTCTTCTCTCGCTCCACTCCTTACTCCTGCACTCTTCTTCTCCTCTCATCACAGTTGAAGTCTCTCTCTCTCTTACTCTCATCACAGTTCAAGTGCTTATATTGTTCTCCTCACTCTCTCCTCTCATCGTTTGCTTTTCGAAAAACCCCTTCAGAAAGACAGCAATACCACCAGAGAAAGTCAAACCTTCTGCTTCAGAAAGTCTGACCTCCCTCGTGATGACCACAACATACCCGGGGTTTGCACAAGGTGCCTGAAGTACATTAATTTAGCTTTTTTTTTCAATTTAAGGCCAGGCACCACAGACTAGTGATTAAAAATATTGATTTTTGCTTTCAGTTTTCAACATTCTACAACAGAATGTGTTGTACTCCGTGTATAGACATTTCCTTAGCTGATGGAATGATTCATGTTGAAAGAATCCTGGGATTCGGTCGGCTACTGACGTTCTGTTTAACAGTCGTTTTTTTAAAATGACCAGTTTTCCAGACGGAAAGTCATTTTTCTTTGTTTCCAAAAGGTTTTTCTTATGTCTTTATTAGTCTTGACTTTAAGTGACATCCAAAAATTATGCATTTTATTTTTATAATCCCATGAAATTACAATATTTGTGAAAGGCTGACCAAGAAAATGGTTCTGAGTGAATCCATTTGTTGATAAATAGGTTTTTTTGTAATATGCAAAGTAGAACATATTTTAGTTGCACATTTTAATAATTATTTTTTAAAGAAAATGTAATACAAAAAAAATCTTTCAGGTTAAGTTTTATTCTGACATGAGTAAAGAAAAGATAACACTATTACGGTGTGGCACCGAGCCTTAAGTACTGGAAAACCTGCAAACCTGGATAGCCCTTTTCTTGAAAAGTGCCTAAAAAGTACACAAATTTAAGAAAGATACTTTATTATGTAACTTATGTCATCAAGTTTGAAATGTATTAAGCTATTAAGTGGTTACTTGCACCCAGACAGACTAAAAGCACCTGATGCCCACTGCCCTAGTTTAGATACCAAACTAAATAAATGATGAAATAACTCGTAATGCCTGGAAAATGAGTCATTGTTGGCAAACGAAGTCTACAGTGTGGTTCTTAAAAAAAAAAAGAAGAGTGCTTAAAAAAGCCCTTGAATGTGCTGGAATTACATTTTGAAGCATCTCTATAAACCCGGCATATCACAATAATCCACAATAAAAGGAGACACTACATATTTCAAAAGCTTAGAAAAAAACTTCCTCCAAAAATATTTAAATATTCTCCATGCCCACGAGGCATCAGTTATTTTATTCATGTATCCTAAAGCACTCAGAAGTGTTAATATTAAACATATCTACACACTCACAGGGCTGTATGCTTACATTTTTTGCATCCTTTGTTCCCCTAAATAAAGAAAATATATAGAAGCACAGTTCCTTTTTTGTAAAGACTGCAACATTAATCACTATTTTAAAATTAAACATGCATCATTATCAAACATCAGGATGATTTTCTTGTGTGGAGTGATGAGAAGAAGAAATAACTCCCTAATGAGAAAAACCTATTCCAGAAAGAGCTTTTTTAGATTTAGAATTAATTAGACACTTTTAACAGGGGTTTAAACCAAAAATTTAATGATAAGCTTTATAGACATCTAGTGAAATTCTGCGACAATATTCGTTTTTAATCACATGCCACCATCGAGAAAGACGAACGTCTCTGCCTTAGATGATTGACAGGTCTGCGTGATTGAAAGGTTATACAGTATATATACTCAGAATGAAACTTAACCTGTTGAAAGTAAAACACCAATACAAGATTTTTTAAATACATATTTTTTTATGTATTACAATATGCAAATGAGGTAATGCATTTTAAAATTTTTGCTATTTTTCAGATTACAAAAGTCAATTTTTCAACAAATGGCTTTCGCTCAGAATGATTTTTTTTGGGGGGGTCAGACTTTTAGGTGACAGTTTATCAAAATATTGTAATTTCACAGAATTATTTAATATAAAAAAAATAAAAAACACTATTCACATATATTAGAAGTGCACATCTTGCATAATTTTTGGATGTCACTTAAACGCAAAACTAATAAAGTTATTTAAAAAAAAGTCTGGCTTTATGACCTATGAACCAGTGTGTAAAATTATGTTGCATGAATTAGTGTGCAGGCTTATTTTTGAATTTTCTGAAGAGTAATGAGCGGCCCAAATTGCGTAAAAGAGATCTCTCCTTTGATGATTAAGTACGAGATATTTCATTTTTAATTGTCGATGCTTCCTCAGTTGTGAGGCTTATTTGCTACCAGCTGCTTGTATTATCCTGGAATGAGATGATAAATGGTCATTTTTGATAAATGCATCCCTGTAGCGTAAAAGCCGCTGAGATACATTGTGCTTAACCAATACATCTTTTTTTCCATGAGTGGATTTCGGCACACAAACGCAGAGCCTGTTCACTCTCTTCAGGCATGTTTGTTAAATCTGCGGTACATTTTTCCTGCTCATGTTGTAGCCGCGGAAAATAATTCATTTGTTTGACCGTGATTTGACCGTGTTTACTCATCACTTCTCTTTTCTGTTTCTTGTTGGGTGAACCAACTACTGGGTCACCGGCTAGTTCTGGTTTTTAAGTATGCTTTTTGGCTTTGCGTCTACCAGGTATCAAACAGAACTGCTAATCAGTGCTATCGGGGCCGATTTAAGCTAATACGTGGCCCGGGGCTGATGAATATATGAATGTAGGAGGCCTCACCATCATCCTGGCACTACGTAAAAGTGTCTACATGGATTATTTACACATCCAACACACTGTTCACGAAATAGATAGAGAAGGAATCCTAGTTATCATCCAACACAAAGCTAGCACAAACAGCACAGTAGCAAAGGGGAATTATATCGGTATATACAGACCTACCACAGTCGCTCGGCTTACATTCCTCACTGTATTGTAGGCAACACGACAGTAAAGTGGTCATTAAAGCCACTCAGATGGGCTTAAACCATGGAAAAAGGTTTTACTTACTATTAGAAAGAAGCAGTCCTTCATTTCTTCAAAGCAAACTCCTCAATCGTTAGACAGCGATATAGACGCGAAAGTCAATATTTTTCAGTACATCAAATTCCAGATGCTGTTTATTATTTTCTCCTTTGTGCCCCACTCTCTAACCTCCTTCCTGACATTTGGAACACATCAAAACTGTCAAACTAAAAATATAATATTACTAGTATACGGTTTCCTGAAAGGATCGAAATTATTGCGCACGTTTTGTGTACGAGTACTGATTATCCATAGTAGCGTATGTAAAGAAATTTTTACGATTTAAATGAGCTAAAAAGGTTTTATTGTTTTTTTTCTTAATCCAATTCATATTTTTGACACTACTGTCATAGCTTATGTTAGGTTGTCATGCAGTGGCCCCCCTGAGGGGCATTCTTTGTGGTTCAGTGAACCACTGACGTTAGCTAGTTAACTCCTTTCTAATAAGGTTTTAGCTTTACTGTATTCCTTAGACCATGGCTTATTTGTGCTAGCATGAGGATATGATGTTCGATAGAGACTACAAAGCACTTCTGTAAGTCGCTCTGGATAAGGGCATCTGATAAATGTTGTAAACGTAAAATGTAGGTAGGTTTTTTTTGCTTTTTTTTTTTTTTTTACAGCTGTAAGAAACAAGTAACAAGAAACAAGTTGACTGAGTAGTGGAAAAGAACGCAGCCTGCTTTCTTGTTGTCTATCCAAGGTTACTAGGCAAACTTGATTTGTTTGAATGCACTTCAAGCATTATGCAGTGATTCCGAGCCCAAGTCCTGGAGTAACCCCACCCTACACATTTTAGAGTTTTCCTTAGTCTACCACACACACGATGACTCAGGGAAGGGCCTGTTATCATTATAAAATTTGCTGAACAGCAGGATTAAACAACAAAATATGCAGTTAACC
Organism: Olivaichthys viedmensis; assembly: GCA_028565825.1. NCBI lineage: Eukaryota > Metazoa > Chordata > Actinopteri > Siluriformes > Diplomystidae > Olivaichthys > Olivaichthys viedmensis. The sequence continues at coordinate 13,205,906 of JAOUQW010000016.1, forward strand.
ATTGAAGTCATGTATAAAGACAGCAAAATGAAGTCACACACACAAACACCTCACTTGCGTTCCCGCTCTGTGCAGGGTCCTGCCGCGGGTTTGGCTGGGTAGCTGCCCTCGGCAGTTCGAGCATGTCACCCTGAAGCTGAAGCACGAGCTGGGCGTCACAGCCGTGATGAACTTCCAGACCGAGTGGGACGTCGTGAACAACTCGAACGGCTGCCGGCGCGACCCCAACGAGACCATGACCCCGGAGACCATGATGCATCTGTACAGGGACTGCGGCTTGGCTTACGTCTGGATCCCCACCCCAGACATGAGCACTGATGGTGTGTGTGTGTGTGTGTGTGTGTGTGTTTCACCGGTGTGCTTGACCCCGTGTTTTACTCCACAGCTCTCAGTGGGGAAGGATGACACTGTTTACACTGGACCATTGGTAACTAAATATTACACACGGGTGAAAATACAAGTGCGATAAGAGATTTTAGTACAGAGTGGCAGAGAAAGATAAGCACACAAACACACTCAAGGGGTAAACATATCTCTTACTGCAGTAATTCAAAGTTATCGCTTTATAAAGTTAGATTATTTCCCTGTTCACTGAAGCCCCAATACTGAAAAAAATATTAGAGAATACAGAGCTCGCTATCTACTAGGGATGAGTCCATATTTTCAAATATTACAATATAAAAGAGTCTAAAAAATGTAATGTAATATATTATTGAGTAATCAAACGAGTTGTGTACTTTTCGTACATCTGGGAGATTAGAAGCTCTGTCTACTAGGGGGCAGATCAGAGTCAGAACATACCTCGCCAGCACCGGAATACTTTCTTCGACCACTTCCTCCGATTTTGCACAATGAGGTAAACCGTGAAGATGGTGGGAGTTGAGGAGGCTATTATAATGTGTATCTTTAGAAAATGGCAGAAATAATTACAGTGGCAAGGTGTAAAATCCAACTGTGTGTTGGTACGATAAAGAGACAGTTAATTTAGCTAGTTAAACATGGCGTAAATGAACTCTCCGCCTCGTGAGGATGTTGTGAAATTGTATTAAGTTTAAATGTGGAATGTGATGGCGTGCTCCGGCTGTAGCCAGTTTAAAGTGCCACTCAGTGCAGCAGATAAAGGCTTAATGTTTTGTGCCATACATGGAATTTTTTTGTGCATGTGTGGGAGACAGGTCAAATATTTGAATATTATTCGCTCTGCTTTAACCCCAGTTACTCCCATTATGATCCTTCATCCACAGAGAGCTGGATATTGATTGGACTTATTAAATTAGTTTCTCTTGTGAAATGATAACTACTGCACTCTTTTTATTAAAGCTGGTGCTTGCATTGGGCATCATGTCGGGCAGAAGTGAATACCGGAAAGCATAAGAGCTTATGAAAGAGAACTAAACCAAATCGATCAGCCGAGACATGTTTGGTATCCGAAGTTTGCTTGTTTAGTTTTGCACTGGAGCTACAGTATGAGGCTAATTTTGCCAGTTTAGCATTTCTCAATCTGCATGCCTAAATCATCACACACACGCCTCAAACTGTGTCGAGTATCTCAAACAGATTTCCTCATGTGGTTTCTGACACTGTATAACACACTGTTATCTATAAACATGGACAAAAGGACACTTAACAGTCGTAGCTCCGCCTTGAAGCCGAATCACTTTCTTCATCAGCACATAGTTTGGTGTCACTCCGCACCAGCATCAGACTCAGGTTGGAGGCGTGGCCAAAGTTTGAAGGCGGTTTTTTTAAATGTTTTAAATGGACTTATCCTGCTATTTTATGAAACTGTTTATGTAAAAATTATGCATCTCCTACAGACTGAAATTGTAATCATAAAGACTATCCTGTGCGCATCCCAGGACTTACTTACAATACGGTCATACCAAATATCCTTTAACCACATTTAGTACTGTTTGTCTTTTCTCTATATGGCTGTTTACTGTATGATTTATAATCTCACTATCGGGTGTCACCCAGAAGAGGTTCCCTTTTGAGTCTGGTTCCTCTCAAGGTTTCTTTCTCATGTCGTCTCAGGGAGTTTTTCCTCGTCACTGTCGCCTCTGGCTTGCTGATTAGGGATCTAGATCTACATCCGGATTTCTGTAAAGCTGTTTTGTGACAATGTCTTGTGTTAAAAGCGCTGTACAAATAAAATTTTATTGAATTTAATTGAATTTGACTTTTTTACATGTGTAAATGCATGTGGTTAAAATCTTACCAGGATACAATCCAGATACAAGACGCATGAAACGACCAGGTGGAACCAGGTTCTATGACTTGTTGTGTATGTCGCCCCCTGCAGGTCGCGTGCGGATGCTGCCTCAGGCTGTGTTCCTGCTCTATGGGCTGTTGGAGAACGGTCACAGCGTGTACGTGCACTGTAACGCCGGCGTGGGCCGCTCCACTGCCGCCGTGTGCGGCCTGCTGATGTACGTGTTGGGCTGGAGCCTCAGGAAGACGCAGTACTACCTCACAGCCAGGAGGGCGGCGGTATACATCGACGAGGAGGCTTTGGTACGAGCGCAGGAGGACTTCCTGCTGAAGTTTGGACGTTTACGTGCCTCTGTATGCTATCCTGAGATGTAAAGGCAGGAAGATGATGTCAAATAGATACAAACACAGGCATGGACGTTTATGCTAAGAAGATGATTGTCGCTTTTGAAGTATTCAAGAACATACAAAGGATTAATAGAGCAACAGCTTTAGTGAGGTCAAAATATTTTCTTCAATATAGTGTCAAAAGAGTGAAATAAATTACTGGTTTTCGGCTCCTTGAATAAATAAATCCTCAAGAAAACAGACTATCTGTGTCTTATATACAGTATATCTGTATCTCAGCTCTCACATTTATCACACCACCGTTTTTCCTGGAAAAGGTTCCTCACACAACAGCATTTTCATCTTATTATCCTTCCTCCATCTTCTTCCTGACAAGATGGCCATTTTCAAAAGGCACCTTCAAGCTGTTGGCAGCTCAGCCGCTCGCGTATGCTGCAGGCATCGTTATGCCGTTCGACCGCTTTCCCAAATTTAATGTCCCCTAAATTCATTTGCGCCTTGGTGGCTATATTTAGATCAGACGTTTCCCTCACCACCGTCACCCAGCGCCGCTTTCCAAGCCAGAATATGAAAACGCCATGACCTTTGATATAAATGGGTGGAAATTGTGTTACTGTCTTGGAAGTTTTATTGATGAGAAGCGGTGAGTCATGTATAGTGTTGGGTGGGAGGCAAGAAAAAGCTGGTAAAATTTTCCAAAAGGTACCTGAGAGACAGACAGAGAGAGAGAGAGATTTCTTTGTCGGCCTCTACAGTAAATATAAACATTTTAAATTCAGAAGAGAGACGCTGCTTCTTTTGCAGGCGTGTAAACCCTTCCTGTCTCGCTTTCTGTATCAGCGGGGGGGGGAGCGCTTTTGTTCTGTCTCTTTCCATCTTCACAAGCCAGATTGTACTGTTTTAAAGGCCTCATTTATTTCATTGGTTTCCTTTGTCCTCTATCTGCTCTTCATCAGTTTTACATTGTGATCTGCTACTTTTCTTAAAGGTAAAGTTTCCTGTTAAAACTAAGGGTTTATTCTCTGTGCCGTACTTTAAACTTCTCACTGCTCAATGGGATAGAATAAGTGAGCTCTTAACCGTGTGTCAGGCCTTGAGGAGGACACAGATTGTGAGTGTGTGTGGGTGGATGGATAGATGAGCGTAAGAGAGAGCAAGGGAGTGAATGAAAAAAGAGAACGTGACCTCTCTCGGCGCTCCGTCTACAAATCCGGTAAGTGTGGTCATTGAAGAACTCCAGAGCTTGTGAGGACGCATCACTTCCTTTCTCGCTCCTCTCTTTCAGCCTGGCACGGGATATGGGGAAATGATTCACCTGAAAGGCAGAAGACACCACTCCTAAAAGATGAGATCTTCATAAATATCATGGCAACTCAGTGTGTAGACTGTCATGGATATACTGTAAGTTTGCATACCCCTTTAGGACAAAATGAAGAAGACCAAGAAATGTAATTTATAGCAACAAGACATTTAGTGTGTTCGGTTTCACAAGTGACAAAATGACCTTAGTGACTTTAAACGTGCCATGATTGTTGGTGCTAGTGTGACAGCATCAATGTGACGACTGTCATGGCAACTCGCGCTCTCTTTTTACGCTGCATACAGACAGCAATTAGTATTAGATGTTTTCAGCAGCTGCAAGTCCAGACTACGGCAAGCGCAAGGGAACTGCTGTAACGTCGGTTCTCACGTACACACACGAAGTAGGATCCAAAAGCAGAGTCTTCATTGACAAACCCAATCCAAAGAGGGTAATCCAAAGTACAGGCAGTAATTCGAGTAAACCGGGTGATCAAACAGAAGGCAAACAAAACAAAAGGAACAGGCAATATCCATAGTCGCGATAACAGGCAGTAAAGTCGGAAACCAGAAATCCAATGGGCTAGGGAACCACTCAGAATTGTCATATAAATATGGGCAAGACGTCGCAATGTGTCCGGGTAAGTGAGCTGTATAAAGAGTGAACGTGATGACTGTGAAATGTGCATCAGGTGTGTGAACTGTGTGAAATCTGGTGGTGTGGGGTGGTAGTTTCAGTGGAGAACTGCAGCTTGGCACTACAGGATGTTGCAATCGCGACGCAGAAACCCAACAGCGATGAACGTACCACAAACTATACATATAAACATATTTACAAATACAAAGCATGACACTTTTTTACAATTTTTGGTGGAATTCACAATAAATTCAGTGAGGTTATTTTTAACTCCATTACACTAGGTGCAGTGGTGGCTCAGTGGTTAGGGCTCTGGACTCTCAGCTACTGATCAGAAAGTCATGGGTTCAAGCCTTGGAGCTGCCACTGTTGGGTCCTTAAGCAAGGCCCTTAAACCTCTGCTCTAGGGGCACTGTAGCTTTGTAAGTTGCTCTGTATAAGCATTGGTCTGCTAAATGCTGTAAATGTACTAGGTCTGCTGGTTCTGGTATCTCCCAAACGAATACACTGCAGAAAAAGCAGTGTGTATTCTTCGTCTAACATTCATCTTTGCATGTAAGTATATTGATGATGCTCTATACAGAGTTCTCATATTAAGCTCTTCTTATAAACACGGCTCTCCTGAAAATGAGGCTTCATTTTTTTCCTGTCAAGATAAAGTGAAATACAGTATGAGTATGTCTCTCCTTTCTTTCCTTATCTCTTTTCCCTGCTGAGATCCTCTTTATTTGTCAGGCTCCTCTTTTTCTCGCATTCTCACATTTTGCGCACTTGTTTATGTGATTTGGGAGCAATAAAGCACTCTTGCTCTGGTAATGGCCACTTCAGACGCTGCTGTACAAATAGTTCCACGTCTTTAATGTTTCTGAATATTGGAGACATTTATGAAAATGCTTGTGTATTAGCGAGAGTTCAATAGATGTACAAGATGTTAAAACAGAAGATAATATCATATACTGGGTCGTTTACCTCAATGATTTAGAAACAAGAGACATAAAGCTTTACATTTTGGTGGAGCAATATGTGTTAGCAAATCTAATTTCCTTAACCATAAGGTTCTTATACCAAGTTATCTATGAAAGTACAATTTAAGGAAATTATGTTTAGCAGGTTTAATGCGTCAACCTTATTGAATACTTAATTGACAATAAAGTAGCCATCCAGTTAAACTCTATATTGAGTTTTATACAGTAGTGTGCAAAAGTCTGTGCAAAATCTTTTTTATATCAATTTAGTCCGAGATGTTTATTTTATGTCTTCTGCATTAGTGTGTCATTAGAAAAGCAAACATTTAAGTTTTCCAAGCATTAATTTGACAAAAATAAAATGTTACAGAGAAGTATTTGTAAGTCATTAAAGAAAGTAGCACATTAAGTAATAGAGCACTTTTTAGATAAAAACATAATCAAGGCTGTTCTGGGATTTTGTCTGGGACTGATTACATTTGTGGAATTACACTGCCAGTCAAAAGTTTTTAACACCTGGAGTTTCTTATGTTTTATTGCAGTTTAATCACTTTAAGTGCCACAGACAAAACAGAAATGTACAGAATGGCATTTAAATTAGGACAAATATTGAAGAAGTGTTTCACCAAAGACCTAAATCATTGTTATTAAGGACTTGGCTGCTTTCAGGTCCTAATGGGACTCTAAATGCTTTATTAAAGGCAGGTAAACTTGGAGGTAAACCATTTAAGCCTGTAGATAAAATACTCAGAGACAGCGCTGGAATCAATAGTAGATAACTATCAGGATGTAAAGACAGTTACAGCCATAGTGTTCTTAAAGTCACCCCAAACTTTATAAAATGATTCAGTCCTTTCAGGGGGTAATTCATTTGTGTGCAGACTGGCCAAAGTGTGAAAACGTTTTTGCCGCATTCTTTTAAGAAACAGTGGTAGCTGAAAATCTCATTGGAGAATCTAATTTACTATTACATTTTATTGCATCATTAAAAATAAGAGCCAGTCAGGTTCCAATATGCAAATTAGGGCCATGTGATATCGGCTTACCAGGGGAAGAGGGCAAGCACATGTTGAGTTGGGGGTGTTCCTAATTTGCATATTCATAAAACCTGGATTCTTGGGGATGGTAAAAGTGAAGGCACTTCTGTGCTTTTTTCTGCCGTCCAATGAACCACCATGTTAAGCAATTTAGTATTCAATATAGGGAAAAAACTTATGGTCTTCAAATATTACGAATGAAGGTTCTGAGAGTTAATTTGACATTACATTAAGCCTGCAATTCTCCCTGTATGGCCTTAATATCAGCTTTTAAAACACGGCCCATTTCAAATCTAATTATTCACATGGTGAGCTAAGGAGTCGCTGTAAAAGACAGAAAATAAAGAGAGAGAAATAAAGATGTCCTCCCAAGCTCTGTTTTATTGCTGAAATCGGGGGATGTAATTCCTCAAGGACCACACTATCCAATCTCGCATCATTTTTCTGTAGGCATGATGAACGCAGTTTTACTGGATTAAACACTTATGAAGTTGTAAGAGATGCTGTAAACTCTAACCCTACCCCTCGCTCTAACCTTAACTCTTCTTAACTTTTCATAGAAGTTGACTTCATATGAGTTATGACCATCCTGAGCTTTCTGGATTTGTTTGCTTTATCATGGAGCACAGTAAAAATCACATGAAACACTGTGAATTATTGATACATATATATATTAAGCAGGTCTTAACCCTGTTTAATGATTAAATCCACTATGGGTAAAGAAACACAGATATAGTTTGCCCAAATATGCACTTTTTTCCCCCTTTCCATCTGACAACATCTATTTTTTTTGCCCCATGTTCCATTTCATTTGTTCTGTTGTGGTGAAATTTCCCATAAATCTCAGACAGGGTCTATTAGCCCATAGGCCTCTGAGCCATTCGTCAGAAAGACAAACTGCTGCGCCACTTGTGTTGACTGTCTCTTGCTCAAAAACGCACATACACACACAATTCCACCTGCTTTTTCCAATATTAAACACAAATGATCTCTATATTCTGTACTCTCTCTGCTTCTGTTTCATCCCCTCCCCATCTGTTGCATGTCTTTCTTACCAATGCATCAAACCCTTGAAGTCTCTCATGGGTATCACAATATATTTTTCAACCGCAGGCCAAATGTTCACCGTATCTCCATTTCTGAACGATGGAGACGTCCTGTCCTGGGTCTTCCTAGCTCACTCCTCTTAACCTGAATACAGATTGCAAACCCAGGCTCCCGCCTTCAGGAATGTTAGCAGAAACGATTTTTCAGTTTGTGTTTCCGAACTCTGTGCTATCCTTGAGGCAAAGCATACATTGTGTAGACACGCACACCTACGGCACGATACTTAAATTTGCATGGCTCGCTTACAAAACAGAACATAACGAATCACTGGGCATGCTGTGGGTAATTATGAGCAATTCACATTCAAGCTCCATACAGATTACATGTGGGTTTTTTTTTTTTTTTTAAGAAAACCTGCGTTAAAGCATTTACCATGGATTGGTAGGATTTCGACACATTTCCCTGTACTGAGAAAAGAATGCAAAATCCACTTCCTCGAAAACTCACTTGTAATGTACAGTGGGGTCCAAAAGTCTGAGACCACATTGAAAAATTGGGATATTTTTCAAATACACTGTATGGCACTCTAAAATGCTTTGCTGAAATTGGATCAGTTGTATCCAAAGCACGATCAGGCCAGACCAAAAGTGAGCGAGGAGTAAGCGAGAGTACACACCATCAGAAGAGCAATACATAAAGCTTTGTTCACTGAGAGAGAGAACGGCAACTTTATCACAGATACAGAATGTGCTGAACAAAGAACGAGAGACTCCAATCAGCAAAAGTCGTGTCAAAAGTCGTGTCGTACTCTCAAAGGACGAGTAGCGTCTCTAAAGCACTTCTCAGGAACGGAAGCAAGGCCAAACGCTTGGCATGGGCTAAGACATAACAGCATTTCACAGTGGATCACTGGATAAAAAGTCCTGTTTACTGATGAATCCAAGTTTGAGATTTATGGCAGTAACA
>JAOUQW010000016.1:13214515-13227521 GCA_028565825.1 Olivaichthys viedmensis
TAACTATAGTAAATGCATGTAAAATAAAAAGAGTACTGTATAAATGTGATTTTTGTGTATCACTTGTTTACTCATTCTCATAGATATTCTTTATTTATGATAACACATATGTAATTATATGAGACCTTGGGGGAAAAAAAAAACTGTTGGGAAAACCTGCATGGTTTTAATACTGCTTCATTAAAAGATTTATTGTATGGTGTTACTTAGTAAATATTAAAATACTGTACATTTGGAAATGGCAGTCATGATTTTGGTTTGGGAGAGTCCGATATTGAGAATTGGACTGGTTTTATTGACCATTGGGCTGTTTTTTTGGCTAGTTTTTGGCCAAAGAGCTGTTTTTGCTGTCTATACAGTATGAGCATTCTCAATATCTGTGTCAGGGTTCAAGGCATAGGGAGACAGGGTTAACAGAGGCAAATCCATTCTGGAGTCCAATCTCAGACAGAGAAAGGTCAAAACCAGAAACAAAAACAGATTACTGTAACAAAACTAGGAAAAATAAGTAACACACCAAGGCAAGGAAATGAAACAAAAGGAAAGGAAAGGACACAAGATCGGCAGATTCTAACAAATGCGATTTGCTTTATAAGCCAAGACTGTAACCCTTGGCTGAGATTTATAATGAAATATAATTTAGCGCAAATTGACAAGTGTACAATGTGGATTGAAATATGTCGTATTACGTTCACAGCAGCTTGCAGTCTGTACTGAAAAAAAAACAATAATTACTGACTACCTTTCCAAAAGATTACGAAAATGGGGAAGAGGGAAGGGTGTAGAAGCAAGAAGCAGGAAGTCAACAATTCATTAGAAAGGCAGAGGATGAAACAAATGACCCAATACTGCAACATCCACCACAAAGAACTTTCTCTCGTTCTCTTTCTCTTCCGGCATACACAATAATCATTCCCCAAGCGAAAGTGTGGGAAAGCTCTGTCCATGTTGTGAGAGGGAAAGGAGCAAAAATCCATTTAAAGCCTATTTATCTGCTTTGAACAAGGTCACCTGGACTGGATAGCCTCGAGCTGTGGATTAGTTTTGGGTGGGCGCAAGAGAGAGAGAGACACACACACACAGATTAATAGCACCTGGATTTCAGAATGGAAAGGTGTTCCACTTAGCCGCTCTTTGCTAAAGCCCCTTAATTATGGCCAGCAAATATCCGCAGGACGAGAAAAAAAGGCCTTTCCTCAGCAGAAAAGGAAGCAAACGACCCAATATTGCAACACGCACCATGACTAACACCAATTTGAGCCAGGACGAAGGAAGAAGGTTTAAACTGCTGACATGTTCCTTTAACACTGGCACCCTTGAGCACTGGTCGGGTCCAGACAAACAAATCCGGAGAAACAACCTTCGTTTAGAAAAGTAATTGGAAAAGTGTAATTGGAAGAAAGAGAGTGATCACTTACAGAAGTGCTTACAAAAGCCCATCTGGGACTTCAAAGAAAGAAATTAAAGAAATAAAAAAAAAACTTTGTCAGATACATCAATGCCAGGAACTAATGGCAGACGTCTAATGCGCTGGAATTGGTCAAGGGGACTTTTTTCATTTCCCAAACCTCTAATTACAGTATACCAGAGACTCACTGTGTATTGGAAATAACTAGGTCTACACAGTTTTTTTTCCTCCAAATTACAAACCCTTCAAAAAAGCCTTTGTATGTTATGCCTGGGACTATGAAAGCGCCTCCACCAAAAGTTCCCCAAGTCCCAATTTCAGACTTTCCTCTGGGAACTTTGGTAATAAAACACAAAACAAAAAATGTGAAAAATCCTCATAGCTGTTTCGCCCTTTTTGTTTCACACGCAAATACGTCAAGCAGCAACCGAGAGCGGCGTTGAATAGATCCATCTTAAGCTCGTCAAAAGGAGCACAGACTTCCATTGTGTGCTAAATGTCATCAAATGCCGGCAGTCACAGTGACTGACAGAGCAATGGGACTGAGAAGAGAAAAGAAGAAAGGTAAAACAAAGCCTCGCGGACCCAGATGCTCAAAGGCGCGACCCTGAGCGGCTCCCGCTGATGAAGGCATCACAGAGACACTTATTTAAAAGCTCCCGACATGAAAGAAGCTTAAAGGTGACTGACAATTGAGGAGGTCTCTTTTGAGAAACTAGTGGAAAAAGGCCAATGTGGTGTTTCCAATGATGGAAAAGTAAGTGACAGAAGCTAAGAATATAATGTAAATAAATGGATCTGTATGTGTGTGAACTATATTTGAACCGTGTGGATAAGATGACGGCAAAATCGAGCTGTTCTTGCAGAATTAAAAGGTTAGAATTGAGATAAGCATTAGAGATAAAACGTGATGTATCGAGTCTCCAGCCTACTGATAGAAGAAACTACACTTCGCCTGGTTTGAGAGGATCGCCAAATTGGAACGTGGGCGTTTTGAGATGGCAAGATATTTTAAGATATTCCCTCGGCACGTGTAGGCTGTTAAGAGGCTCAACAACACATAACAGGAGAGCGACGGCTTCATGCACCACTTATCCGCCCACTGTTTGGCATTAAATGAACCTGACTCTACTTCTGGTGTAGGACCATCATGGAGAAATTACTCATAAAGCAAATAACAAAACAGTAGGAGGACTGTTGTGAGTGGGTTCCCCTGCTGTATTGTATCTTATATTGGTGAGAAGGGGTTTGGTGATTAGTTCTTGTGTTATTTTCACCTACAAACCCTTGTGCCTCACTTAGTTCCTTCACCTCAAACGACCTGACCTTAAATGCCTGACTTTCACCCTGAAAATGTCAATATTACCTCCCTTTGAGTTACAGCCCCCTCTCAGTCAGAGACCTAGAGGGAGGAAGGGGCTGTGAGATGACTCATGAATTGCTTGACGTGGTGGTTCCACAAAAGTGTCATTAGACATCGAAAAAAGGCTTCTGTTACACAGGGGGGAAGCCAATGCCATATCCCTGGTTTAAAAAAAAAAAAGACAAAAACATTGCCTTTGTAAAAACGTCACCCCCCCCCCCTTTTGAACGAATGTTATTATGTATAATTATGTTGTTATTACTATTATTGAATGTCTTAATATTTAATTACTCTATTTCAACCCATCATCCCCCTTGAATATTTTTTTTACTGACCCTACACAGTGCAAGAAAGACAGAAAGAAAGATCATATTTCACAGTGTTGTCTAATCCCACCGTGGGGCTGTCTGATCCCCATTTGTTGTTGTCTCCAGTCCTCCACGGTCGTCTGGTCCCCGCTGCGCTCCATCATTCTCCCCGCAGACACACAGCGCCACGTAATGGAGTGTACATCCATGTTTGGCAGGAGACGGCAGACAGCCCATTATGACATGATACCCAAAGAAGACACAAAAGCTTTGATCTGTCTCTCATTGCACACTTTTCTATGTTATGTAACGTTACGGTAAATTATGGGATGTCCTGATTGCCGTGGGTCTGCGTTGTCGAGAACAAAATGATCCTTTCAGCTGCTTTTTGTGCACCACATCCACCGAATGCTTTCTTTCATTGATAATGGAAAATACCAACCTGATCTCACACACGATTCACAGTAATTCTAACAAGTGAGACCAAATTGGAACAACATTAATATAATACGTGTTAATACATTTATTCATGTCAGAGTCAAAGAAAAGTGTAAAGCTGTGTAGAAGTTTCTCTACTGTAGTCATAAATAAATTTTTGTGAAATTCTTTACACAGTGGACCTTGTCTGAAGACTCGCAGGGCGTATTTATACTTTTAGTTTATTTCTTATCATGGAATGCATTTAGGTGTAAATGTCGCTTCTTGGCAACATGCCGTTTTTCTTCTTAGCCCCAAACCCAACGACTCTGAGCTTGGTTATAAACAGAGGTCTTACTTATGTGTTATTTACAGACTTGTTTTTATACATTAGTGATGTATTACAGTTTTATTTTTAGCTAGTTTAATTCTGATTTTTTCAGTGCGGTAGCCAATAGAAAGAAGAACTGACGCCTACAATGGCGGGCAAATGAGAAAATCTGAAACTAAACAATCAAACAGGCCTGCACTAGGTAAATACAGGTTTAGCACATTATTTGATCAACTAGGTTCACAGGTTGAGTAAGTGGAACTAACATGTTGAATGAGGCTAGCCAGCTTTGTATCAACTTGGTAAAAAGAAGAGAACTGTTAATTAAAGATCAAATTTTAATACAAGATAGGCCTAGCCTAGATTAGGTCAGTCCTGTTCACTCGAATTGTGGAGAGGCCTAGCTTTTAAATCGGTGTATGTGTTTTTCATCCATCCAGTAGTGGGCGGTATGTGTTTTTAGCATACATTAATTTAGGCCGACAGAGTGGGGATAAGTTCCGGATGCCAATTAAGGACTAGCATCTGTTTAGAGAAACTGCTAGAATATTTTAGAAAATTGTTAGGAGGATAATTTATAGGAAGTTTATAGGTACTCTGTAGTTTTTCAAAACAACACAAAAAAACAGCTTTTTCTGATTTTCACTTGCATGTTCATTAAAAACTAGTCTTTTAAAGCATATTTCAATGCACATAGTAATAACAGGGTTTTTTCTTACATTGTCACTTAAACCAGTGTAGAGCAATGCCACTGGTGTAACGATTTCAGATTTTTTTATCAAGGTATACCCTCATACTAAAGTGAGTCACAGCTACCTTAGTTTGCAATCTTTTCCTTCTTTCCTGCCATGACTGGAGCACGCCTGTGGGAGTTTGAGATCACGCTCCATCTTAACAGCATGGGTCCTGGAGCGAGTAATCCCCCCTGCCCTTTCCTCTGCACAGAGCCCGAGCCAGCATTCAGAGCCGCTGCAGATTGCTATCTCAGCCCAATCCCTCACAGTTTCACTGTCGAGAGGAGCCAGAGAGCTTTGATTAAGTGCTGAAAGATCCTCGATGGGGTCACAGCATACACGGTTAGAGAGACTATAGCGCTCTCAGTATATCTGAAAACATAAATCTGCCACTTGATGGATTGAAAGGGTGTTGAACTCAATGCTTACGATTGAAACCATTACTAGAATTGGTATTGTGGCCGTCACATATTGACATGAATGTCAGCGCCAATATATACTGTATGATCCATGAACTACATTTCCATTGGTGATCTGGATAAATAAATGTATACATGCAGCAAATGTGCAAACAGGGTTCCCTGATATAAAATCCAAACACAGGCCCAGCTGGTAAGTGCTGGTAGATGGAAACAGTTTACCACTACTAATGCAACATCGTATATAAGGTTTTTAAAGAAAATAACATAACAGTTAAGCAACTAGAATATCTCAAACATTTAATCAATTTAATCAAGAAATAAGGAAGCTGGAAAATACAGGCTTAGTCCCTAGACCCTAGTGTATGTGTCCAAATTGAGATCATATATTTAAAAGTGAATGTAATCACACATAATTTCATCAAAATACTAGGAACACGGAAAACAAGGCTTGGAATTGATGGGAAAACACGAAAAAGACTTTGCATTAAACAAAGGAAAACACAGGGTGTATATACACAAACTAATCAAGGGTAAACAAGGGACAGGTGAACACGATGAGGGAAACAAACCACTGACAGGACGCGGGGCGGAGACAACACGAAACAGAAACCAACACAAAAGCACATGGTGCTTGTTGCCATGGGAACCACAATGCTAATCAAGGAGGGGGAAACCGTAACACCAGCTGGCCAACATGGTCTACCAGTTTGACCAGCTCAGCCTGTGTTTTTAGACCAAGTAGGATTTTTGAGCAGAGTTATCAATATGAAGAATATTACTGATGGAAACTAGGGATCAATGAGAGAGCAGTAAAGTTCCTGGTGGGCCGATAACGTTTCGGTTTTACCGTAATTACCGTGGACTAACAGCTATACATTTCTGAAAGTAGCTTATAAATGCACAAATGCACTAACAAACAGCAAATGCCACAGTCAAGTCTATATCTGTAGTCATTTAGTAAAGTAAATCAGCAGCTCCTCCGCAAATGGTACAGACAGGTAGGAGAGATGATGGATGAAGAACAAAGATGTCACAGAGAAGGCATTAATTAAAATTTTAAAAAAAGAAAGAAAACAAAAAATCAAGGAGGGTGCAGCGACACGCTCAAGAATAACAGATAGGCCTATATTTTCAGCAGGTGGGCAGTGTGAAATGCTCGCATTAGTTTTCAACCTGTTAACTGTCGTGATTATGGCACATTTAACATAAAAGCTTTCCCCAGTTTTCATTCATCAGTAGCTGGCTGGCTGGGTTTTTGCAAATAAATGAGAATAGGCAAGATGTAAATTACCAGATTTTGAGAAAAAGTAATCTAATCAGTCCACAGGGTTTTACAATTTAATAGGCCACCTTTCTCTGCTAAGTTGGCTATTAGCTAGTAACGGCTGGCCATCATTGGTCTTCAGAAATAAAATTAGCCATTGAATGGCTGCCAGGCTGGGGGTTTTTTCTTCTCTTTAACAAGGCAAAGCCGTGTGTGTGTGTTTTTATTTTCCATTCTGCTCCAATTGGAGTGGGTGCTACTCCGGCCATGCTCGTGCTGCATCATATTCTGTTTGTTCGTTGTCTCAAAAGTGAGTAATTGTTGCATTTTATTCAGATCAGGGCATTTGGAAGCGCTGCAACTTATCCTCCAGTGTTATTGCAGCAAAGGGCTATAGAGAGTATCCTTAAGAGCGTCAAAACACTGTGTAATATTGGAATCGCAACGTCTCAGACCAGAAGACCATACAGACATCAGCTGACAATATCATCAAGGTCTCCCCTCTGCTAATGACACTTCCCTTTAACGCTGCATCTGCAAAGCCCACCAGCATTGCGAATGATCCCTCTCACTGATATTTTACCTCCCTGCCGTCTGACAAAAGATACCAAAAGATCCAGGCCACTACTGCCCGACTGTAAGAGCTTCTTTCCCCAGGAAGTCAGGCTCCCCAACACTTAATTGAACTGAACTGAACAAACCAGACCCCTAGGTCTGGATTCAAAACTTTGTATTTGGAAGAGATGGGAAAAAGACCCCATTGAGACTGCATTTGCACATGGCCCAGACATTTTCGATACTCCCCTGCTCACATTTCTACAGGACAGGCATTAAAGGGGCCCAGAATTAAACAAAAAATGTTAAATGTGAAAATGTGGTGATGGGCAGAAGTGAAAACCTCTGATAGGCAATGTACAATGACTTAGGCAAACCCCCTATAAGGGCCCCATCTTGTTAGCATGTCCGTGACCTGTTCAAGTTTATTTGAATAAATGTGTGCTGTCAAAATAAACTGGACCTATGAGGAAGTTAAAAGAGAAAGAGGAAAGAAGAAAATGAGGAACAAAATGAAGCAATGGTAAGTGGTGGAGATAATGAAAAATTAATTAAGGATGACAAGTTTAAGCCAAAATTAATGTAACGTTAGCTCAGCTTCATTTTTGGCAAGCAAGCATCTTGAGAAATTGGAGTTTAGTTTGAAACATAACGTTAATAATTTAGGATTCTTGGTAGAATCTGTTGCCTGCAGTTACCCGAATTGTCTTAATATTTCAGCCTTTCTGAACATTGACAGCTTGATGGTAAAAGCTAAAATGTTAGAAAAGGTGCTGGTTTTGATGATATAGTTATACAGTACTGGGCAAAAGTCTTAGGCACCCTATATTTTTTATATAAATTTTGCTTAGATGTTTATTTGATGTTTTCTGCATTAGTGTGTCAAATTTTAGACTTCCAAACATTCATTAAATGTTACAGAGAAATGTCTGTAAGTCATTAAAGAAAGCAACATATTAAGTAAAAGAGCACTTTTTAGATAAAAACCTAATCAAGGATTTTACTTACGTTATTTTAAGCGAGAGCCAAGCTTGAGTTTTTTACTGTTTACTGCTCTTTATAGTATTTTTTTTATATTCAGGAACTTTTTACAAGCATTTTCACTTTATATACTGTATATACAGTATTTATTTTATATATACTTGACTTGAATAAAGTACAACAGGCAGCAGTGATGCTGTTTTGGCCTGAGTGGGCTGTAACAAAGACAAGGATTTGGAAGCCAGTTTCGAACAAGAATGCTGACCAATGACATTTGTCCCCGATTAGTGATCCATGATTGTTTTGCTGTATTCCGAGCCAAACATACAATAACTCTGTTAAAACCCTGATGCACAGGAATAATGCGTATGCCTCAACAGACATTTTTGTGAAAAGCTAATTTTTGTATATTGTGTCTAGGTCTCAGAATGTACAGGATGCTTTACACATAAAGTTCTGGTGTCCAGCCAACAATAAAGCTGGTTAATTTCCTACCATTGTCTTAACATTGCTTAATATATATTTTCATACGTGTTTCTTTCAAAATGCTTGGTAAGAAGTCATCTTATTGCTAAGACAGAGGCCTAGTGCAACCCTCTCTGTAAGATTCTAAGCTCTCATGCTAATCATTCATAGTTGTTAGTGTTTGCACGTATGAGAAGTGACAAAGAAACACGATACAGTGACTCTTGAAATGGGTGAACTAAAGCTCAGATTTATTTTTAAGCAGCTGACGTGCCAGCTGTAAACAGTTATCCTCAAGTAAAACTCCTAATTTTAGAGAAGAGTACCAAACAAAAGTTGGCTAACATTGGTTAAGTCCCCAAACAAAGCTAGCTAGTAACTTTAAAGAAAATATCCAACCTGGCAAACATTAGAGAACGTCCCCAAACAAAGCTAGCTAGTAAGTTTAGAGAAAATATCGAAACTGGCTAACATTAGAGAAAGTCCCCAAAGCTTGACTGAAGTGAGGAGGGGCGGCTTATACCGAGATATACTGAAAAAACGTGATACTGTGTGGTTATAATACCATTCAATTTTCATATTGTCCCAGCTCTAATTCATATAAAATCTAACAAAATTTCTTTCCTATTATTCCCATCATTACAATTTCTACAAATTTTGACTGAGTTTGCTATTATAGATCAAATTCATCAAGGACTAACTTCACAACTGAAGTATCATAGTCAGTAATTGGAAAATGTCAAAAGGCTGAAGCAATCCACGTACATGCTTACTCAATGTTGTCCTTGGGATGTTTGGTTTATTTATAATCAGGCGTTTCCTTTCTGAATCAGTATCAGTGGAGAAAGTGCTAATGGAGCTAATAAAAGGAAAAGTCCCCTTTGGTCTCTCTCATGAAGGGGATACGAGGCTTTAAACAACAGCTGACCAGTTTAATAAGCAGAGTGTATGGTTTGTGGGCTGTAGCCTCCGATCATCTGGTTATGAAATATACGACTTTAAACGCAAAGTTGAATTTATGTTACCTACTGCTTCCTGGACCACGTTTTCAATATTCTTTCATTGCAGACGGAAATTCGATTCTCTGTCCCACTCTGTCACTCTTTCTCGGCCTCTCTCTCTGCGTCTAGTCGATATTTGTTGACTTGTTTATTGACAGTGGCTGATTTGCAGCTCGCTCGTCTCAGCGGGCAGGAAAAGAGTTCAGCTGGTCTGTAAACAAACTCATTATGGAATGGGACGCTAGCAGACTGCGTTTACTATGCACACAGGTCACTCTCGCTCATCTGGGCCCGAGATTAGTACCACATCATGGATTGAGAGACAGACAGAGAACTTTCACTGAATAGAAAAAACATAATAGCAGCAGTGATGTGCAATTTACACTCCACTGGGGAATGGCATGCAGTTTAAAGTGAAGATATTGTCACTTTCTGACTGAATAATTTATACGGTTCTGCCAGTGAAGAGCAACCAAAATGACCTGGTAAATCACTAGTTCGTTCTCTGATGCAAAGAAAATATCAGTCTTTCTTTCATATTTACAATCCATATTTAAAACATTGTCCATGCACAATAAGACCAAAACCATTAGGATGAGTGGGCACAATTTCGTTGGAAATTGTACAAGTGTATTGGTATTTCGCAGCTTTTGCCTTTAAAACTGCATCAATTTTCTTAGACACACTGTCGTGCAGTTTTATAAGGAAATCGGCTGGTAGGTTGTTCCAAGAATCTTGGAGAACTTGCCACAGTTCTTCTGCAGAACTGTGGCTCTCACTTGCTTCTGTCTCTGCAGGTAAAGATCCTAGATCTTTAAAGTGCTCTATTACTTAATATGTGAACAAACATTTCTCTGTAAAAATGTATTTCTGTAAAAATGTATGTTTGGAAATCTAAAATCCTCTCTTTTCGAATGACACACTAATGCAGAAGACATCAAATAAACTTCTAAAACAAAAGTTATATAAAGCATTCAGGGGGTGTCTGAGACTTTTGCACAGTACTGTATGTCTTATGTAAGTGTGTGAGTACAGGCAAGGGATGCTAGTGAACATCTGCTACATTAGCCTTTGTCTCTGCCTCTATAATCTGATTTGGGCAAGCTAATGGCACTCAGTCTCTCACACATTACATACAACGATTTCATTACTTTCTGCATAGAGGGAGAATGAGAGAGAGACGCTGAGAGAAAGATAGAGAGGTATTAAAAAATAGACAGACTTTGAGCAACAGAAATCGACTGTAGGCAGCTTGCTCTTGTTTGTCGTGGGGTCGAAACAAACCTCATTAGTGGTTTGATGTTTACATGGCTGTCTTGCTAATGCAGCAGGATAGTGAATGGCGGCACTGCCAGGAGACTCTATGGGGGAACAGCGGGGTGGCATTTAAGGACAGACTGGTAGAACATGGCATACAGCCCAGAAAGGGCTTCACATCTATCGTGGTTCACCTCTTCTTGCTTGGTTGAACATTTATCACATTATCCGTGTGCCTGAGGCTATACATGTGAGCTCATCAACATTTCAGAGCTGTGTAGACCCCTGGCTGAGAGATCATCAAGACCCATCAGCATTCCTTCCGAGGGATGAACTAAAGCACGCTTAAGAGTTTTAGATTTAACCTTTTCTAGTTTGTTCATTTGTTCATTGTAAAGTCCAATATATCCAATATTTAATGGAAAATGGTGGTCTTGGTGTAAGTTACTTAGTGTTTTGGTGTTAAAATGATTTTTATACACTGCTGTATGAGTTTAAGCAGTATCCAATAGCCAGTTTGTTATAAAAAATAAAATAAATAATTGCATTTGAATTTTAATTACTAAAACTATTTTAATTTGTTTTTGTACTTGAGTGCATTCAGATTTTAATTAGCCTAATTAGTATAATTTTATACTGACACATTTAATAGTATTTATGCAGTCACAGTAGTCTAATGATAAGACCCCATTTGGTCAAAAAGTTTAGGACACGTGTTACGGGACTAAAAGTAGATCATGGGATCTTAAACATTCAAATGTGGATTTTTTTTTGCCTTTCAATACATAAATATTATGAAAATTGAGAAGGAAATAAATTGTCACTTTCTTAAACAGAGAAAATCACGAGACAGCAACATCATTACTTTTATAATAAATTAACTAAGAAAGAAAAGCTACAATCAATAACCCCGCCCCTCACGCTGACCTTAACCATTGGTAACTTTTGTTTTAATGTGTCAATTCTTATGGATTTGAAATGGTGAGCTCATGTTGTTATGTCAGTTTATATGTTTTTGAGCCAGTGCAACACATTATGTTGTGCTGTACACGTTATAGGATTTTCATGTTAATATTAGATTCTAAAATGTTAAGGGTATTGAGTAGGAGGTGAATGGCATATAGACATCAAAGTTTGAGGGGTTTACATGATTTTATGTTAATTAACAGAGAAACCAGCAGCTTTATAAAGAGCTAAACTGAACACAGCCATAGAAACGATCAAGAAAGCATCTAAGAAAGCTTTTGAATGATGTGGCCCATCCAGGTGCGCTCTGAGTTCTTCGCTTTGTGTCTCACTTTGCACAGTGATTCCTCTGATTTGACCATTTCAGATTATGGTGTTGGACAGTCTGACTTTAAAAGACACACAGTGTATTAGAATTCCCCCAGCGGTCCGTGGGGAAAATGTCGCTGGCCCTGCACACAAAGGCAAGAACCATGTCAACACAACTCATAACTCAAAACTGACAAGGCGTACGGATGATTTATACTTTTTCAGCGACTGCCCTTGCCTAGTCTTCTGCTTACGTATCGCGGTGGAATGAAACGACAGACATCTCCCCTGCACGAAAAAAGGAATTGGGTAATTCCTCTGAGACGGTGGAGTTGAAGCCAGGCAGCGCACTCAGCTGGAAAACCGAGCCGGGCTTTATAAATCCATCCGTTTACTCCACACAATCTGTTCACACTCATCTGTCCAGCAAATCTATCTGCTTCTTAAAAAACATGCCAGAGAAATGAATGCGGCTGGAAGGCTATAGATGCAGCGCTGTAGGAAAGTTAGTTCCAACATGGCACCACGCATCTCAAACACAGCAGCGGGCGAGAAAATTATACCACCCGTTTTCAAATTGGTGCCTGCGAGCTATTGTAGCTCATTAACAGAACACGCAGTGATGTATCGGGAGCACAGGAGTTTCCTAGCTACGTACAAACTCGTAACTCAGCATGCTCTCACAATTACAAATACATCAGCATTTGATGAGCCAATTAACATGAGTAAACTCACGCAAAAGTTATAAAGGCCCACTAAGCTGCCCAACTGTCTTCCTCGCATTATGAAACAGCCGTTATGACCGTGTTCATAGAGCATCTATATCGCCCCTGAGATGCAATCATTGTGCTTCGATGCTGTGTAGTCAATAACTGACGACTGTAGCTATGGACATTTTACACAGTATTTGTGGCACACTTTAGTTACAGCAATAAATCATGACTTTTTTTGGCAAAGATTTGTTAATATTATAAATATGTTATTTACATGCCACTGAATATATGTGGGAAGCTTTACACCAAAATATTGCTTAAAAGTGTAAAACAATAAAAAGTAAAAAAATAAATCGTATCAGCTTTGACCTTATTGAGGATCAAAACTTGGCAAAATATCTTAAAATTACAGAATTGTCAGATAGAACCCCATAATTCCCAGGTCACGAACTGTATTTGTCTGAAGATACTCTCTATCCACGTAACGCAGAAAGGCTTGCACCTCAACAATA
>JAOUQW010000016.1:13227621-13250663 GCA_028565825.1 Olivaichthys viedmensis
TGCACACTCTCACCATCTTCTCAACCAGCTTCATGAGGGAGCTTCACCCAGGAGGCTTTTCTTAAACTTCCCAAATAAACCGAGTCACTTGTTCTGCTTCTCCTAACGCTCTAAATCATAAACTATTTGTTTGGGGAAACAATTTAATTTCAAGTAAAAACTACTATCACAAAATACATTTTGATTCAGAAATAAATGTAAACATGGGCGTTAACTTCACTATATAAGCCTTCATCAAAATGTCTTATAGATATAAAAATATAGATTCAATCTAGGGTCCAAACTTTTGACCGGTAGTGTATATGCAGTACCAGATTGTTGTAGGGTAGTACGCCTCAAATTGGACACTACCATTTTGCACTAAATGGAAATGTGTGGGAAAGTTACTGTGTGATACCTCACGTCACTGACTTTAGAGAATAGTGGTTCAAAATGTCTACAGTACATTGAAGATATTTTTATTTAAAAATGAATTCATCTTGGTTATACTCGCATGTTCTTCCACTAGTCATCAATCCATTAGCATGAAAGATAGCAGTCTAACAGCTAAATAGCTAATCGTCAAACTCCAGCTAACATTAGCCTCAAGCAGGGCTACATGACAGTTACATAAACCCTTCCTTACAATGAACATAAATCTACATAAACATGACAGGCAGCAGCTGTCATAAAAACTGCTTTCGTCAATTTCATCAAAGTTGAAATAACACCCCAGTCAAGTGACAGATTTTTGATGACAGTTGTGTTATGACACTTTCCGGGCTGACTTACGTTATAATGTTATAACAACTGACTTTGTAGCTCAGTAAACAATGAAATTAAACTCACTTTACCGAAGAGTCAGAGAAACTATACACATAACTCTGTTGTTACAGTGTCACGATTGTTCTAGTCAAAACCACCCCTATGTAAAAATGTTATAAAGTGTCACAACGGACCCTGGTGTCGTTATAAATCAAATTACTTAACTTACTTGTTATGTCAACCTGACACAAAAATTGATGGAAACACTCTTTATGACAGCTGCTGCCTATTGGAATAAGCCTTTATACATTTTTATATAGGTTTTATGTCAGTTGTCATAAGGGTATCACACAGCCCTATGAATACTGGCCTAAAGTAAAGTTTTACCAGAACACTTTTCAGTTTACATCCTAAGCATACTGTAAGTATTATTTCTTATTTATTCAGTATAAACAACGTCACATCTTATGACAAAGCGTCCGATTGATAAAAATTTCAAATGCTAAACCACAAGAACTAGCCACTTGCTATACACATATGTCCTGGTTCCTTTTTTGTCTTTTCTTTTTTTAATAATTGTAATTACATCAGATCTGCTGAATTTGTGTAATTCTTGCAGGACAATTTAACAGATGAAGACCTTCTGAAATATGAATTAGGGTTTTGCCCAAACCTAGCATGAGGTGCCACTGGCTAACGTCAAACATTTACAAACTGTAGCTAAATTTCGTTGACAGGAAATCTCTCATGTACTGTCAGCTAGATTATGCATACGAGATCTACTCTGCCTTCTCACTTCCTGCTTGGTCTTCTCTTTTCCCTGCCGATTTATCGTCATTCGGGAGACGAAGTGGTTTGGACAGAGAGGAGGGGGTAAGGGACTAATCGTGTTCCCCATGCAGTTGAGGGTTCATATTAACCCAGGTCCTGTGGAACCATGGGAAGAGGAGAAGGCTGGTCTTAAAATAATAGCATGTGTATGAATTATTGAAGAGCTTGGAGAAACACGAGTACACAGGAAAGCTGCTAAGTGTGTCAAGTGGGCCAGAAATTCACAACACTACTGAAACAAATCAGTCTCTACGGAGAAGTGCAGAAGCGCAAGTCTAAACCGGCTTCATAAACTCACACCAAGCAAGTGGGCGTTTAAAAAGATGCAGTGCCTCATAAACATTAGTTAATTAGCAAGCTAATTAATGAATCGCTAACAGGGTCTTAGATTTATGCTACACAATTTGTGATTTAAGTAGGACACTCGATACTGTGTAGATTTCAAACCAGTCCTGCGGCGGTGAGGATAAGCGTAGGCTTTTAACCAATTTTCCACTTGCCACCGATGCAGTCGATCAGCCGAGACATGTGTGGTGTCTGATGTTCTTTAGTTTTGCAATGAATCTACGAGGCTAATGTAGCTAACAAGAAATGGAAGTCTGTCTCACCCAAAATCTCAATAGTTTCTGTAAATACTTGCCTCAAACCACATCCAGTTCTTCACTAATATCACGTGCTGATGTGGTTTAAGACACAGTATGATTTACTGTAATCTATAAACATTGAAAAAAACTTCATCGTGTCGCTGAACGCTGTAACGTTATGAGGGCGCCCATCTTGGACAACCAGACTCACGTTTTTGCTTAGTGCAATTAGGCATCATTCTTCCAAAAAAGAGAGAGGGTTGTTTGAATTCACAAAGCAGTAGGCCAGCACGGGCTATGACTAAAAAGCTAAATGAATCTAACAAATTACTTTGTAAACACAGACGCTCTCTGCTGTTTTACAAAACTGTTTATTTGAAAATGAGATTACAGAACTTAATGTCATCTAAAGAAAGTATATAAAGATTTAGGCATGCATTTACAGATTTTTTCCCCCTGTTAATTATTAGCTACGTTAGCCTTGTAGCTCCAGTGCAAAAGTAAAGAAGCAAACGTTGGACGCAAAATAAACTGTAAATTTGACTTTTTCATATGGCCCACCACTAGCACGTGCTAGCTTGCGCCTTCACAGATTAGTGGCTGTTGTGCAATAGAAGGAGACCAAATAAAGGGGTGGGCATTGGCAACAAGTACATTTCAAAAAAATCAGAGACAGACTGACAGGTGAGAGTAACATGACCTCCCGGATCATATGCATTATTATTATTATCCACTGATACCACAAAGGGTTAAAAGAAAGTGGATTCTTTTTGGTTATTCTTGCTTTTTAAAATTATTTCCTGGAACTTGCTGCTGCAATAAGGGTCACTTATGGGAGGTAAAAAAACCCCTACAAAAAAACAGAAGTCCAAGACACCGATGAGTTTCTCATAAGGTGTTGCTTTTCTGCTCGCCGTCTTTCCCGTGTTGCGTGTTGTGCTGTGGAGGAGCTAAATGCCGTTACATCTGTTTTCATTTGCACACAGACTTATTAAAAAAAAAAAGGATAACATCAGTTCAGTGATACATCAACAAGAGTAAACATGGCTCGTAAATGAATACCCCAATCACCCTCTGAATTAAAGCTGATTTAACGCATTGCTTTTGTACACTGAGAATACTGATGAGTTGGATGTAATTATTTCATTTGACAAATGATTACATCTTTTATTCATAAGCGCGGTCCAGGCCGGGGTGCACTCTTCTTTAAGCACAGATACGGTAAAAGATGCGCGCCAGATAAACGACTTGAGGGGACGAATGAGGATGCAAAGACACGGGAATGCTTGTTATAAAAATTTTATTTGGAATAAAACCATATGGAACCATATTACATGTAGTGTGGTCAGCCTACACTATCTACCTCAGATAAGGACAACACAGCTCAGTTGGACGCAAAACACCACAAAATCAGCATCGGGGCCTGGATGTACTAAATACTGACCCAAGATCAGTCCCTCGCACTTTATGATCTATTAACCATGAACACAGAGAGGACAAACCCTGATCTTAGATCAGCACTAGGAGATATGCGATACATCCAAACGCCACCCAAGCGTCTGGGACACATCTGAGCGGTTATAGTAGTGTTAATGCTTCACTGGAGATAGCATAGCACAAAATACACCACGTTGAAAAAAGAGCGATGGACAAAGTCGAACACACGGAATAGACCAACCACAGAATTTCTGATACACTTTTTTTTGTTGTTTTAAAAAAAAATAAAACGTTGACATTCTATACTTTCTCATAATGTCGATCTCATCCCTGATCTTCCTTAAGTGGCATTACGATTTGTGATTTAAGATATTAGATATTAGATATTAGGATTTGTGGTTTTGCGTTTCTGTTACGCGAGTGTGATACGATTTCACGAACACAAAAAAACAAACAAAACAAAACAAAAACAAAAAACAGCGCGGATCTCGCAAAGGAACACTGTCGCGTCTGAGGTAGCAAGGCAATCATGGCTTTTCTTTTTGATTTTTTTGACTTTAAAACGCAAGTTTATAAAACTATTCCACACAGAGAAAAATCGTCTCGGGGCCAGAAATCTTCATATAGAGCTCTCTTTATCTCGCACGCGGTATCCCATCGTGTAGCTCCGCTCCTGGAATGGATGCTGTATAGGCACACAGGGTTGTTCGGATGCAAAAAAAACAAAACAAAAAAAACCATCTCCGCATTCCTGAACATGTACAGTATTTATACAAGGTGTATGGATTCTGGGACTGCAGCAGAAACTTGAAAAAACACCTTGTGGTGAAGGGGGAGGCACGGTTTACGGCAAACAGACACTGTAAACACAGACGAGGAACAACACCGGAGGGACGGGATTCTGGGAGCGACATGCATTTATCGGTATGTCTTTAAAAACAAGAACACAGGTGGTCTTCATACCCCAATTAAGTAAACAAGTCCACAGTTTACGTCTGGTATGAATGACGTCTGGAGCAGTAACTGGCACAGGAAGGGTTGTTAAATATCCGAGAAATGTAACAGGCAAACGGAGGTTCCCGGAGAGCGCGCACACAAAAAATAAAAGCTTAACAGGTTATACATACAGTATGAAGCTCCTCGTTACCCTAATCACCATCATCTGAATATTCACACAAATCACTGGCAAACCTCCAATCAGGTTCAATCTACAAGTTCTTCAAATTTACAGTTGCATAGTACAGACAGACGGGGTGACAGACGTGGTGGTTGGGAATTCGGTGGGCGAATCGAGGACTATCTAAGCAAGATTGGGAGTCTCCATCTGTGAGAACTGGGATGTCACCACACCACCGCGATGGAGAACGCGCCTCGTCGTCTTCCATGGTTTTTACTTGGTTGAGGGCCTCCTCCCAGACGTCATTAGCAGCTCTTACATCATCTGGACACAGACGACACACACAACAAAGTAAACTACACAGGCAGTATAAATTTACCTTCCCATCATCACCATAAGACATCACTGAAACAAATAAAGGCTGTGTCCCAAACGCTAGAATTGATGTGTAGTTGGTGGAAGTGGCGCTATTTTAGGAAACACCCCAAACGCTAGAACATAGAATCGTTCTAACAAGACTCCTCGATAGTCGACAGACTGTGTGATCCATTATATATGGTCAGCTGTGGTTCTATGGTGGTCCCTTTCCTTAGAGGAGGGCTGACAGAGCAACATATGGACTACAGTCAATAACTGAATACCTACAAAGTGACCTGTATGTTGGGTGTGCATGATAAAATGACCGCTGAGTGTAGCTACAAGGTAGGTGTACCTAATAAATTGGCAAAACAGTGTAATCGGTTCAAATAGGTAAATTGTGGGCTACACGGAATAAACTGATAATTTGTGGTAACGAGAGATGTTAAATGGTCTAACAATTAGCAGGTTATACCAACTTTGACCACAAGGGGCAGCTGGTTACTTTATTTTTATCCTTTGTCGGACCAAGTGGAGAGCAATACAAGCCATTAGCATGTTATACCAGTTTCAACTACAAGGGGCAGCTGACTCCTGAAAATTTTGCTTTAAGGAGAGCTTAGCCTATTGAATATTAGTTACCACACAGGTTTTAACGACAGTAGTGACTTCGTTCCGGTTAAGCAGCTCGTAAAAAAATGAGGGCAAATGCCGCCGAACGGAGACTAAAGCCTGCACGTATACAAGCATTACAGTGCATTGTTACTGTGAGACACAAAGGCAGAACATGCAGCTACATTTTGCCATTTTGTCGTTAAAACCTGTGTGATAACTATAAGCCAATGAGCTAAGCTCTCCAGTTCATTTCTCATGAATCAGCTGCCCCTTGTGGTCAGACTTGGTATAACATGCCAATGGTTGTCCAATTAGCTCCCAAATCTTTTTTCAATACGTTACCCTTCCAGGGAACCTTAACAGTGGGAAAAACATTTTTTTTGGGAGGAAGATTATTTATTTTTTGATGGCAAAAATGGTTTAAAAAATAAATAAATAAATAAATTCGTTTTTTTGTTTTTACGGTAGAAAATTGACTTGCGAACACACTTCAATTATTATTATTTTTTGTCCCGTAACTTACTTACTCCTACTTACTGCCACTCATCTTTCCCACAGCACTAAACTGCAAAACTAATTTCCACTTATGCAATAAAGCGAAGGTGATAAAGGAGACGTTTTCTTGCCTGGTACCTCCCAAACCCATTCACGTTGGGGACGAGATATAGAAGCAGGTAAAGGCAAAAGGCTTATGGGAAGCGGCGTTTTAACTGGTGCCATACGTCTTTGTGTTCTTCTTTGAACTTCGGTGTGATGAAAAGGGGCAGTTTCAAACCTTTACCGAATGATGTTTAATGGAAGGAAGATAAAACAGGGAAATGAATGGAAAAGGAAAGAAAGGAACCCCCCCCCCCCAAAAAAAAAAAAACACAGAGGCCCATTTTGCTCTAGCGCTTATCTCCCATTGAAGACTGCTTCTAGAGGACCATACACACTCGACTGGATGGGGTTTAATTAAATATCTGCTCAGTGGTGCGAGACTGCGAGACTTGGCGCCCTCCATCATTACACAATTACTGACGACAGAATGAAAAAAACCCCCAAAAGAGCGAAAGGGTGAGAGCGAGAGGGAGAGACTTGCGGCTCCATCACAATTACTACATAAAGAAAGGGGAATACAAAACCAAGTTAGAAGTCAGGGA
This sequence comes from Olivaichthys viedmensis, assembly GCA_028565825.1. Lineage (NCBI taxonomy): Eukaryota > Metazoa > Chordata > Actinopteri > Siluriformes > Diplomystidae > Olivaichthys > Olivaichthys viedmensis. The sequence continues at coordinate 13,234,449 of JAOUQW010000016.1, forward strand.
TTGAAAGGGGAATAGCCTTAATGGCGTTATTATACACTGTAGTGATGGAGGAACAAAAGAGTGAGAGAAAGAACAAAGTGTGTAGTGGGGGCGTCAAACAGAAAGAAAGAGGAGGTGTTTTATAGATAAAAATGTGCATTTGCTTCCCACTACATTCACGGCGAGAGAAAAAAAGAATGATACTTTTCAAACACACACACACACAGCTATCAGAGGCAGGAGCGTATCTCCAAGGCCACTCCGGACCCATCCATTACAGCCTAATGCAGGGGGGAGAATGTGCTTACACATGGGGAGCGAACCGAAAAAAAAATGCATGGCTTTTGAAATGGCTCTCTAATTGACGGCTAATGCACCGGACGAGCTGCCGGCTCTCGCCTGACAGAGTGGCGTATTTAAAATCCATTTCAGATCCAGGCAGGGCTGTGTGGGCGGAAAGCTTACCGATCACACCCGCTAATCTGCTCCAGCTATGCTAAAGACATCAGCAAAGTGGATTCAACCTGCACTAAACCCACATTCGAGGAGAAAAATGAAATGCACATCCATTGTCTCCTTACTCCAAATGTAGTCGAGAAGACAAGACATGAGCTACAAGGATAATGTAGCTGACAAGTAATAGAAGTCTGTCTCAGCCAAAGTCTTTTCCACAAAATACATGAATCTTAATCTTCATATGCTTGCTTTAAATGACATCATTAAGCTATATAATCTCAAGTTTTAAATACATTCATAGGGACAGTCTGTATTTACGAATTTAAGTTCAAAGTGTATGTGTATATATTTTCATTCCACCTTCACACTTTTCAGAGCTGTAGTCTATGTTAGCCTCTGTGTGTCCTAGACCTCGTTTAAACCTGGTCATTTCATGCTTCTTGTATCTGGATTGGAGCCTGATCAGATTTTAACCACATGCATTTTACACTTGTAGTCAAATGCGACTCCGGTTAACCGGTTAACAAATGCGTTAATATGCAAATCAGCTCATTACATTCGAACACCGACTTCCTGTGTTGTTCCTGGTTTTTAGTTGTTTTATGAATAAGACGGTTGGTGCATGAAATTTTTCGTGCCGCTTTTAATCTCTCTAGGCGCCAACTTTGGCATTCATGGAGCACATGCGTCACCTATTGGGAGGGGTTTTTGGTTGTTAATTGTGGCTTGGAGAGACGGATGCATTTACACTTGTATAACGTAGCTAAAATGCGTCTCAGACCTCCTGAAGTGGTCAACGCGATCCATTTTCATTCTTATGTGGATAATCCCTATCCGGATATAACCCTGATGAAACGACCAGGTGTAAACGGGGTCTATGTTGTGAATTGACACCAAACTGCACAAAATAAAAAAATTATTACAGTTGTCCAAGATGGCTGATCCCCATAACATTACAGCGTTCAGCTACATTGTGAAGTTTAGTTCATGTTTATAGAAGACAGGAAGTCCCACTGTGTCCTAAACCACATCAGCACGTCTGTGTGACACCACTGAAGAACTGGATTGCGGTTTGAGGGAGATATTTACAGAAAAGATTTTGGGTGAGACAGACTTCAATTACTTGTTAGCCTCGTAGGTCCAGTGCAAAACTAAAGAAGCAGAAGCAAATGTCAGACAACAAACATATTTTGGCTGATAGAGGAAAATTGTGTAGATTTCATTTTCTGTTAAACCATTTCTTTCATTTTTTTTTCTCTTTCCCTCCATTTCTGATTAATTCCTTCTTTTATCTTCCTCGCATTTAACACCATTCATTAAAGGTTTTAGTATATTGTCCTAGTGTCCATTATGATGCAAAAAAAATCCCTGCTCAGATTCAACACAGGCTGTTTCCCAATCTCTGTGCTTTCACAGGTACCAAGTGCACTTTTGGACAGATAGTCAGAAAAGTTACAGCCAGCAGGTTTTTCGAAGACATTTGTGGGACTTTAGTCAGGTCTTACCTGTGATCTCGAGGACAGGCTCGTTGCTTTAGAGAGAAAGAGAAAAAGACAGAATTAGGTCAATATTTAGTTCAGTGATGCTTCCAGAAATGCACAATCTCTCATTTAACCACAATGTCCATCCCAACACTCATGGGAAATGGAGTTCTACAACGGAACTGTGGTTAATGAACTCTACATGGAGACGGAGGCAGGCCTGACTGATCGCATGTTCACTTCTAAATGCTCAGAAAATTGGTTTGTTCCTGTCAGCTCTCCCCTTCAATCACGAGCCTAATGAAAACAAAGCAGAACACTCAGGCGGGAAAGTACGCCGCAATAACAGACTGGAGGAAAGCAGAACTTGAGGTACAGCGCTCCAACTTTGTGAGTAGATCGAAGACTTTTCCCCCCATGTGCCCAGCTATAATTATGGTCTCGGCCTCAGACGCTCCCCCACGGCTCACAGAGGGTCTGATATCTTTTGTACACTTAGCTGGCCACGAGCTTCAGAATCTTGAAGGTTGCAATCTGATTGGCTCTCAGCATTTCCACGTATGTGCACTTCCGTACACCAGGAAAACCGTGGCACAATCAGCTTTACGGAGCAAGATATAGTCTCTGGATTAACCATCACATCTTTAAAGGTTATGAGAGTTGTGAGACAGTTAGTGGCAAATAAACGTGGTTGGCCATTTGCAATGTCAGTCAAACGGCCTCTTCTTGAGAAAGTGGGCGGTTCTTGGCCAGGTTTAGTGACGAAAGGCAAAAGCTAGAAGTCTGTCTCGCCAGACGAGGAATAACGTGACTGAAACCCAAACCAAGGTTTTTAATGTGGACAAGACGATGATTAGTTTTTTAAGTCATTGAATAAAACTGTTCTAGATTTTTCTGTGATTGCCTGGCTTGGTAGTTTAAATTTACAGAATAAGAACCAACTTGAATAACATTGTGAAGACGACAAGCAAGATTGCTGGTGTTGTCCAGACTCCACTAAATTACACACTTGTCAAGTCACCCGTGAAGCGAGATCTATACTTAGCTGACTAGGCTCAACTTTGAGTTCAAGCTCCTTCTGTCTGGCTGCAGATGGAGGCTATGAAAGGCAAAATGCACAACATGGAAACGTTTTATACCCAGAGCCGTAGTGTTATTGAACTGCAACACATTCAATTCAACTGAACTGAATATATGGAGTGTGGAATGTATATTATGTGAAATTGTGCGTTATTATGCTTGTTACAGCTGACTGCTAAATGCTTCCAATTGGCGGACACATTGTTTTTTTTTTTTAGAGTTTGGACAGTGGTGAGCAATTTGCCATGCTTTGGTACCTATTATCCCTTAACGCATTGTTCTCATAGAAATCAATGGCAAGAGGTGCGTTTTTCACAGATACTGAAATGTCCCTGTGAACACAGCCTTACACAGGTAGCGTCGGGTCTCTCAATGTTTGGAATATTAGCTTAATTTTGAGCATCTCGGCTATTAGCTTTTAGTCAATAGGTTTTAGTATGCGTTTAACAAAAGTTTTAACCAAACTGCACAGCAGGTCAGCTGACCAACATTTGAGAACCAGCAGTGAAGCTGAGGTGACAGCATAAATAAATTAATGACTTAAAATGACTGGTTATAACTGGTTTATGCTTATAATTTTGTAATACAGCTTAAATATAAGTGTCACATCCTTTATAAGCCCGTGTATAGTGCATTTTGATTGTGCTGTATGCAAATGTGTTCAGGAAATGTTAATGTGTTGAGGAAAACTATACAAAGTTTTGTTAACACTTTATTGGAAGGGTACTCAACATTGGGCCTTAATAACACATTAATAAGCTTCCATACATTTTTTTTAATAAAGAAATGACAGAAGTTATGTAAGGCTTATGTCTAAATTTTAGAGGTGACAAAGGTTTAATTATCAATATGGGTGACTAAGTTGTAACTGTACATTTTTTATCCTCATCTTACAAGTTTAGCTTATCTTTACCAACAGCACATTTACGAAGCTTTGAGGCGTCTCATATGAAATAACAACCTGTCATCGTTTACCTTTCGGGAAGTGTATTTACTGCATCTACTTAATATAGAAGCGTGGAATTGGAAGCTAATCAGCTGAAGTGGTGGTTCAAAACTATGATGAAGCACCATTCCAATACAACTTTTTAAACTATTTAAAAAGTCCATATGTCAGTCGAATGAATGATTTTTATGCCCTCAAACTGAAGTGGTAATAAATTTTAGCATTTCTTAACAGTGTTACAAATGTATTACATGTTAATACATTTATAACACAGTAATGAAACGTTAATGTATACCTTCTACAACTTATTTAAGAAGCCCATATCTCAGCAAAATGAATAGGAATGAAACAAATATTTCATAGAAGATGTCTCAAAGCTTCATGGATGTGCTGTTAATAAAAACAAACTAATAACTTGCATAATAAGGACCAAAATGTACAGTCACAGTACTTCTCTCTTTTAATGCAAATACAAAGTCATGCGACATAAAAGCTCTAATGTCACCTCATGAGTTTTGACATAAGCTTTTTATAAATCCTCCAGCATTGCTTTATAAAAGATTTATGCAATTCTTCTGAGTAGGTTATAAAGGCCCAGTGTAGGTTACTCTTCAAATAGTGTTACCAAAATGTCATCATGGGAGATTACCTCAAAACAAACCCGCTCTCAACAGCTACAGACTAAACCCAAGAAATGTTGCGTCTCTAAAAATTCAGATTACCCCTCAGCTTTACCAAGTTCAATAACACAACGAGTCTGCTTTTAAAAATATACAAAACGACGTCTAGAATCTCATTTTAGAGGTGGTAAAACGTCTCGTTGCTGCCATGCTGGAACAATACCATATTTGTCCCTGTATCTCAATGATGGCAATGGGAGGAGAAATGGAAAACACTAAAGCAAAAGTCAGATCTCAGCGTAACCGATCAGACCACTGGCACTCGATCTGTTCTGTCTTTTTTACCCGCTCAGGTCTGGTGGTGACGTGTTAAAAACGGTCAATGAGCAAAAAGCAGGCGAAGAGATTATAATAGATTTTTAACTAAAGCTGCTGATGGACTTTCGACCCTCGACTTTCACCTTCATTTACCCAATGCTAATTTGATACACAAACACCGCTCACTGTTCGAGGGGGAGAATCTTTTAGGGACAAAGCCCGATGAAGTGGACTTGAAGGAAATGGAGTTATGATAGCAGAAAGTTAGTGGGAGAAATGCAAAGAGAGGAAGAGAGAGAGAGAGAAAGAGAGAAAGGAGGAGTTAGGCTTACGAGCACAGGCAGGAAAGCTGTTATTAATCTGCTCCATAAGGTCAGTCATATCAGAGGTGGGAGAATGGGACTGATCCAGAAACTCATCTGAGAACACACACACGCGCACGTACACACACGTACACACACGTACACACACGTACACACGAAAGAGCTGTCAGTTCCACACACACAATCCTTTTTCCACCGACGAGGTGCCGGAACCTAATATTGAACCGTTCCACGCATTTTCACCGCAAAAAGTTCTCAACCGGCAAAGTCAGATTGGTTTCGCCATCAAAATTCTTCGGGTCTGGAACCAAGAATCAGTGACGTTAGTTCCCTTTCATCGCCATGACAACAACTTGAGGAACTCAGGCTACCACCGGCATTAAAGTAAGACGTAAATAGTGTGAGGGTTCTTTTGAAAATTAGCGTTAAAAAATAGCAAAGATTAATATAGCCACCGTGAATCAGTGATATGAGGGAGAAATACACATTTTACTAATATTTGCAAAAATATTTGATATATTAAAAAATATTTTTTACAGTGTGTATTAAGGAGCTTTATCTGTTTTAGTAATGGCTTGGCTCGCAAAGTAGTGGAAATGTGGAATGCTTCTTTAAAAAGTTACAGAAGTAACCTGTGGAAGATTGAGTCAGATGAACCTGTGTGTGTGTATGTGCGTGTATGTATGTGATTTACCTGTGTGTTCTGGGTGGCCTCTTGGCTCCAGACTAAGAGAACCAGAAGAGGAAACACCGTTAACTGTAGAATCCAGCTCAGGCTAGACCGTGAAAGAGGAGAAAAAGAAAAAATTAAAGCATGGTACGGCTGATGCTGACACTCTTACAATTCAGCTAATAAACAGATTCGATGAAAAAAACATCACTCAATCAACTGAGGAAACACATGAAACATCACGACACAAACAATCTGCGTTGGCTGCTTCATGAGTTTGTATTTGAATTGTGCCTGTCAAAAGCCTTGTAAAGCCCACGGTAGATCTGGCAGTGAATCTTGTTTTGCGTGAAGGCCTGAGATTCCGCAGATGACAGCTTCACCGCCTCCTAATGAGAAACGCTCAGCACCGCAGGCTAAAAATACACAGCTGTGCTAGTTAACTAATCTTAGGTGGAAAAGTGCAATAAACATAATGCAATAAGCATTGATGAACACACACAGGTCTCCATCTCCAGTTGAGTTTTCTGTACTGAAGAGCTTTTCCAAGCCTGGCCAAAATCGAGGCAACATCTTTACCAACATGCTCATGCCAAGGGAATAGCGATAGGGCATTTTATTACTTTGTCACCACATGCACGGGAATCCAAAAGGCTCAGTAGGTCATTCAGAGGCCAACACGAGAAACAACAGAGCATCAATCTCAGTCATAAGGACAGTTATTATGCAGTTTATACGTGCAATCAATAAACACATTGACGTCAAACATGTAATAAAGTAATCCATAAATTATCTGTAATCTGATTACGCCCGTTTTCAAATGTATCCTACTCTGATTACAGGTACCAAGTTTTTGTAATCAGATTACATGTAGTCCAGAAATCATTTGATGTTGACAATAAGATAATGCGTCACATTATTACAGAATGGACTTTCTGTAATGGATCATTCTTTCATCAGACTTTAAGAATGGAATCCAGTCTCTTAAGTCTGGAACACAGGTATGTGTGTGTGTGTGTTACCTGGTGCAGGAGCTGTCGGAGTCGGTAGAGCTGAGACTCCAGCTGTTTGTTGTGGTCCTCCAGGATCTGCATGCGAGCCTCCAGCCGACCCTTGTGCTGCCGCAGGATCTTCGCCTCGGCCAGCAGGTCGGCCTCGTCGGGGCCTCCGCCCTCCACACACTCCACACCCATCACACACTCCGCGCCACGCTGCTTCTGCTGCTCCCGCAGCTGCTCGTACTCCCTGCGCAAACACCTACGGAAAGACCAGACACGGGCCGGAGATTTAAAAAAAATTTAATCAGTGTATGTACATTACACCTGTCCAGATGCTAAGGCAAAAATGAATAAAAAATCTACATTTTTTATGTTTTAAGATCTCGTGTTCTACTTTTAGTCCCCTAACGTTTTGGCTATTTTTGCCGAAATGACACGTATGTTGCTTGATGTAGGAAAAAAGCTTTGAATAAAAGCACATCATTCATGTCATACTTTATTTCTTGATTTTTTAAGCTTTTAAAATTTAAAGCAATTTTTACATCAATTTAACAGACCTTAATTTCCTTCGTCCAAGTGTGCGAACATTAAGAGTTTGTTAATTATGTGCTGAAGAGAATATCACAGGCTTGATTTTTAAGTGTGTGTGTGCGTGTGTGTGTGTGTGTGTGTCCACTCCTCTATGTGATGTATGGCTATTCTGCTCTGGCCTTATTGCCTTGTGTGACTGTGTCCATCGTTCATGGTGCGCATGCATGTGTGTGGACAGAGTTATGGTAGCCAAGAGCCTGTGTATTGTTTTATGATGCACTCAAAGGAGTCCATTAGAGTTCGTGAACCCGCTGGGACGTGTGCCAAAACCTGATCTGACCACGACACGACACCAGCTACAAATCTGCAACCAGCAGACTCTACAACGGCATCGGTGATCGCTCACTGCATTACACAGCATTGCTCGTAACGGCGAGAGAAAGAATAATGATGGAAATCACAAAGTTAAGAAGATGCAGTATAAAATGCAGTGAGAGTAACAAGTCAGCAGCATCACCATCATCATGCCAGGGATCCTTCTTTCTCACACATACAACAGATGTGTCAATTGGATTGTCTCGCTGCTTGCTAACAGCATCTCACACTCAGACCACACACACATCATCCGGATTTGTTTAGCTGACGAGAAAACAGACTTGCTAGACAGACATTTTTTTCAGCTCTTTTTTTATTCAGAATTGTTCAGCTCTTGGCTAATTAAAAAGCTTTGATCCAAAAAAGCACGGCAGATGCCACAGAAAACATCATATGTTTTTTTTCTTCCCTAAACCTAATTCTAGTCATTGCCAATTCCCACCTGCCATCTGAATCTCCCCTAATGCATGACATCTGGAAGGGTGAAAGCTAACACATGCTTCCATATGCTTCTAACGTCACAGGAGGAGATCTCCTGATGATAGGGCAAACACTTTTTTTTAGCACCATCGTGCTACTTGTGTTTAAAGGCTAGCTAGCCCTTTCAATCTTCCCACAGTTTCTGCTAAAATGAAGAGGCTAATGCAATAAAGTGATACCAAGTACCACAACAATCTGTTTCTGTTTGATGTTTCATCATATTGCCTATAAATATCTGCACAGCAGCTCATTCAGCTGCCTTACTCAGCGTGGTGAAGTGGGCGGGACTTGTGTTTGACAGACAGCAGATTCGGCTTACCGTTGCTCCTCCTCCAGGCGAGCGATGATTCGCTCCAGCTCTCCTCGCTCCTCCCTCTCCACGGCCTGCAGGATCTGGGCGGGGCTCTGCAACGCCTGTCCAGAGCTGTGCAGATTCGGGGTGTGGGATTTAGGCGTGTGGGTGGGGCTTTGAGGCTGGCTGCAGGATGCGCCCTCGGCTCCCAGGGTCTGACAGTACTGCAGGATCAACGCATGCTCCTCATCCCTGAACAGAGATAGAGACATATACGAGTATAAATTCAGTATTGCACAAATTATTTATCAGGAAACCCCTAATCCACCTTTTTTTAATAGCGCTAATGACCGGCACACGTTCAGCATGAAATAAAATAAAGTGTACTGCACACTGCTTCAAAATCAGATAGATGTGGCGGAAAATGATTTCATGTTTCATCAGTCTAACATTGATGAAGTGAAACAAAATCAGTGAAACAGAGCGAACGTTTCAGCTACGCTATTCTAGTGATGGAGCTGAAACTTTCTCTCCGCCTTCCTGTTTTTAATCCACCGTCACTGAACGGTCATCACTTTGGAAGTCCATTAATTCTTTTTTTTTTTTTGCCAGACACCTCTATCTAATTTTGAAACTGTGCGCATACGTTTTTTTCCATATTTTAAATGTGTAAAGGGGATAATGAGCGTGCAGGAGTGGTGGCAGCACACAGACTTTTGAATTAATTCCAATTTATTTATATAGCACTGTTAACAGCCGTTGTCACCAGGCAACCTTACAGGAACCCGAGTCTAAATGAGCGAGCCGAAGGCAACTAACATTAAGAAAAAACTGAGAGTGGAACCCATCCCATATTAAATTACAACTGGAAGAGAACCAGTATAAAGTGCAATAGTACACCGAGACTCGGCTCAAAGAGAGTCAAGTTCCTTAAAATAAGATATGGAATCAGACAACTATCAGAAAAAAGAAAAAGGCAAATACAGATTAATTAATGAATGTAAAATAATGGAAGTTACCATGCTCTCATTCATATTCATGTAGCAAATGTCAAATCAACGATCCAAAATAAATAAATAAATAAATAAATAATAGATTACATTTTTATGCAGCGATTCACAGTCAGGCTAATGGGGAAGGGGGGGGGGGGGGAAAACAAGGCTCATAACAAGCTCCTGTGAAGAAGTAATTATTTGGATAATTTCCTCCTGAAATATGATTAAATGAACAGACAGAGCTGATGCTAGAGCAGTCCTCTTGCTCCAAGTTGATGATTAAGAGTCCATCGGCCAGTTTAAATCATATCATAGTGTGAACGCAAATTGCCACGTTTGAATGTACGAACTACTAAGATTTTTAACGGTAACACTATGGAACATCTATTTAACATCTATGTTATACCTTAAGCGTCCGCCGTAAAGAAATCTGTTGCATGTCCAATATAAGTTCAACTGTTCCGACTGGCTTCTTTTTTCTCGTTTGAGCCACTGCGTAAAGACCAATTTGGCTCAGGTCTGGCCTCGCATACTCTCCAGAAATATGGCACCGTGGACACCGAGGCTGGATCCTGTCCTGGACCCGTCAGTGTGCTGCGTGTAATCATCGAGACTACCTGGGCTTAACATCAAAGAGCTCAGCTAATACCCTGATGAGATGCCAACCTCAAAGAAAGACAAGCTTCTTGTTAGGACGCAGCCGGAGCGCGGCACACCGCTGGGTTAGACGGGACAAAGGGAAAAGGGAGCAGGTGAAGGGTAGTTGGAATAGAGACAGTAAGAAGAGGTGGATGAGAAAGACAGGAGAGGATAAGAGGTGGGAAGGGCACTACACACACGGGAGCTGTGATAGAGAGAAAGAGGATGATGAAGAGAGAAGACCTGAGGGGACAGTGAGCACGAGAAAGAGAGACGAGTAAGGAGTTCAGATGTAGTGTACGTCTCTGAGGAGTAGCGGTCGGCCTCAATCAGCTTCAATCTAAAAATCCATCGCCGGCCCAGCATCCCCTGACACTGCCTGTCTGCTTCTCTTGTCCTTCTTTCCCCCCCTTTTTTGCTTTCTCTTCTTTTCCAAACATGACAGCTCTTAGTTTCTGGAAAGTAAAAAGAACATCTTTCTAGTGGAGTCTCCTAGATGGTGAATGTCGCTTTTTTCCCCCTGTTCAACTGATGCACAAGTCCATCATGCAGGATCAAGCTTTTAACACTAGGAGTAACAGATATTTCTCTTAAAGACATGTATTTGACCTTGTTAGAACAAGTTTTAAGTGTTTGGGAAGCGGATCTATTCCCAGATCCCCATGTTCCCTCACCTCTATATAATCCATTAAAAAAGAACTTGTGAAAGAGTTCCTAAGGTCATAGTTGGGGTAACAGGGTCACCAAAGATCATACCTCAAGACACCCTTAAGTGGCAACCAACGTTGTTGAATCTAATTTTAAAGACACGTGATTTAAATGATTTACATCTAATTTCATGAACGCAATTTTAGATATTATATTTCTCAACACGTACTATCAGAGTATGTATGTTTAAAAATATCTTGTTGAGGAAACACAGAATTGAGGCAATATGGGGCTAAAACATAGGGCCCTGGGAACGTAGAACCCTGGAAATGAAGAAACATAGGGGCCTGGGAGGATAGGGCTGTTTCCAAATTACAAAGAGGGAACATGGGGACCCTTGAAGCATGGGGATATGTCCAAAATCACAAAAAGGGAACATAGGGCCCTGGAAGCATAGGGCTGTTTCCAAATTACAAAGAGGGAACACAGGACCCTGAAAATGTCAATAAAGTCAATATGTCAATAAAGGGAACAAAGGACCAATGGGATTATAGGACCCTTGGAATATAACATTGTTTTGAAAATTATTGAAAGGGAACATAGGACCCTGGAATTATTATTATTATAAAAAAGATTTTCTTCAAAAATTACAACGAAGGAATATAGAATTCCAGGAATAGCACCCTGGTAACACAGGGTCGACCCCGTAGCTTGTTAGCGCGAGTCTTAAGTGCTAATCAGAACTCGCCCTGAGAAGAAAAAGCTTCTTCCCATGCTAATTGGGCATGTCATATTTTGTAAAGGTTACCAGATCGGACTGATTGCACATACGCTCTGACCCCTGACCCTGCTCTTTTGGAATCATGTGCTCAAGCTAACCGCTAATGTTCCCCTCTTCAGCTAAGCCTTCTGTTGCTATGAAGGCATATCCTACAGTAAGTATTGATTTCCTCCTCCCACTCTCATTTTTCTCCCATATACACAGACATTTAGAGAAGGAAGCTTGATATCGCATACTTGTTGAGCTTTAATACAAGGCTACAGTTAGAATAGATGAGACGGTGCAGCACAAAGACTTCTAAAATATGTGAAAGAGACGTCTAGATTTCTGTCAGAGTGAGGCTTTTTAATACGTCTATAGACGACTATTGTGGTCACACAGAAGATGTATACATTTTTTTTTTAATAAATAAAAAGACGTACCAAAAGTAAACTATCTAGGCCATGTAGGTAATATTTTGCTACTGCAATTATAGCTTAGCGTAATGCCAGCTTATTTAATACCTTATTTTATTCAACACTATTTTCTAAAGTACTAGTAGCTAGCTAACTACTAAGCTAGCTAGCTATTTATGTATAACTACTCCAATGACAGCCCCTCGGGGTAATGCTAGCCAGCTAGCTAGCTATATTTAATACCTTACTTTATTCAATACCGTATTTTCTAAAGTACTAGTTTAACTAGCTAACGTTATTTACTATGAAACTAGCGCAACACAGCGTAGCTAGCTTTAGTGAACAGTGACCCAATTTTTTTTAATGATTAAAAAGTATTTTTCAATTTATTTCAATATGACACAAGTATTACGGCGATGTGAGCTTTGTGTAAGCGATGTATGTAACCATGAGGGTGATTTCAGCAAATGGAACAGTATCTATGATGACGGAGGGGACCAGCTGCTTGGCAGGGAGGAACACCACAGTCTCCTCACCAATAAATGAGGTACAGGAGTTACCAGAGAGAGAGACAGAGGCAGAGACAGACAGACAGACAGACAGACAGACAGACAGAGAGAGAGAGAGAGAGAGAGAGAGAGAGAGAGAGAGAGAGAGAGAGACATGTCCATATTTTCATTTGAATTTGAAACAGAGAGGATGAATAAGAGATATGATGAAACAGAAGAAAAGACGCCGTGCAAAAGTCATCTCGCCCAAAGATAAGAAAAGAGTAATGGTGTGTGTGAGTGTGTAAGCGCAGAGTAGACGAGACTCAAAGGAGACGAGCGAGAGACGGCAAGAGCAAATTGGACACAAAAACAGCCCGGCACACACTCGTCCATGAGACTAGACTGGCACTCCAGGGAGATAGAGGGAGGAGGGAAGGGAAATAGGGGGGAAAGAAGGGAGGAAAAAGAGAGAGATGGGAATAGAGGCGTTTGGCAAGGGTTAATCAAGTCTCTGCTGCTTTCAGGGTTCTCTTTAGAACAGGCTAACTGGAGCAAACAAAAGCACCCTCCTCTCCTGGATATACAAGTGCGTGTGTGGCTTTGTTCACATGCAAAGATGTTCCTCCACCTGAATGAATTCATTCTCAAATGCAGATTCTGAATGAAGGGCTACTGTCTTTGCCTGGGTGGAGCAAAAGCCATGTCATGTGACTTTGGAGAGAGCATAGAGGTAATTTGTTTTGTTTTTTTAATGTCTTTTGGCACAGAAAATAGAATATTTTAAGATCACCTAGATAATCTCTGTGAAAAGCGGAAAAAAAAACACAACCAGCAGCGAATTCCGAGCAGAACATAACACACAAATGTCCTTATTGACGCCCCCCCCATGCAGCTCGCCGTTCAGTTTTAAAAGGATTAACGTGAATGTTGTGTTTCATCAGCTGCCATGTCGGTCAGCGTGATATTGTGGCAGCATCAAGTCACGTTTTTTGCCCTGCGCCTTCTCGCGTACGTACATCTGACCCTCAGTGTTTTAAGTCTAGGGCAGTGGTGGTCCAGAAGGTTAAGGCTCTGGGCTACTGATCGGAAGGTTGAGAGTTCGAATCCCAGTTTCGCCAAGCTGCCCATTGTTGGGTCCTTGAGCAAAGGCTCAATTGTAAGTCGCTTTGGATAAAAGCGTCTGCCAAATGAGTAAATGTTACTTTGACAACAAAATATCCATTGCTTTTCTAAAAAAAAAAACGTTTTCTGAACTTCCATACTTTTTCCAAGTCTGGAAGCGAGTGCCTTTAAAGTCCACACTTTTCCAGACCTGCGCTGGAACCCTGTATAATTGGGCTGTATGTAAATATGCGTATCGAGAGGGTCAGGGTTTAAAGCTCAGTGCTGAATAACACAGCATGGGTAAAGGACATGAAGTGCATGAAGAGAGTGAGAAAGACCGAGTGGAAAAGTGAGAGAGTTACTCAGGACTTCAGATTAAACACAATACACAGGACGAAAAGGACATCAGTCCTCTTTACCTTCACACACACACACACACAGGAGGATTTTTAAGAGAGCTACATATCAGACACACGATTTAAGAAAGATTCAACCCCATCCACTCAACCCTACCTGAGACAGAGACAGCTGAGAGAGATGGTAAGGGGTGTAAGACGGAGACACCGGCTGCATCACGGCCGCGGTATTAATATGATTTGTGTGTGGGGCATCGTTAAGCTCGGCTGGGAGAAGATTTACACGACTGGCCACCTGAATCCGAGCACCACTTCCCCCGACTCTGCTCGGGAGACTTACTCAGAGTGACTGCCTGCCTCTGACTCTAACAAACTTTCAGTTCATCTTGAGGCGTCTCCTCTCGGCTCTGAGGTAGTTTATGATTCAGGAATAGGAATAGACGTTTATTATGTTTAATTAGCTCATTCTTCTCTCCGAGCACAGCCATCGTTATCATCACCACTCTGCTGACACGGATTCGGTTACCTGACGGAGGTCTCGAGCAGCACTCTTGAGTCTACACACACAGTTTTTTTAGGCCAAGGTGAAACACACACTCACACTTTTTAGGCCAAGTTGAATGTCTTTAGGGAAGCAACATGTCAAATGTACAGATTGAAAGGTGTAAAGAGGTCAACATTTCACACTTACTGTCCACCACTGGTAATACTGCCCTCAATAAAGGTGTGTGTGTGTACTCATACGGTACTCTGATATGATTCCAATAAAGGTCCTAAATCTGAATATCCTCCAATCACGATCTCGCTCCGTCTTTTTAGGATAGGGCCTGACCGATATATTGGTTGGGAAATAAAAATCGACAAATATTAGGGCTTAACAGATGTATTGATGTCGGTGGAAATTATGTCGATACGGCACTAATAATGTCTCTTTATATGTTTTATAGGAAAACCCTATTTATCATATGTAAATGTTAGTTCGTTAAATTAAAAGCGACATAATTCGTATTTAGATACGAATATTTTTGTTTTTATATGTACATTACCGTCTCTGCTGTTTATTTGAGCTTGAGAAATTGACAGTGACCACACACAGATCAGTAAAGCCCTGTTTAACTAAAATTATTGGTGTCTGCTGAATTTATAATTATATCAACCGATATTATTGGATATCCTTAGCGGTATCAGTGACATTTCTTTTTTTATATCGATCAAGTAGTATCAATTTCACCGATTCGGACCATGCAAATGGAATATTATGTGAGAATAATATTCGCGAACACTCATTTCGCATCTGGATATTTTGCCGTTTGATTTCAGCCACTCAGTAAAGAAGAACGATGCAGTGATGCGCTGTGGGTAGTGCACTTACATGCTCCCGGTGGCCGAGCTGCTGTCTGTCGGCAGAGAACCGTTAGAGCGCTCCATCTGAGCCAGTCTGAGAGAGAAAAAGAGAGTGAGATAGAGAGATGTTATATCATAGTCGGCAATAATACAGATTTACATGTAACAGAGATCGACATATTAAAATACTCCATGCATAAACAAACAAAGAGTGACATGTCAGAATAAATACGCATGTGCCATGCTAGAATAGGTGGAAGTTTGCATAACCGTATGAAAATGGAGACTCCCATAAGAATAAATAAATAAATCTAAATCACGGCAACTCTGTGCCCTGCAGAGTTTATCATGGTTCAACGTGGCTGATTTGTGTTCAGTATCAAATTCGTCCCTTTTAATCGAGTGTTTGTGTATTGAGACTGGGAATAATCTTTATCCCTTAAAAAAACACCCTCACACACACATCTCGCTGAATATTCCCCAGGCCTGGCAGCTGGATTTCTGTCTCGCCCAGCCGAGGAGTCCATAATGGGATTGGAGCTTCAGAAGCGGTGAACGTTTACAGACCTATAATAACTTTGAGTGTGTATGTGTGTACAAAATGGTGATACCGCTCGGGAGTCTATTGTGATTAAAAGAATCCACTTTCAGTAAGTCTGAAAGCCAGGTTTTCACTGATACTAGGAGTTTGTGGATGTGTGTTCAAATGTGTGTGTGTACTGATATTGTGTTGCAGAATAAAAGGCTCTGAACGCTCTACATATTACACACTACTTTTATGCTGCATGTTGTCATACTGCCTGGAATGAGTGGATTGATGTGTGTTTATGTGTGTGTATAGTGAACAGGTTGGTGGTTTGGGACACGTCCACAGTGGACTGATGAGGGTGTTTATGTGTGTATATAGTGAACA
>JAOUQW010000016.1:13255347-13268514 GCA_028565825.1 Olivaichthys viedmensis
CTTGGCCGTCCAATGACTGCTTAGCAACCATTGATATCCTCAATGGTTATCCTCAGTCAAATTTTCAGCACTTTAGCGCGACAGAACCAAATCAAAACAAAAAACCTAACTGAATGAGCGTTGAATACATTTTTCAGATTTTTTTTTTTTTTTTTTTTTTTTACAGCAGGTTTGGAGAAAGTGCAGGTTTGGTTATTTGTTCAGAAGTTAAACCGAAATAGGACTTTAATAAAATATTTAAAATAAACTAGAATTTGCATCTGCCTGCTGCAGTTAATTATCCTCACAGATGAATGTGTGACTCTTGCATAAGCAATGTTGCTAATATGGTCTTTAAGCTAGTCAAGATAGCTCACATGTTGCTAGCTGGCTAAGGAGGCGTTATCCTGCTCAGTCGTTTCCGCTCTCACTAATCCTGAGCTCAATAAGTCACTTAGTTTATGCCTTTATTAACTCCTTCATTCACACACAGCCACTAGAAAGAAGAGCAAGTATCCATCCATCCCTCCCTCCATCCACCACACACAATGTCCTCCATATTTATTCCCATTTCCATTTAGTTTCCACAGTGCTGGGTGAGACAGGACAAGTGTCCCTCACCTAGCTCAACCCAAACAGCATTTTCTTTGGCACCACAGAAGAGCACAAAGACTTCTGCTCAAAACAACATGGTTAATAACACACGAGAGAGAGCCCAAAACCAAATGCCTCCACCAAAAACTCACACCAATTGCCCACTAATGCAAACAGTGGGATGAAAAACCTGCTGTACATTTACTCAACTAATAAAAAAGCCAATATGAGCGAGATGAAAAAAAAGCAATATTGGCAAAATGAAAAAGCAGCGCAGCATTACGGCCACAGCAGGCACTTGGACGTCTATCGATCTCTGAGTGTGGACCATAACCGTCTCTCAGAAATGTGCTTTGTCTATGAGCGTCATAATAAACATGTTCATAGGGCTGAAATAAAATGACGGGTATATCCTTGCTGTCTGAGACACTGCACTGGCGAGAGATCAGATCATATCCTGGCACTCTGGTGTAGAGCCCTTTACTGCTATTGTAGCTCCTGAAGATAAAAAGGGGTGACTCAGTGGTTAAGGTTGTTTACTAGTGACCAATTAGTAAATTGAGTTCAAATCACAGGAGCCACCGGTTGACCCTTGGGCAAGGTTCGTAAAGAAAATGATTCAGCTCACCAAAATGTAGTCGATCAGCCAAGACGTGTTTGGTTTCTGAAGTTTGCTTCTTTACGTTTTGGAGCGACAAGCCTCATGCCTTGCTTGTAAGTTGCATTGGATAAAAGCGTCTGCCAGATGAGTAAATAATGTAGATATACAAAGAGGGAGGAGTGGACTGGCTAATTCTGGAGAGGAGATGAACCAAAGTTGAATCCCCTTTTCAGCTCTGAGGTATTCTGATGGAGATCTTCCAGAGCAAAGAATCACTTGTAATACAATAGTTACTCAGAATCCACTGGCAGAGCTGAAAGCTTAGACTGAATAATGGCTCTTCTAAGAACTTGCACCCCTCTAAATTATTCAGCAACTGAGGCTTGTGGTGAATTCAGGATTACAGTCACAATGTCAGAGCTTTCCCACCAATCAGTTAGAAATCTTGTATCTAGACTTCTTATTCCTGACACAATTCATGCACATGTGGATGACATCTAGTCAGGCATACAATAAAAATATATCACTATTTCAAACACTTTGCACGCCTCGTGTGGGCTTTGACTGGTTTTACACTGTGGTGTGTTCTCAGTAGCGAGCGCTAGTCAGGATTTCAAAATGCAACAATTACTAGTCCACAGTCAATATCCATCACCCTCATAGCTGTGGCAAATCGACATTACATTACAGTGCAGCGCGAACAACACGGCGAACACTGCTCAATTTCCACCTCTCTACAGAAACCACTCCGTCTCGCTCTTGCCTTTATTCACAATGAAACGAAGATGGCAATAAAATAACTGGACCCTGATAGACCCCTAGGGAACCTCTGGAGTTTAGGTATGAGATGCTGCTAGCTCCTTAGCTTAGCTGTAAAGTGTTAAGGCTGAAGGCTTCCTCTTTAAAAGGTTGCCTTTCAGCACGGTTAAATGGGACCAAGAGGAATGTGAGGAATACTGCTGCACAAAGATATGTCAGCTATTGTTCACCATAAAGAGGCTGAAGCTCATGAAGCAGACAGAGGCATCATGCTGGCATTTTATTCTTATTTCTTTTGGAGATGGCACAGCATGTTGCCATCCATCACACTAGCCTTGTCAATCAAGTTAAAAATTGTCACTTTATTTAAACAAAATGTTTGTTTTTAGTTTACTATTATGCTAGTTGGTGTTCTGGCCCGTTAACCATCATTCTAGGTTGTGGGTTTGCTTGTTTACAATAATGATAGCTTGTGGTTAGCCTGTTTACTATAATGCTAGTTCATTGTTTAACATGTTTAATATGATACTAATGTACGAGTTACGCTGTTTAATATAATTATAGTTCATGGGTTAGCCTTTTTACTATAATGCTGGTTTGTGACCTAGCCTGTTTAGTTTAATGCTAGTTTGTGGGCTAACCTGTTTAATATAAAGCTAGTTTGTGGTTTAACCAATTTTATATGAAGCTAGTTCTTGGGTTACCCTGTTTATTATAATGCAAGTTCTTGGGTTACCCTGTTTAATATAATGCAAGTTCTTGGGTTACCCTGTTTAATATAATGCTAGTTCTTGTGTTAACCGAGAAGAAGCCCATCTGTACAGTTCCGGTGAATTGCGACTTACCAGGAATTACCAAATATGGACAAGGTGAGAGGATTAATTGAGTTCTGCTCTGGTTTTCCAGCGTTTTTAGAGAAAATAAACGACTGCTCTTTTTCTATGCAAGTAAGGTAAAAATGTATTTCATTCTGCAGGCAAATAAAACAGATCTAAAGAAAAATGACAGGGCAGAGGCAGTTGGGCGTGACACCTCAGATCTCAGATATCAACATCTCGGCCAACTCAGCTGTGCATTACAGAATGGAAATATTATTGGATGGGTTTGGCAGGTTATGTGTGTGTATATACTATATGTATGGGACTCACCGGTGTGCAGTACTCCACCATAGGGTAGTTCAGCTTGTGGCCCTTTGCCGTGCGGCCGGAGAAAAAGCAACTCTGACACACGTCATAGTTAAAATGCTTCAGACTGCGATACCTGCATGAGGGGGGAGAGAGGAAGAGAGAGAGAGATCTTATTATCTGTAGCAGAACTGTGTACACTGGGTTCATCCTAGCAGCGACGTGATGTAACAAAGTGGAAGAAGTCCTTCATTTTCAATAAGAGTTGGCGATTTACAGTGACAAGAGGAAGTGCGTTTGATAGCAAACTAAAGTGGGCGTGGCCTGGCGACGTGATAAATTGAGCAAAGTTGAATTTTATGTCGATGAAAAACAAAGCGATGTGGTGGCCATCAATGGGAGAGAGAATGGTGGGACTCAGGAAGCTTCATTTTGAAATATTATCAGTTTTTTTTAGTTCCTATCAGATATTCGTTCCGAGTCCAAAAAGAAGACATTGGAGAAATTGATTGTCATTATCTACACTGCATAAATGAACATGCACACTAATAAAAGCATATGGTCTAGTTAAACACTCATAGTACAGAGTCTGGATATATCCACATCCTAATAATGTTCCAACATGCTTTAATAAGGCTACTAGAACAGGTAATAAGTGTGACAGCAGCTAAATATAAACCCCCAAAACCCCCAGCTCCATGCTCATGTTTTTCTACTTTTCCCCATCTCAATATCAAACCTGTGTAAAATCTTTCTCTGTAATCCATCAGTGCCAGCCCAGAGAGGGCATCTGCTCTGTCATCTGTCTGCTGGAATCTCCCTCGCATAGCTCTACCTCCCAAAAACACGACAACAACCTCGGCTTCAGCCGAACCACCTGAAAGCTTTTGCCTTTTATTTGCAAAATCTATACACACACATTCTATATCATATTACTGTCTGACAGCTGATCCACATTTCAGGGTTATTTTTTACACTTTTCATTTCTGGAAATTCTTCCACAGTAAAGCACATATCATATATCACTATATATCATGTGCAACCATCCCTGTTTAATGGGGCTCAGGCAGTATGTCCTCTACTGGGGCCATTTGCATGAGGCAATGTTTACTGCTCAATATGTCATAGCTAAGGCCGATTTTTAGAGAGGACTTTACACCCATTGCATCAAGTTACGCCTAGCGGCTAAGGCCATGTCCACACTAATATGAATACATTTAAAAAACGCCACTTTTATCATTGCTGTTTTTTTTCCAGAAAGGTTTTCGTCCGCACCGAAACGCAGAGACGATACTGAGCATATTGTGATTGTGCACGCGACCCGAACCAGGATGTTTAGGCCATTTACGCAGTGCGCCGGCAAAGATGGCCAAGTTAAGTGCCAAAATAAAAAAATAATAAAAAGACTCCTTATACGGTCGGTAACAGCATTGAAACTTTATCTTGCATGCACATATGCAGCGTTTGTATCGTACCCAGCCCTGTTTAATTGTTTAAAAATAATAATAAAAAATAAATGGCCAAAACCGTCTCGACAGTAGTTAAACTAACTCACCCTCTGTTTTGGATGCGTAAGAGATGGATCACATCAGGGACCTATCACAGGTCGACAGAAATCTTTTATTTTTATTTTTATTTTTTTATATTTAAATATCTTGTTTTTTTTCCACATCCACACTACAACGAGTATCTGGCACTGGAGAGCGTTTTCGAAAAGATGTGTTTCCGGTAAACCAGAAGACGGAAGGCCAAAACGCAGAAAGGCTTGTGCACTTTTAAATATTAGCGTGGACCTGTATTACATGTAGCGTCCATGTGAAAACATTTGTAAAAATGTTGCTAGTTGCCATGCGTGTACTTACTCTATTAATCTATAGCTAACCTGCCAATGCCTGCTACCAGCAATGGAAAGGAAAAAAAATAAAAAAGTAACGTTTCTGTCAGTAAAATTCCAAGGATTACTGAATTGTACATTCTGCATAAAGCCCCACTGAAGACTAACACGTAGTTGGTGTCATTGGCGCTTGCCAGAGAACAGCATAACAACAAATAAAAAAATAATAAAGTTGAAAGGGAAAATGAACATATTCCATGAATGAACGTACAGATTTGGATGAACAACGTACAGCTAAAGACTGAAAAAGAAAAAGAAAAGAAGAGAAAAAAAGAAAAAAGAGAAAGACCCTTGGAAAAAGAACAGAAAGGGTGCATCAGCTTTTAAAAAACGCATTTAACCCGCAAGGATGTCTCTCGTAAAAGCATCGATCTATAGTCATTGTGTGTTAGGAGAAGATGCTTCAATCCCTAAAATTTGTCTACAAGCCTTCTTGGTGTAATGAACTAGCAAATGTTTAAAGCGGTTACCACAGAAGCGGTCTAGACGTCTTGTTTACGTCTGTTCCTAGCTGGGCATTATTTATACGACCAGTTGGTGCATGAGTATTAAATTTACACCCAGAGAGTTTTGGCCTAGTTTACGACCATGCGTAAGCCCTGTTTGTAAACCCAAAGCGGGTCACTGCGTCATATCTAAACTAAACAGGAGATTCTCCAAAGTTCTCAGACTCGTCTTCTCTTGTCTCAAATGCCTCTCTCTCTCTCTCTCGCCCTCTCTCTCGCTCTCCCTCGCACTCTCCCTCGCACTCTCCCTCGCACTCTCCCTCGCACTCTCTCGCCCTCTCTCGCCCTCGCTCTCTCTCTGATATTTAGTGTTGTGGATCAGATGCTGACATTTATGTGAATGTTGAGCCTGGGGTGGGATTCAGCTCTCAGCCAGACAGAAAGCAAGCTAAACCTCACGCTGCCCTTTTCAACCGCCTCAGGAAACACTGTTCTAAAGCTGTGTGTCGGTGTGAGACAGACAGTAACTGTCTGATATCTGTCTGGACACCGCTGAAAAGTCCCAGGGAACACGGTGTGAAATATAAAACATTGTTTGTATGATGCCAAACCTGAGTGTTATATTAAACTACCAGTAAAGTCTGGATGAAAAAAACCAACAACAAGATGGTTTTAAAAACACTAGCTGAATTCACTGAGAACTGTGTGGGCGTGGCCCGATATTCTAATGAACACGCTTGATTGACAGCTCTTTGTCCGAGACACACACCTACTACGCCACTCAAGCAAAACTAAACACAATGGCGCGAGCGAGGACAATCGGGATTGTTCAAGTAACAACCTACCCAATTATTTAAAAAGCATAGCACAATACACACTACAGTGAAGAACTCCATAACTTTACGGCACTTGGCCTACCAGTGTGCAAGAGTGTGTGGATGTACCTGAAGCCAACAATAGGGCACTCTTTACAGATATTGCACTTGGCCTGGTGTTTAGCCGTCTCTGCGGCGGCCACTCTGTGCAGCACAGGAAGCCACACCATGGACTGCGGCTCCAGCCTCATCCAGTCGACGAACTGCCTCGGCTCCAGCTCCACCTTATTGGTCACCTGAAGGCGCAGGAGAGGAAGCGGTGTAGAGTCCAGTTAGAAATCGTGAGACGAACTTGACTGTCATTAGTGTGCAGATCACAGCAAATACTGTGCTTAAAGGAACAGTTCAGCCAAAAATGAAATGTACACAATTTCCCATTTACCCCAAATGTAGATGATCAGCCAAGACATGTTTGGTGTCTGAAGTTTGCTTTTTTGTCGTTTCGTACTGGAGGAAGTGCTGAGGAAGAAAGCGATTCGGCTTCAAAATGCAGCTGCGACTGTTTTTAGCTCTGCGACGCCCCCCCCCCATTTCTATAGATAACGGTGTGTCAGAAACTACATAAGCAAGTGTGTTTGAGATACTGAACAACTCGGTGGCAAGTGTGCTATGATTTGGGTATGATGCTAAACTGGTAACTATAAGCGTCAATTACTTGTTAGCTAGATTAGCCTCGTACCTCTAGTGCAAAACTAAAAGACTAGTTTAGAAACTTGAGAAACTTCGCCTACATTTGGGGTGAGTGGGGAAATTGTGTAGATTTCATTTCCGGCTGAACTGTTCCTTCAGGGTTGAACAAAAGTGCCTACAGTTATAATGATTTAACATTTAATATGATATGGAAATTTACGTTAAAAGGTTACATGTGCATCTAATCCATGCTCAGTATTCTTCGTTTGTTGATTGTGAACGCTTAATGTGATGACATTCATAGACACATAAAAGCATAATATTTTATGTGAGTACCAAAAGCTCTGAAAACTACTGTATGATGTTTTCAGATTTTATGTACTCAGAGTTATTATTAAAGCAATCAACATAAATATCAATAATAGACGCATTGTGATAAGACGTCCTGTATTCCGGAAACCTCCCTGAACGATGGCTTTAATATCTCGAGCCGAGTTCATGAGCATCCATATAAACACCCTAATTAATAAATGGGTGTAAACAACAGATAGAACATAAACGCTGAAGTTATAACAGGAACAGGAAGCGTGTTGGCACGGAGACTCCAAATGTAACCGATAGCAACGATCATGAGGTGATAAGGTCATCATTTAGTGTGATCCAGAACGGTCGTTTTAACAGGAAGTATATAAATGTTGGCGGGTGTTTAGAGACAGTGGTGGAACACACACACACACACACACACACACACACGCTGTGAGCATATGCACCAGCAGGTCTGAGGTGTGTTGGGTCTTGGCTATGGCAGGCCGACCTGCTGCTGCTGTCTCGGAGTCAACAAGAGGGCAAGATTAGGAAATGTCAAACTTGGCCATAGGAGACGGATGAGAGGGGGAGAAAGAGGGAGGGGAGGAGAGGAAGAAGATAGAGAGAGGAGAGAAAAGGGAAAGATGCATACAAACACAAAGCAGGGTTACCATATCATAATAAAAAGTGCAGAAATTCTACTACTACTGAGGTGTATTTTGGTCATTTCGAGAGCTCTAGAACAGTGCAAAGGGGTCGGGTTTGTTCTCACAACAGCTCTATATATCATATCATGTTTGTGCCCTTGACGAAACTTAAGAGCATCAAGTCTTTGGCTAATATTTAAGCTATTAGCTGTGTTGTTGGTTGTGGTAAAATACATTATTCAAGTCTGGCTAGCGTCCTGGTTTCCCTTCGATTGTTCGATTGTCCTGCCCAAAATGCCACTGTAACCAATGGGACCGCAGTTCCTGCCCAAAATGCCACTGTAACTAATAGGATGCAATTGAAGCCCAAAATGCCACTGTAACCAATCAGACAGCAGTTCCTTCCCAAAATGCCACTGTAACCAATCAGACAGCAGTTCCTTCCCAAAATGCCACTGTAACCAATGGGACCGCAGTTCCCACCCAAAATGCCACTCTAACCAATCGGATTGCAGTTGCCACCCAAAATGCCACTGTAACCAATCGGATTGCAGTTGCCACCCAAAATGCCAATCAAACCTCAGTTTCCACCCAAAATCCACTATAACCAATCAGACTGCTGCAACCAACCGTACAGCAGTCAAAATTTATAAATGCAGATTATGGCTCTATTTCTGGAAGCGTTTACTGTTTGGCTGCTGGACTAAAATGTATTTGATGAAGTAGCAAAAAAAATAAAATCTAAAATAAAATTGACATTAAATAAACCATTCATCCATTCATTCATTTATTGTGTTGTCATGACTGATCATTGCGGTCACTGGGAGTACTTGGGTACTAATAAATACATATATATATATTTTAACTTGGTGAGATAGAAAGGTGAGTAAACAAGAGAATGTGATAAATGGTAATAAAACCAGACTTTTAAAATCAAAGATGCTGTAGCGAGTGTGTGTTCCAACCTCTCCATGTTTCTCAATACTCTAATTGACGCCTCCTCGTTCCGATGTCCTTCAGCCCAGGACCCGGTAATCGATCAATGTCTGTCAGAATTAAGGACGTATCAATTGTTTAAAAGCGCTCAGAGGAATTAAGGAGAGAGGAGGCTTCCAGAGCGAGGACACACAAGTGTTTACTGGCACACTGAAGACATGAAGAGAATCAAAGTCTCACAACAGTGTTGTCCTGTCAATTTCAGAGGAAGGTCACACCAATCAAAAGGACACTGGCTCGGGAGACAACAGTTAGTTTGATGTTCAAGGTTGCTGCGCTTAAAAACAGCGATTGCTTTGGCCCACATGGAATTGTCTATTTTCACTCCTACTGGTGGATTATTTTCCTCTGTGACTGTATCCGAGACACCACTTGGCCTTGCCTCACCTTCTTTTATGCTTCCTCTGGTGATGAACCGATCCGTTATTGACCTTCTTGATTATTGACTTTCAGAGATGTGCGTGCATTGCTCACGTCCCTCACCATGAACAACACTGCCTCTCAAAGCTCTAGCTGTTTTGTCCCCTAGCTGCTCCCTCTCTGCCCCCAAACTCATCCGTCTCCTCAGCTGCCGTGGCTTTGTTGATCTGCTTCTCCTCTCCCATCCTCCTGTCCAATCACTCCATCATTCCGACCTCATCCTGATCGATCCTCCTCTTTTTTCTGTTCTCCACTTGCCTGAACTGCGCCTTGAGACGAGTCGCTCGATCTCCCCGAGCACAGCCCAAACCCCACATTTAATCTCCTCTCACACTCCTCTTTCTGTCTTTCTCTCTTTTCATTTCACTCTCCTAGTTTACCGACACCGAATCCTAACAGGACACCGAATGTGAGCAAATGATGTGAAATCTAAAAATTATGAGAGAGAGAGAGAGAGAGAGAGAGAGAGCGAGAGACAAGGACAAGAAGACAGTGACAGAGAGAGATGGGGGGGAGAGAGAGAGAGAGAGAGAGAGAGAGACAAGGACAAGAAGACAGTGACAGAGAGAGATGGGGAGAGACAGAGAGAGAAAGACAGAGAGTGACAGAGATATGGGGAGAGACAAAGAAAGACAGAGAGAGAGAGACAGAGAAAGAGAGAGAGAGATGTTATCCAGGCTGTAAAAGAGTATGATTAGCGTATTTTTATGGATGTCCAACCAGACAGGACATGGGCGATCCATCACAGGATATTTTGGGATTTTATTTCTTCCTTTACACACTTTGTCTGTCTGCCTCTCTCTCTGCCTGCCCCTCGCTCTCTCTCTCTCTGCCTGCCTCTCTCGCTCTCTCTCTCTTTGCCTGCCTCTCTCTCTCTCTCTCTCTCTACCTGCCCCAATCTCTCTCTCTGCCTGCTGCCCCCCTCTGCCTGCTGCCTGCCTCTCTGTCTGCCTCTCTGTCTGCCTCTCTGTCTGCCTCTCTGTCTGCCTCTCTGTCTGCCTCTCTGTCTGCCTCCATCTATCTCTGTCACCTATTTCTCTGTCTCTATAGGTGTTTGTCCACTGCACATTAAAAAACAGAACTGGCCCAAACAGAAACCAATGGAACTTGGGGTACTAGTTCATTTCCCACCAACATGACAGATGACTGGAATCATCACAAAAACGATAAGAAGACATACAATTTAGAAATTATTTTAGTTTCAAGTGAACATGGGCTCCAGCACCGACAGACACTTAACACAATTCACACACTCACCACTGACACAATACACTGAGAACAAATAACACAAAACAGAACGAATAAACAAGTGAGGACGGTGGTGTCTTGGCCGTTAGGATTCTGTGTAAGTGACAGGAAGGTTGTGAGTTCAAATCCCAGAAAAGCCAGAGTGCTGCTTTCACCCTCAACTGCTCTATTCTTCCAAGTGTTTTGGATAAAGCAGTTCCTGACGCTTGATTCGATGTTGCTCTGTGTGTGTGTGCATGTGTGTGTGTGTGTGTTACATACATGTTGGAAGCAGCTCCTGACGCTTGATTGAATGTTGCTTTGTGCATGTGTGTGTGTGTGTGTGTGTTACATACATGTTGGAAGCAGCTCCTGACGCTTGATTGAATGTTGCTCTGTGTGTGTGTGTGTGTGACATACATGTTGGAAGCAGCTCCTGACGCTTGATTGAATGTTGCTTTGTGCATGTGTGTGTGTGTGTTACATACATGTTGGAAGCAGCTCCTGATGCTTGATTGAATGTTGCTTTGTGCATGTGTGTGTGTGTGTGTGTGCTACATACATGTTGGAAGCAGCTCCTGATGCTTGATTGAATGTTGCTTTGTGCATGTGTGTGTGTGTGTGCGTGCGTTACATACGTGCTGGAAGCAGCTCCTGACGCTCGGTTCAATGTTGCTGCCGCCGAACGCTGCCACCTCTCCGAGCTGCCGTGGGATCTGGATGGCGTCGTGCAGCAGGAGCCCCAACTGCCTCTGATCACACGTATCCCCCGGCGACGACACCTGGTTAAACAGACCTGTGCGCGCGCACACACACACATATATATATTAGGCCCTGACTAATTTTTAAATGTTGTTACCGATACAGATTCTAAGGGTGATTAAAATTCCATTTACCAATAATATCGCTAAGCCCCTGGTACCGACCAAACAATATATCGGTTGGGTTCTTATATACAGTATATATATACACATCGACAGAGCACCTCAAAAACAGCCCTGAAAAACTAAATTCTTCCTGTCTGACTTAAATAAATGACTTAAATCCATCAGTGTTTGCAGCAGTGCTGTTCATCCATCAGGACCGGATCACTCTCATCTCACCAAACACCTTTTTCTAAGGTGAGTGACACTTGTGTTACAAAGCACATAGTGACCAAAAAAAAAAAAAAAAAAAAACTCACGAAGGGAACCATTTGTAGTCTGACATGTGCCGCTGCGCACCAATCGTACTTGTTGAAATTACTTTTTTTTTTTTTTTTAACGATACTGCGTCTTCATTTCCACACAAGAGCTATCTAGGCAGGGAGCGGGAAGCGGAAATAAACAGAATTAAAACCCCATCCATTTCTCAAGATACGCAGATGGACGTTCGTACATTAACGCAAATGCTCCTCAGGAGGACGTGGTGCTAAATAAAAAATGAGTTGTTTAAGTGTGTGAGCTCTTAGCGTATAAATTGCTTAAATTTTTCCTCAGCGCTGTTCGCCACACAGGGATTTAAAGCCTTAAGGCAGAATGGAGGATCAATGAGGCAAAACATTTTTTAACAGGACAGATCCTGATTTTAGATCATGTTTGAACCCTCAGCCAAACAGGTTGATCCCAGTTTGTTGTGTTGTGTTGATATATCTGTATTTCCAAAGCCTGTCAGTAAAAAAGGTACTATGCAGGTCCATTTTTGTATAATGATTGTAAATGAACCTTCAAAAGACACAACAATGGGCCTTAAAGCACCAAAATGTGCTTTTTCATCATGAAAATTCTTCCAGGGGAATTCATTTGTGTGTCTGGTCAAAGCAGTCAGTGAAAATGGTCACTGCGGTGGTTTTGCCCCATTATTTTAAGCAACAGGAAAACTCTTGTTAGAAATTCTCAGTTCGTATTGAACATGTGAAAAGCAAGTGTTATTGCATCATAATAGACAAGAGCCAATCGTGTTCCTATATGCAAATGTTATTAAACCAGTTTACCAGAGAAAGGGGGGATTTCTTGGTGAGAATAAAAGTGTAGGCGCTTCTGTGCTCCTTTTTGTAGACTAATTAAATTTTTAAATGTCAAACAATTCATTAGTCATTATAAAAAATATATATTATGGTCATCAAAGGTTTTTGGATGACTTTAAGGCCCAATTATGTATTTTAATGATGTTCCTCGAACTAAAGGTACAAAAGATGTACCTTTAAGGGTATTTATCTCAGTGGCAGGCATTTGTCACAGTCCTAAAACCTCAATTCGGTACCTATTTTTCTGAAAATACTAACAGATTATGATAAAAAACTGGGAATCACACACATTTCAAACTGGGTTTTTTTTGTAGAGTTTTTATGGCGACTGAAAAATTGGGGAAACATGCACTAATAACTATGGATCATGTTACCCAACTTGTAACTTGTTGCTGAACTGAACATGAGGAGCAGGTGCTCAACCAACATATATACCTACATTACCTGTTAAAAGTTCATTTTAACTTAATTTTTAACTCTTTTCTACTAGTTTAGAATAATAATGAAGACATTAACACGATGAAATAACACATATGGAATTATGCAGCGACCAAGAAAAGTGTTCAACAAATCCAAAACTAGTTTCGATGTGAAATAGTTAACAGTGTTCCTGATGAAGCTCTGCACACTCTCGCCATCTTCTCAACCAGCTTCATGAGGGAGC
>JAOUQW010000016.1:13268614-13278841 GCA_028565825.1 Olivaichthys viedmensis
CATCTTCTCAACCAGCTTCATGAGGGAGCTTCACCCAGGAGCCTTTTCTTAAAACTTCCCCAAATAGGCCGAGCCACTTGTTGTTCTGCTTCTCCTAACGTTCTATATGAAAACGACTCGTTTTGGGGAAACAATTTCATTTTAAATAAAAACTATACAAATACATTTTGATTCAAAAATAAATGTAAACATGGGCATTAACTTCACTATTTACATTTGTCTTAGAAACAAATTTCCACCAGAAGCCCTTTATCAAAATGAAAAATATAGATTCAATCTAATGTCCAAACTTTTGACTGGTAGTGTATATATAAACACGTATAAAACATATAATAGATTTGTACAGGAACATTATATCTGTATTTCTGTGTTCCGATAAGCAAACAAGGAACAGCACAAAAAAAAAAAAAAGAATAGAGAACAACATGTCAATCTGTCTCTCTCCTGTCTATACCAGCAAGAAAAAGAGGCTGGAGGCTAATTTATGAAAAAAATAAAAAATAAATCAATACACACTGTGGTGTGTTTAAAGCCCTAAACTGAAGTGAATGAATAAACAGTACTGTAGTGAGCGGGAGGTCTCGTACGACATTACGCTGGTGTGTTTGCTCTCTCTGGCCCAGCATCGCACACACTCAGTCGCTCCTGTACGGACGACTTCATGGCATTTAATTAGCGCCACGCAGAGCTCTGGGATTGGCAGTTTTCATGCTCAAGAGGGTCATTTGCATACTGAACATATGGAGCCAGACTTTCAGGGATTTCAGAGTGAGAAGCCAGGGATTTGAAGTTTAAGGGACTTTGATGACTCACTACTTAAGCAGAATAGTAAAGAGCCATCAGATCTGAGAGGTAAGGGGCATTGCAGGATTTGTGGTCTTTTGTTGACGATGATCAGTAAAATATTAAGGCAAAAGATGTGTGTAAACGTGTAAAAGACTACCGCTACATCAAATACGCATCCGAAAATGAATCAAATAATCCTGCAGAGTCCATGTGGATACATTTTGTGTTTGTATATATATATAAGATTTATCATTGTGATTTTTTTTCTGTCACAATGAGTGAGTGGTATGAGAGCGAATGCTTACATTTGTACTTCTCCTCCAGATGACCTTTACACAGCGAGAGCAGCCCGATCTTCAGGGACAGCACCCGGATCTTCCCACTGCGACCCCTACATAACACACACACACACACACACACACACACACACCACACCACATCACAGATGTCTGTGAGGAAACATAGCCTAATTACAACACACATCATGGTTGTATGTTTCCAGTAGGCGCAATTAATCATTAGTTAATTTATCGTGGGGCAATTAGTTAATTAATCATTAGAGACACTGTCAGCAACAGCCAAACCAATGATACTGAACTGAGGAATGACAGTGGATAATGGGTAACTTTCTCGCTTTTTAATTCAAACAGACGAAAGCCTCGTGGAGCAAAATTCTGGCTATTATGGCCGGTCCTGGTGTGATGTGGTTTTTTGGAGGGGACGTAGTGGTTCAGTGAACAGTGAACATTAGCTGGATTTTATTATTTTTTCCCCAACTGCGATATTAAGAGAGACCACTGTTTTCTGTTAGCTTTGGCTCCCAGGTTTGCAGAATTCCTAGGTTTAAGGTTCACCTAACTTGGCACAAGTGAGTGGAAATTAACCCTTTTCCCATTCAACTGGCTTAAAAAAAAAAAAAAAAAAAAACAGGCAAATGTTATTTCACGTTCCTTAATACCCGACGCTTTCATTCACACTCCTTAATACCTGGTCCAAATGCCTGGAGACATCTTATATTTTCCTAGCTTATCAATTGCATCGAGTGTATCTGTGAAAAGCCTTGGTGTCACTATTGTTCTGATCTCTTATTTAACGCATGGTAACATTGCTAGAACAGCTTCCTGAAATGTAGCTATGGCAAACGACACACTGTCTTTACATGATGCATAGAAACTAGGTGATCTAGTGGAGTTACTGTTACCACCCCAGAGTTGATTATTTTCCATTAACAGCACGTCCTGAAGTGTTTTATTCTGCTTATACCACAGCAATTTATCAATGATTAGACATTTTTATTTATTAAAGACCGGCTGCTTCAGTCTCAAATCCCCATTTTGAATCTTGGCTCCTCTCAAGGTTAACATATATTACATTATATATATATATATATATTATAACATTATATGCATTCATTTGACAATCACTTTGGCTAACTAGTGAGGCAGCATACAATCCAAGCATAGAGCTGATCCCGAGTCTATAATGCATGGGTAGTATGGGATATATAATAATTATATTTCTGAGCTTTTTGAAAGAATAAAAGGCCAGAAAGCGCGTTTAAAGGTACCACAGGAAGGTCACCCGGATGGCACAGGATGCAAGTAGAAGCTGTGGCATTTGCAAATTCAGCCACAAGTAAGAAGAAAGCCACGGCTATAGCTGGAACAACTGAAAGAACTGAATTCATGAGACTGAAAGGTCAACCCACATTACAGGCTTGACTGAAGCGAAACCAAAACAAACCTTGAAAATGGAAATCAATCTGAATTGAACGTCCTTGCATTTAGAATTGTGTAAAAGCCCATGAGAAGAGAGACTGAGGGTCCTTTAGAGGGTGTTCTCACTGCTGGACAGATTCTGGCTAAAGAGGGGTTTCCATTTATTTCTGAGGGTGTGGACCCAAAGCTGCTTTTGGACAATGTGTGTTGTAAAACCAACTATAAAAAGACCCACTCGAGTGTCTCCTCACAGCCTGTAGAAACAATTCGGTCCATTTCTATCATCATGTGTTCTCACTGCACTGAAGAAGTGGGAGGAGCTAGTACAGGACATGCTGTGTGTGTGTGTGTATGTGGGTGGGTGCGTACGTGTCGTAGACGTTGAGGAGCCAGTTGAGACACATGTCGACACAGAGCGGCACGTTGACCAGGTCTTTGTGCTCCTGCTCCAGGTCGTCGTACACGGACGTGAGGCAGTTGATGATCTCGGGGACGGAGAGCTGAGCCGAGTTCACGTTCAGCTTGTGCTGCTGGAACATGGCCTGAGCCACGGACAGGTCCAACAGATCCACTGAGGAGGGGCATAAAGACACAGAGAGATTAGCATCAGCCTGAGCTTTATGTGAACGAGGTGTGTTCCATAACATCTCTGATGAGGTGAGGACGGACAGATGCACGGAGGAGACGGAGGGGGAAAGAAGCCGAGCCAGCAGCAGCCTGCACTTCCTGTTTACTCTCTTAATTACTCTGATTAGCAAGTCTCAAACACGCACACGAGAGAGAGATGAGAGGAAAACTAACAAAAACCAGAAGCTAGAGGGATGAGGGAAAGACAGGGGCAGTGAGCTGGCAATAACACACTGAAGACCGCTCTTCCATTTCACTCTCAAGCACGCACGCACACACATGCATGCATAAATAAATGATCTTTGCAATGGTAATTGGGCTTCACGGAGTTAATTGGGCTGAAAGTGCGAGTAGAGGCAGTGACGCAGCTCTAATCAAATACTGCAGCACACACACACACAAACACTCAAACATGCTTTAACCCATACACAAACAGCCTCACACACACACACACACACACACACACACACACACGGCAACCCTTAACCCTATAAGACTGAAAGCGCCATTGCCTACACATTCAAGACATGTTTTCTTTACTAAACTTGAATAATTTGACATCAATATTAATATTAGCTATTCAAGGTTATACTACAGAAGCAGAGCTTTCTGATCATACACATTACTGTGTCATACTTCCCTGTAAATTCCCAGGCCTGATCTACACTACATCTGCAGAGTCTCTGCATTTTCTCTCCACTAAGATCACAGCCCTTGTTGATCCATAGTCATTGGCCATGTATTCTATATGTCCTTTTTTTGTTGTTTTTGTTGTTGTTGTTGTTGTTGTTGATGCTTGGCAGACGTCGAATCAGATACCTGATTAGTATGACTACCATCACAATGTCTGTGAGCCAGATTAAACACACCATCCAGAAGGACTAATAAGAGAATTGGTGGTTAGCTTGTGGCTTGTGAATCAGTGTTTTCCGGAAGCATCGGAGCACAGATACCATTGTTAAATGGTAGAGCAAGCATCACATTGAACATTCTCTCTCCATCAGTGAAGATTATCTTAAAATTTAGGGTGCTTTTGGCAAACTGGGCTGAGGCGTGTGCCTGTGGCCTTATTGCATCCAAAGACAAATTATTAATTTGCACATAAAGGTGTCTCATAGGGGTGTTTACAGAAAAAATAATATTAAGGGGGAAATAGTCTGAAGAGCAAAATTGTCATTCAGGATAACAGGCTGCATTACAATTCCAACATGCATAAATTCCAACATAAATAAATAAACAATAAAATACAAATACAAATACAAATACAAATCAATCCCTGTGGCATTTTTTTTTTTAATACGATTTAAAAAAAATGTATTGCTGGTTTGAAAATCGCTTTCGTCTTATATGTATTATATAAAGACTACAGTAGTCAGAAGCATCCAACTTTACTGCCGTGGAGGTACCGATGTGCCGCAGAGCTTTTCAGGTTCTTTATACACTCTTCACTGCTACAGTTGATAAAAATAACAAATACATTTTGCCACTTTTTCATTTTATCACTTTCCCATCCTTCAATGGTAGTGGGGTGGGCTAAGAAAGTCACCACATTTTAACACTTTTTATATCTTTTCATATATTCATATATTCATGTTTTGTCATTTTAGATGCTCCATTAGTAATTAGCATAATATTACACTACCAGTCAAAAGTTTGGACACGAGATTGAATCTATATTTTTCATTTTGATAAAAGCTTCTGGTTGAAATTTGTTTCTAAGACAAATGTAAATAGTGAAGTTAATGCCCATGTGTACATTTATTCTTGAATCAAAATGTATTTTTTTAGTAAGTAGTTTTTATTTAAAATGAAATTGTTTCCCCAAAACAAGTCGTTATCATTTAGAGCGTTAGGAGAAGCAGAACAAGTGGCTCGGCCTATTTGGGGAAGTTTAAGAAAAGCCTCCTGGGTGAAGCTCCCTCATGAAGCTGGTTGAGAAGATGGCGAGAGTGTGCAGATCTTCATCAGGAACACTGTTAAGAATTTCACATCTAAACTAGTTTGGATTTGTTGAGCACTTTTCTTGGTCACTGTGTTCAGAGTGTTAATGATAATAAAGTCTTTATTATTATTATTATTATAAAGTAGTAGTAAATAGTTAAACTGAAGAAAACAGGTGTGTCCAAACTTTTGACTGGTACTGTATGTGCAACCTCATATTTCTACCACAGAAAAACAGGAAATGGCCAACAGAGTTCCTGGGGGCTGAGAGCAATTTACAAGTAATATAATTTTTCCAAGGATGACAATTTGTTTGCATTTATTTTAAATATTCCTTAGGGGTGTCAATAATTCTGCCACATCTGTATTTGAGAGAAAATACTATTATTTTAAAAAAAATAAAAAGGAAATTCCAATCAGAATGATTTTTGTTAGCGCAAATGTAAGGAGTTTCTCCTATTGTTTGAGAGTAAAATTGGAATTATTGTGTGTTTTATTGAATACAATCATTTTTGCTCATTTTTACAAAAGGTGCCAATAATTCTGAAGGGCACTGTACATAGATTTGCCAGTTAAAACATGAATGGGGAGCTTTAGTGCACCAGAGGCAATAAATACTGATATCTTGCGTTAGACAATTTGCTAAATTTAACTAGTCTCAAAATTATTGCAGGTAATTATGTTCAGGTAATTAGGAAATGAGAAATTGTAATCATGATTAAAATACAATTGAGCAGTACCATCAGATGAGTATCTGTAGGTGAGAGAAAATTGGACTGGATGTCGGTCCTTATGGATTGGACTGACTACTAAACAATGCATTTCTCAATTACATGCCTAGATCCCCTATGAAATTATGTCTTAGCCAAAATATGGTTCTCAATGATACTGCAAAGTGATCAACAGCCAAGTGTTAGTGATTCATTATATGAGTAAGCAATAATGGTTTTCTGTCAATTACTTTGTTGGCTTTGTTTCTGTACTTATTCTGAGATATTGTAAAAAAAAAAATTCAGTATGTAGAGTAGTATAGAAACATATTGCTGTAATAACTGACCGGTTGGAATCAAGAAGGTTGCATGGCTCCAAAAATAGTGAGACACTGTACATTACACTTTGACCAACATGTTAATTTTTTTTCCATTTTGTGGTTTGCTGCTATTCAATAATATCCAATGTTTCAGTGTGGTTTCTTCTTTGCCAAAAATTTGCTAAATAGTTAAATACATGCAGTAACAGTTAGAGAGCTTAAATTGCTTTTGCTTACAACTTTATCACTGGCAAAGTGAAAACAGGAGGGTCAGCAGTAATGAAAAGTGTTACGTCATTAGCAAGAGTTCAGTGAGTTACGACTGTACCTGATGGTGAAAAGTACACATGTCATTGTTTGTTTAGGCAGAATGGCAGTTTTATAATCAGAAATCAGAAAGTCCTTGTATTATCAGTATTATCAGTTCTGACCCACTTTTACCCTGCAATAGATGTGTCATTTATTTTCTGGCTACAACAACATTGGTACTTGCATATCTTTTAGTGTGTTTTGAGTTTTGCTCTCCCAGAAGAGTGAAAATGTGTTGCACTCATGAATATTGCATGTTTTCATTTTTCCCCCAGGTATTATGGTATGTGTATCCGTACTATGCACTAATAACATGTGAAACAAGTATAAGGGGAGATTTTTATTGAGCTTGTGTTAACACATTATTTTAGTTTTGTAGTGTACAAATAAAAAGACATTTGCCTTAAAAAAGTCATTTAAAAATAATCAGAAATAAAACATAAATTATAGTAATTTATGTGTTTTATTTCAGATTATTTTTAAATGACTTTAAAAAAAACTTTTTTACTTTAAGTACAAAATCTCAACAAAATATAAACACTCTTGAATAAATAAGTACATTAGAAGTGTCCAGCACTTTTTGACCAATTTACAATAGTATGAAGATATTGGTCATCATTACAGGAAAAAAATAAAATGAACTATACATATCTTACAAGAGTAAAGAAAGTGTATCTCTAAACCAGAAATCCATAGGCAACTGAGTACAAGCAACATTTATAATTCCCAGAAATAGATTTGACCTTTCAGAGTGATGTAACCCATGACCATTGCTCTTGAAGTGTCATAAAAAAGAACTACACTGTAATAACATGAAACACCAACGCTGTTTAAATGTTAACTTATTAAATTTGATGAAAGTACAGACACTGGCCTGCTCTGGGAAGGTGGACTTGTCACACCATCGAGGCTGCACTGTACAGCAGATATAAAGAATTGCCGTACCACAATGGATTCAGTAAATAGTGAAAAACAGTCTTATGCACGGGAAGATTGTGATAGTCCACTCAATCGGACTTTTCTGTTGTTTCTGTGCTTTTCCAGTGTGGGAGTTAGTGGACTATGTGAGAGCAACACCTCTAAAGGATCATCTACTGAAGTAATGGTCTCCTTCGAGACGTTACTGCCATGCTCTGGTTCACTTCTTTGGTTGCTGATTGTTCTCAAATCTGGATACTCGGATCCCAAAGGGTCCGAAGGATCAGTGTGCCAACTGCGTCTCTTTCTGTAGCGTGTTTGATTTTTGTGTCGCTTTAAGAAGAGAAAGCTAGATAGCTCTGATAAATTATGAGTGTATGTGTTGGCTTTAGTGTGTCGAAGGCTGACCGATAACACACCACCCCTGCCGAAGTGAAACACATCATAATGTTTATGTCTTTTGACACGGTGAAACTGGCAGTCCTCATAGCTGTCCAATACCTAAGGATGAACACACACACACACGCACGCACGCACACACACACACACACACACACACACACACACACACCGTTTAAGCACATCGCTTTAACAGTGTAAATAACTTGAAATTTGTTAGGTGGCTAAAGGCTGTATGTGATGATCTAGAGAACAGCATACACTGCCAGTCAGAAAAACATTGGGCTCATTTTACATACTCTTTAAAAACTTGTAAGGATGTAAGGAATAGGTATAAGTCAATTGAGAAATGTTTGTGGCTTTTTAATTTAGAAACAAGGCCAAGATCTTGATCACTCTTATTAGACAGTTATTGCACTTTATCATTTTAAATCAGCTAGAAAACCCCCCACATTTTTTTCAAATATATTATATTATAATATTATTATCACCCATAGTCCTTCAGATATATAAATCTTTGAATCAAAATAAGACCAGTCCCTAGTCACATTGAGTGGTAATCTTTTAAATGCTTAATATAGATAAACCTATACTCTAAATAAATACATACATAGAGATGGGTGACAAATTAAAGTATAAGTATAACATCTAAATTGTCTTACAATAGACACTATCACTGTTTGTGAGTCTTTTATCTATGGACCTAACTGGTTTACCCTCAAAGTGCACTTGCCTTTAATAAAGCACTTATCCCCATTAGGATCTGAGAGTGGACAGTTAATAAGTTCTTAAATACAAAGATTTAGGTCTTTGATGGAACACTTGGTTAATATTTTTATCTTATTGAATCTGTTGCACTAATAGTGATTAATAAAACATAAACTCCAGGTGTTCAAAAACCTTTGACTGGCAGTGTAAGTTAGATACAAGTTTCCATTTTGGTATCTTTTTTCTTTTTTCTTCAAATAATGAGACTAAAATGTCTAAATTTATGATGAAGAATACAGATTTATGCAGCCATGACTCATTTACCAATGGCATTTGCATTTATATATTACTTACTGCGCTGAATAACTTCCCTTTGGAGTCCATGCATAAGAACCTTAGCACTGAGAAACAGCTTTTACATTGGTTCTTCCAGTTGATGAGGTTTCCTGTGTGATTTCAGAGAAACATCAACAATGCAATCAGCACACATCGTAACAATTTTATACCTAATCTAAGGAAACAGAGAACCTACCTTCAGAACCTCGATGAAAGGGTTTTTGAACTCTTTTGTTGCCTTTTTTTTCAAACAAATTGCTGTACATGGAGGTTTTTGCCTCAACCCATTTGTGTGTTTCAGGGTCCACTGCATTGGCATCAGAGGGTGAGGATGCCTGCTGCAGAGGGTGGCACGTTGCTGCAGTGTAAAGTTTTAGAACAGCCCAGCAGAGAAGAAGGACCGAGAGCATGGTCAGCCTGGGTGAGAGTTTGCACATGGAATCCCTGCGTGTCTGTATTTATTTGGGTGAAAAAAAAAGAAAAAAGAAAAAAAGAGTCCAAAGTTCTTATTCGCAGAAGTGGCCTGTAATTGGCCATCTCCGGTTTGGAGGCTGCAACTGGAATTGACGTAACTCTGCTTGCCCTGATGCAATGTCAACATATTATGTCATAGGCATGTGGGGATTTTACAGGTGAGGTTAGTAGTTATACTAACTACTGAAGTTCAGTTTTATGAGGCACAAGGTAATGTGATGAGATGTGTCATGTTGTTTTTTTTAGTTCACATATTTATGAGGGTGTTCTACAAGGAGGAGGGAGCATACTATCAAGAACATAGGCACACAATGTAAGAGAAGAATAAATAAATAAATAAATAAATAAAGAGAGGAATATATATATAGTAGCGGTCAGAAGTTTGGAATCAAGTCTTGAAGTGGAGACTTAAATAATATACTGGAATTATCTATGTGTAGTCATTTCTCCTTTATCATTACATTTGTATCATTTCACTTTTTAAATTACCTTTAAATAACTTTTTCTCCAAAATACTTTAAACACCAAACAACCCTCTAAAAAACACATTTAGGTGTGTGGTTTATATTAGATATATAACATCTACTACATTGTAGAATAGTTTAGTGAATAGAATAGTGACTGTTCATAAAATATGACGAGTGACCCCAAACTTTTGAACGCTTGTGTGTGTGTGTACAATACACACTCACTGAGCACTTTATTAGGTGCTAATATACTAATACTGGGTAGGGCCTCCCTTTGTAGCCCATCTACCTCAAGGTTCGACGCGTTGTGCATTCTGAGCAATTGTGCTCACCACAATTGTACAGAGTGGTTATCTGAGTTAGCGTATCCTTTCTGTCAGCTCAAACCAATCTGGCCATTCTCGGTTGACCTCTCTCATCAACAAGAACCGCAGAATTGCCACTCACTGGATGTTTTTTCTTTATTGTACCATTCTGAGTAAACTCTAGAGACTGTTGTGCGTGAAAATCCCAG
>JAOUQW010000016.1:13278941-13291774 GCA_028565825.1 Olivaichthys viedmensis
TGTAGAAACGACATTTCATTTCAATGTATACGAGGTATATGGAGAAATGACAATAAAAACCTACTTGAACTTGAGGTACATCACAGTGAATGACAGTGTTCTCACACTGACAGGATAACCAACACTGTTCAATAATAAATTTAGTTGTTTTCTAGCAGAAGAAGCTACTAAAATGGCCCAAGAACCTCTCTACACCTTTACCATGATTAAAAATTCTAAGATCTATCTATGAATATGCTTGACTATGCAAATTAGAAACACGCCCACATACTCTGACCGCCCGCATCAGAGTAAAGACCGCCCGCCTACTGGATATATTAACTACAGTAATGAACATACTTAAAACTATAGTTAATTATAAAACGTAAATATTATTGTTTTTCATGGGTGGTTTTGAGAACGAGTATTCGAAGCCTGTAAAATGGGCCAGCCCTACTTCTAGTAATTTGGATACTGGACTATGATTGGTTAAAGCTGTTAAACCTATTTTGTGACATCACAAACTGAGTTCATATGCAACACCTCCCGAATCAGTTTTACACAGACAATAAACCATCCTGGGAGTTAACTATTTAGAAATCAAGTTGGAATTAGTCGTAATCTATGAAAAAAAAATTAATTAGCAAAACTATAATTAATAGTAGTCAGGATCTGGGTGGAGGTAACTGACCCTAGATCAGTCTAAATGGCCAGAAGATAGCAGATCAAGCTCTCACCTGTTTTCGGCTGCAGGTTCTTGCGTGGTTCTTCAGGCCCTTCGATCGGCTGATCAGCCAGAAACATGCGCGCCTGGTCCAATGCGTTGACCACAATGTGTTCCCTCTCCTTTAGCTCCGCCCTTAGAGCCTGGAAACAAAGACGATTGGTTAACAGAGTGTGAGAAGGTCATTCCTTTAATGATTTAGTCCATGGTCCTTGTAGAAAACATAATGATAGGACTTTGCATGATTTGGAAAGGAAGGATGGAGAGAGAGAATGAGAAAGTTAAAGATGATGAGTACAGTTATAGATGTGTCTGGACAACTTCAAATTGCTCAAACAGTCCATTACAGAGACAGAGAAAGAAAGAGAGCAATTGTATAGCCAATCAAAAGGGTCAAATGAATCATTTTTTAACGGGTCGGAGAAAACATAGCCAAAATACAAGCTGGAAAAAAGCTTCTAGTGAGTCATACACTCAACACACGCTAAAACAACAAGGCCACATGATTCAGCATGAGAGAAGAGATGAAAATCCTCTTTCTAATAGCATACCAGCTAAAAGACTGTAAAGGACAAGAGTCAGATCATGGTGACCTTAAACAATTCCCGGCTTTATTGTAGAGCAGGTAAGCGATGAAGCTGCACTTCAGTCTAATTGACTCTGGAGTAACGGCACCAGTTAGGGATCAGAGCTGATTAAATCGTGAAAGGAGACGAGCCGCTAAAAGGTGCAAATGAGCTCAAACGTTAATAGAGACAGTCATTTACTGTAGCTGCTCACGGAGCGAGAAGGGCAATAGGGCAAGGACTGGGTGTAAAACTTGTGTGTATCTTCGTTTGTGTTTGTATGTCACTTTGTTGTACAAGTTGCATTAACGTACCTGGCATCTATATTTCATAGTGTCCGTACTGCCCCTAAAACACCACTTCAGAGACCCCTGTTGTTCTAGTCTAGTTTAGTGTTTGTCTCTTGATTGTTGCCATAGTTTAGCACTGTTAATCCCGCTGTCTGTAAGTACATCCTTACCAAGAAGTCATTACACAGCCATATTTAATGCTGAAACTTTATAAGTAGTTTTTGTTTGTCCCATCACTCCTGCTACAATAATGCTAATTTCTGCTAGCTTCAATAAGATAACAGTAGTGTTACTCAAACCCGATGCTGAGTCAATCAATTTCACTGTACTGTATATGTATATGTGACAATAAAGGAACATTCTATTCTATTGTCCCCACCTGCATGTCGTTTGTTCGTAATCAGTAGTGTTTAAAAGCCCTCCTTGTTTCCGTCTAGTTTATCCGTGATTGTCTATATGTCAGCTTGTGTGCCGTTTCGTGTGTGACTACGGCGTGTGGTGTATTTCCTGTTCGGAGACTAAATAAATGTTAAATGTTTAAAGTGGCTTTGCGCTTGTGTCCGCCGCTCCGCTACACAAACGTGACAGTTAGGGACTCGAGTTGCACTTGAGTCGCACATTGATCGAATCGGACTCAAGACTAAAGACTCATGAAATCTTAGCTAAGATAAAAACATGACCAAAAACTAATAAATTAGGACCACCAATGTCAATGCAATAAATTAATAAAACCTTCTTTTCTGACCCAACATGTGCATGGAGGGTTGAACAAAAAAATAAATTATTTTATTTTTGTTGCATATAGTGTTTAGTTTCTAACTTTAAACAGGAGTAAAGCTGTACAATGTGCACTGCAGTGCATTCCCTAGAAATAATATAGCAGCATTTTTTTTAAAAGCAATAAAATACCTTCAGATAATGATTTGTCTCTAAACTAAAGTTCACGACTAAAGACTTGAGACTTGACTCGGACTTGCAAGTCTTGAGTTGGCGTAATGGAACAGTTTAGCCAAAAAAGAAAATAGTTTTCTTATCCAAAATGTAGTCAATCAGCCAAGGCTAATGTTGCTAATAAGTAAGGGAACATTAGAACCTTCAGTTTAGCATTGTGCAAACTGCCTCAGATGCCGACAGCACTTTGAAGCAGTTTGCTTCAATTACTTGCTTCAATTAGCAAAATTAGTCTCTTATCTCCATTGCAAGTGGAAATAAAGTAAATAGAATTTTTGGCCAAACTATTTCTTTAATTCATTCTGGTTCAATGAGTGTGTATATATATGAAAAATGTGTGTGCGGTTATTCAATACGTTTTTCAATGCTCTAACCTCTCCTGTAACAGGATGTGATCATAGCTCGATGGATCGAGTGACTGAAACAGGAGAGATGGAATGATGGTGTGATGAATTCGCAAGAGGAATGGGGGTTATTTTCTCCTCAGCGCCTCATGTGGGACATGAAGTGTGAGGGAATGAGCATGCGCACTTTGAGCTTTAGGAGAGATGTTCTCTTTACACCACACACTGTCATCAGAGGTTTAATACAGAACGACAAAAGTGGCTATTGTCCCTTCACTGGCTTTTGTTTGTCTCTGAGAAGGAGAGGAAATGAGAAATAAGAAGAGATCATAGAAATAGGAGAGGAAGAACACAGCAGCGGGCTGTTTACGAGGAAGATTTTTATAGACCCGAAGCCAAATGTGATTTGCAGCCGGAGTGTGACGCGTCCCCTTACAGGAGAGGTTAGAGCACTAAAAAAAATGTGCACACATTTTTCATATACGTACACACTTCTTCAGAAATGGGGAGCATTCAGAGGGGTTCGCATAGGACTCGGAGCTCCTGTGCTACAAAAGTAAGTTCACAATTAACACAGAACCATCAACTACCAGAAGAGCAGACTATGGAGGTTAATGGTACCAAATGTTCGCCATTCAAGCCATCACACTTTCCAAAGCAGGTATAAACAGTGTTGGGCAACCCAGTGTAAAAATGTACTGTAGTTAGCTAAGCTACATGTGACTCTACAAGAAATGTAGCTCAACTCCATTAAAGCAGTTCCTCAGAGAAATGTAGCTACACTACAAACTACACGGAAGTCGTCGCTTAACTACATTGAAGCTACATCCATGACTGATGTCATCTTTTCTGCTTATTGCAAATAATATTTAAAAGGAGCTGTCCGACAAATAATTTATCACAAAAAAACCAATTAACAAAACTTTGGCTGGTGGTCCCAAAGGACCGACTCTAGGTCACCTCAATGGGGCTCCTCCATAAGAACCGCCATTGCAATAACTTGATCAGTCCTGAAAAAGAAAATAGACACCAGATCTTTTTCTGTTGCTTTCTCCTGCTTATTGAAATTCAAGAGGTACAGCCATGGTATTTCCTCAGCTCTCTCCATCATGATGACATTACCAGAAATGGCAAAGCTCGCAGAGGTAAACTGATAAGGATCCAGTGGACCTCGACCTGGAGAACCTGGACTGGGAATGACACTCATTCATTTGCATTAATTTAACAGAAACCAGAAAATACTAATTACCAGTCCAGATTTATTATTTTTTTTCTTAGGTCAGTGTCAGAGAGGGTGAATTAATAATAGCTACCTTGTTCCTACCAACAGACAAAAAAAATTTTTTATATTGTATGTTAAGAAAATTAGTACTAAAAAAAACCTTAAAAGCTACTTATTTTTAAAAAGGAACAAAGTTACCACTTTGCTACTGGAAAATGTAGTTAAACAAATATTAATATTTCTTTTCAGTAATGTTTGCTAATTATCACAGAATAACTGATCACCCCAAAGAGCCCATCCAATGTTTTTTCCCTGCTGTAGAATCACAATTTTTGCATTGCAAAAGTTTCCAAAAGACTGGACCCTGTATAACAGCTTTCACGAAACTGCCCAAACCCCACCTAAAACAATACGCTATTGTGAAAAACCCATTGAACTGTCCAAGGGCATAAAGCTAGACATCACAACTGGCTGAACTCCTCTAAAAATCAATCCTGTGTACAGAACCAGCCCTTTTTTCAATACAGCCGTGCTAATTAAAACTAATTAATTAGGAATGAATGCTACATAAAACAGCCTTACGGATACATTAAAACTTATGACCCCTCCCCTCGACTGATACAGTAAACAACTTCAGACTTCAGCCGCTTCGCTGACTCTTTATTGACCAAATAATAAAGAGTTGGAACTTACAACTTATTCAAAGCCCGCAAAGAAAAGTGATTATTCAAGGAGAGCCAAAAGCAGGGTCATTATTTCTACCTAGGGCACTAGATAAAGGCAGGTGCTAAAGCCAGATGAATTTGCCTCATATTTTATACTGTCTTGCAACATGCAGCTTCAAAGAGTCCAAACCAATCAGCGAGACAGAGGCATAACTTTAGCTTTATCTGAGTCCTGCCAGCTAGCACTAACAACTTAAGCCAGGGGTATATAAAGTTAACGAGATCAGGAGTCAAATGAGTCCAACACGTCAGTGAAAGCAGGCTGATCTAATCAGTTTTCATGACTCAATACCAAACAAGGTGAG
This sequence comes from Olivaichthys viedmensis, assembly GCA_028565825.1. Lineage (NCBI taxonomy): Eukaryota > Metazoa > Chordata > Actinopteri > Siluriformes > Diplomystidae > Olivaichthys > Olivaichthys viedmensis. Next base: position 13,284,048 of record JAOUQW010000016.1, read on the forward strand.
GTAATACAAAAGAGAGAGTGATTCTAGGCCAACACTATTAGTCCTACCAGCATAATGTTCTTGGGATAATTTGGCACACAAAGCTAATGATCTGCCTAATGGTCAGGGGATCATTTGCTACACAAAGCTAACAATATCGTAACATCCATTTAAAATGTAAAGGTCACAAACCTTTCTCTTAAAGATCTTGAGGTTCATCCCAAATCCAACCCACCCAATGGAGCTAATAAAGGTCTTCCAAGGGTCTTCCCAAGGTTTAGGTCAGGTATAGTGGAATTGGGTTAAGCTTAAAAGCCAGTGGTCGCACCACAGTTAACGTTTTGGCATAATAACCAGTCCTGTGTTAAAAAACAGCTTTATCGCCTGCTTGTGGTTTCACATTAAAGAGCTGTCACCTTTAAAAACGTTTTTTTTTCCTGATTATGTTGTACAGTACAATACTATGTATAAAACAATGATCGATAAACTCTTTGACTGTGAAAAATCTCAGAAATTCACAAACATCTCCTAGAACTGGTTAGGAGGCTTCTGCTTGGCTGCAATGTTCCTGGATGATGCTTGCCAAATAAAATATTTATGATGAAATGTATTGTTGTAAGAAACCTACAATTGTGTGACTGTATTAAATATTGATGAGCCACACAAAGCCTGTTGGCTGAACTACGGAGCAAAACCATCGTTTAGGACGTAGAAATACCTCCTGCTGTCTGTGATGTAAATTGATTAGCACCTTGAATTGCACCCGACACAGCAGTGATTAAATAAACGCTGATTGATGAGCTTAATTACGGCGGCACAAATGGAAGTGCTTTATTGGATAATTGAATGCGTGATTAATAAAACTGATTATAGGGATATCTTCATCAAAGAAAGAAGGTCTTTGTCAAACTGGCGGTGCTGAATACTTGAAGTTTACTACTCACGCTCGAGCAGCTACGCCACGCAGACCCACTTAACGATTCAAAGCAGAAGGACAAAAACCATAAAGACAAAGTCACTTTGGCACCTTCACGCAGGGTTCCTGCTTTCTGCGTCACATCGAGCTTGATGACTTAAGAGTGCACAAATCCATTCAAAGTCAATCTAAAGACTTGTTCATGGCCTATGATTGCCAGTGCAGCAAAGTTATAATACTTTTGTGTTAAAAGTCAGGGTCGTAGCCTGTCCTTTGTGGGACTAAAAGCACAGTAGTGATGAGGGCAATGGATATGTGGACTGAAACAGAAGAGATGAAAGGATTTGTGAGGAAATCGCTCCAGAATTGACAGAGGGACAGAGCATTAGGGACTCACTTTGAGCTTTATAAGAAGCCAAATCCTCTCTTTATATTTTACGCTTATGCAGAGTGACTTACAGAGCACGCCTCAATCCAAAGTCAATCTAAAGTCATGCCCTCTTTCAGTAGTTTTGTTTTTTTCTTCATTTTGATATGGTTTCATGTTTTCCTGGGAAATGTAGCTTAATTTTGGTAAGATTTCATGGGGGATTTACATATTTTACTTGAAATACTCTAGTCAGTGATCTACATCTATCAACATGAATTTATTAGGCTTAAAATGCGTCTCTTATCACTACTGATAAATACCAAGTGTGCAACAGTGATGATTAAGCATTAGGCCTAATGTGTAATCACTACATAATAAAATACAAAAAAACTTTTTTCATCAGTTTTACACCATTCTAGCGATTTGCAATTCTCAGTGTTTTTAAAAAGATTCGGTTTCATTTATAATCTTTTTTTTTCCTTCAGTTTACAATAATGCTTAGTAGTAGAGCTAAGAGATTAACGAATATTCTACCAACACCAACATTTGTGTTAATAAATAGTGGAATAGTATCACGTTCTAAAGTTTTCATATTGTTGAGTTTCATTGGCACTGCATTTCCAGTGTTCAACTATTTTAAAGCGCAGGTAATCGCTCTCTTTTTCTTTGGATGCCAGGAGCCAATCAGAGCAAGCCTGGGGGCAGAATCAAGTGCAATTTGTGATATGGGCAAACAGTGGAAAAAAAAAAAATTACACAGAAGGCAGAGCTTTCAATAAATAGCTAAATAAATAGCACACATCTGGTCAAGCACTGTTCTCAGAAACGACCTGAAACCTGCTGCTGTTTAATCTATCTGCATTTTTTTTGATTGAATATGTTTAATTTAGTGCGTAACCACTCAGCAGGACAAATTCCTCTTATGTGAAAAACTTTGATAATAAAGGAAGTTTGAAATGACCTTTTTTCCCCCCTAATTATCTTGCGGTATTTTGCTAAAATATTTCATGCAATAATGTCACCCAGTTCTATTTAATTGCTTTACTTTACTGTAATAACCATGCAATTCACATGCAGCATTAACAGCTCCACCGCTCTGGCTAATTCTTCCTTTTTGTGCACTGAAGCTATTTGATTCCTCCAAAGTGACTTTTGCTCTTTTTTTTAAGTGGCAGCCTCTCTACACGCTCCCAGACACAGACAAACTCCACCAGCTCTCCGAGCTTATCTGGGCGCACACACATTTATTATACACTTCTACATTTCCTAGTGCCGAGCTAATCGGCCGTGACGCGTTCGGCGCGGCGCTTTGTACCGCTTTCCCCAAAATTCACACTCAGACGCGCAGCTAAAAGACAAACTATTAAAACACGGAGCGAGGGAGAGCAAAAGAGGGAGGGTGAGAAGGAGAAGGAAGAGAAAGTCGTACAATCCTTTCCTCTTTCAACTCCTGAGGGTCATTATTCAATCTGTCTCAGAGAGAGAGAGAGAGGAAATAGGGAGGGAAAAAAAGAAGAAAAAGAGAGCGGGAGGAAGAAACGTAGAGAGCCCTCTAAATTGTCCTTTGCGCCTTCACACTATCTCAGGCTAATTAGAGCCTCAAAAGACCTCCACTTCCCATGATTCCCTGTGGATAGAGTACGTGTTTGTATGTGTTCTTTTTCTGAAGGATTAACATTCAGCACGGCATGATCCAGTATGCCTAATTCTCTGCTCAGTTCTAAACCCCACAGTGGACCAAAAGCACCAAACGGTTTGTTCCTTCACCATGACTCTAAATTAAAGAATGTGCTAAAGACACAGGCAGGATTTTAGTCCTACAATATACATTGTTAATAAGAACAGTTGATTATAATAAGAACAGCATATTCAGTTTAAAATATATTCACAGAACATGGAAGAGAGACAAAAAACATAATTTACCCCAGTCTTTATCTCAGCAGAGGATCATCAGAGACATCTTTTCAGATGATGCTCATTTCTGTGACCGGCTGTAAATTAGTTTCCTTTCATCACTGGATCAAGACCTACATTAGCACAAAGGGGGCAAGAACTGACCCCAAATCAGCTATGAGAGAATTAAACTGAGAATCCTAACCTAAAGGTCATAAACTGAGGCTCTAAATGTGAGCTTCTAAACCTCAGGGACTTAAGCTAAGGCCTAGACCAGAGGGCCATAACCAGAGGGCCTAGACCAGAGGACCATAACCAGAGGGTCTATACCAGAGGGCCATAACCAGAGGGTATATACCAGAGGGCCATAACCAGAGGGTCTACACAAGAAGGTCATAACCAGATGGCCATAACCAGAGGGTCTATACTAGAAGGTTATGACTAGAAGGTCAATAGCTAGAAGGTCTTAACCAGAGGGTCTAGAACAGAGGATCATACCCTGCAGCTCATAAGCCCAGAGCCTGAACCTCAGGGCTTAAAGTGTCATAACCTGAAAGTCATATCCTGAAGGCATAGACCAGGGGACCTATACTAGAAAGATATAACCTGAAATTCATAGTCATTACCTGAGGGTTTAAACCTAAGGGTATTAACTTGAGAGTCATAACCAGAGAGTCATAAACTAAGGGTCTAAATATGATAATCTAGAGTTGAGAGCCATAACCTGAGGGTCATAACCACAGGGTCTAAACCTGAGGGCCTAAACATAAGTGTCATAATCAGAGAGTCATAACCTGTGAGACATAATCGGAGGGTCTAAACCAGGGGACCTAACCCAGAAGGACATAACCTGAAATTCATTACCTGTCATAACTAGAGGGCCTAGAGATCAGAACCTGTGGGCCTAGAGTTCAGGGCCAAAACCTGAAGGTCATGACCCCAGGGTCTAAATCTATAGGGCCTAGACCTGAGGATCCAAACCCAAATGCCATAACCAGACAGTCATAACTGGGACCAGGGTAGCTAAACGAGGTGGTCATAACCTAAACCTAAACCTGGGGTCCAACTCTGAGGGTCGTAACTTGAGGGTCATAACCTGAGGGCCTAGACCATCAGGTCATAAGCTAAATGTCATAAATTGAAGGTCATAATTTTAAAATCTAAACCAAAAGTCTAAACCCGAGGGTCATAGCCTAAGAGTCCAAAGTTGAGGGTCTAAGCCTGAAGGACTAAACCTAAGGATCGTAACTTAACCTGAGACCATTCTTATTTCCCCTATGATCTGAACGTGTGATATTAAGAATGAGCTGTGACATCAAAACGGTCCAGACGAAATCAAGCAGGACAACACGGACAGAAAAGAATACAGCAGACCCACAAAGCAGACAGCAGTCTGGGAGATCGATGGAGGTGAGGAGGAAGAGTAGAAAGAGAGTGACGGAGATCAATGGAGGGGAGGACGAACATTTTCAAGTTTGTGAGAAAGAGATGGATCAGAGGCTGTTAAGCAGCTGTTAGGAATTCTGCCGCTTTAGAACAAGAACACAGGAGCACACAAACCCAAACAGCACTCGCATGCCTAATGTGTATGACCTGTTTATAGAGGGGCTTCCTTTAGGCAACCCGGTGTCTGTGTTTGTGTGCTTCAGAGACCCGCAGGTCTAATGGTCTAATCCTGTAGATAACGGCGTGTTTGCGCGTGTGCACTGACCGAGCAGTGGTTGTGTTGCTGCAGTAACGTAGGCACGTCTCCTCCAATAGGCATCTGTTTGGTGAGCTCATCATCCTTCAGGCAGATCCACCTCCATAGCTCCTCCAGAATGGAGAGCAGCCTGCTCCATCGCTCCGCACTGGCCTCCAGATGAGCTCTACACACAGACACACACCATAACATGTATACAAATGCTTCAGCTTACTTTCTTTCTTTTTTGAGTGTGTTGGTGGTAATGGCACTGAACAATAGTGGGGTGTCAGCAGCCTGATAATTACACATGTTCACTAATTAATCTCTAATGAGAGTTAAATACAACAGCCAGGTTCTCTGTTTAATAGTCACCCACACACACACACATTAAAATTCATCAATTCTCTCGCTCCCCCACTTTCTCTCCTTTTCCGTGACTCTATTTATCCCTCTCTTTCAATACATACTTTCCTCTCTACCCTTATCCGTCTTTCTCTTCCCATCTCTCTCCGTCTGCCTCTTCACATCTCTCGTTTTGTCTTTCTTTAGAAGGAAATGACATTTTTCTTTCCATCAGCAACACACACACACAACACACAGCTATAGATAGAACTGAAATATGAAACTGAAATACGAACAAAATCCCAGTCCATCCTCCAACACTGGAGTCTTTAACCTCCTCCCATACTGGAGGGGATAGTTTTCTCATAGCCAATCAAATAACCAATCAAGTTTGTTCTGCGAGGCTGTGCCATAAATTAGAGAGCATATTCATGAAAGGTAAATAACTCGTACTCAAAGGGTATATTGCATCATCGATGTCTATACACCATGCTGGAGAGTTTTTATCCCCACTGAAAGATTTCATTTATCGCTATTTTTAATGCAAGTTTATGCTAAAAAAGTGCTTCTTTTTTTTTTTTTTTTTTTTTACATACCATAAGCTGCGTTTCAAACCATGTACTATGGTTTATTGCTTCAATAAGGAAATCCAAAAGAACAGACTTAAGTGGGTGTGTAGCCTACATGAGGGGTTTGTTCAATTCAAGTACTAACCGTTTTGTACTGAAGGGAAATTACATTTAAAAAATGCATGTGGAGTAAACAATAGCTCTGTATCACCTGACGTTAGCTTGCTAACTTAACCAAAATTGTTTGCTGTACTATGTGTATTTTTTTCTTTTATTTTAATGAGAGGTTTTGAGACAGAGACAGAAGCAATGCAGTAGACAAACTCTCCACTGAGGTCATCGGTAGCCATGTTTGTTCTGTCCGTTTTCTGCCCCAAGCGCCTGACCTTATGCTTCGTGATGGAAATATAGTCCATCATCCACGTCTTTTTACTGTACTACAGTTGTTTATTTACATCAGTCTAAATGCACTAGACACTTATGTATACTCAAAAATCGTCTAGAATAGTACACAAGTAGGCTATGCAATTGGAGACACAGTGTTTTTTGGCCATTTTTGCCAAGGGTGCCAATAATTTTCATGTGCACTGTATATGGCCTTGATATGGGTCCAGTGTTGCTGTGTATCGTATGTAAGAGGTCACATGACCACGCAATGGACTTATTGTTGGCTGATATGCCAAGTATTGATCAAAAAGAAAAAGGCAGTGTAGTACAGGTAACATGTTTGTTCCCCAAAAGGTACAACAGTGATCCCCCAACTAAAGGTAGAAAAGACGTACTCTTGAGCGACAAGCGTTTGTACCCTGAAATGTACAATGTATGTATTAAGTGTGTAAAGGTGGCACAATACAGTTTTCTAGACTGTATACTGCCTCATTTGGGTCTGAGCAGGTTCTGGTGTGTATTACATGTTTGTTGCGTGTTCTGTACGCACGCGTGGTCATGTGACAGTGCCTCAGGCCGTACATGGCCTCATTTAACTCTGACACGGGTTTTGGTGTTCTGTATTCTGTGTGTGTTTCCGTGTGCTGACCGTATGTTGGCCGATTTGGCCTTGAGATCATTCCAGCGGTGGTTCATGTCGTCCAGCCTCTGCTGCAGGAATACGGCCTCCTCCGAGCTGCCCAGAGCCTTCACCATCCTCAGTTTGTTCCCGTCCACACTCTTAAACACATCATTATGGGCATCGATCTCCGCCTGGATATCCTACACACACACACACACACACACACACACACACAGTCAGAGACAGAAGATTTCAATCTAAATCAAAAGACAGTTATCAAACACTGCAGCGTACATACACCTGCGCCGGGTTTATTCACACTTGCTGCACTTTATATGTACAATTTATAATGTATATTCATCTCCACATGCACAGCCAGACATATTTTAAAGGCATATTTGCATCATTTTCTTATTTTGTACATATGGGAAAAAATATCCTTCATTGCAGATATAGTCATTAAATAGCTCTTTATTTGTTTTTTCTCCCCACATTTTATTCTATATTCATAATCTGGACCTTTAATATGGCACCAATGTTACAATAAAGACCTTGAACATACACTCAGAATCAGTAAATTAATAACAAACCAGTAATAATTGACTAATCAAGATCCATCAGTCCACAAACACGCACACACGTACGCACGCACACACACACACGATAAAATGAACTAGCTTGGGTTCCAAAAACTGGACGACTGACTTCATTACAGCCCAATCATGGCTTGATTGTGCATCATCAAACAGTAAACAGAGCCATGGGGAGAGGCAACAGGAAGCAATCTGGCCGATAATTACAAGCACACAACACACACAGAACACACAGCACACACACTCTGGCACACAAACACACAGGGGTCAAAAAGGCATCTGTGATCAAAGCCCAGTTTTGAGTAAGTATGTGCATGCATTTACGTGTGTGTACACAAGAGTGTGTTTAGGTTTTCTTATAAGCCATGTCCA
>JAOUQW010000016.1:13291874-13302214 GCA_028565825.1 Olivaichthys viedmensis
CACCTGACCACCAATCACAATCCACAACTCACCACCTGACCACCAATCACAATCCACAACTCACCACCTGACCACCATCCACAATTCACTACATGTCTAACAGCAGCGTGGTATAAGAGGAATAAAGCACTCTGTGATGTTATAGGAGAATAATATGACGTTCCAGCTGTGAGTGGGAGAACGATTTCAGACAGAGCTGTGTGTGTGTGTGTGTGTGTTTACCTCCATAACTGATCCCTCTGAGCTGTAAAGGGCTGCCAGAACAGATTTCTGAAAAAATAACACCCCTTTTTTTTATACATGAAAACTCTTTAGCCGCACCATCTAAAAGTTTCTTACGTTCTCCCTGTTTATAGCGTTTACTGAAAGTATTAAAATAATATTTTTTCTGACATGAAACTTTCTCTAATGTACACCAAGCATTATTTTAAATAAATCATATTTCTATTACCAAGCTTAGGAAAGAGCCTTTGGAGCTCCATTTCCATAAATACTGAGTATAATGGAGACATATTGTGTATTTTAAAATAAATGTGATGAAATTGGGCATCTATTTGGATATGAAATCTAGAGAGATGTCCAAGCGTTACTCTGTACGAGTGTCTTTAATTTAGTTCTTCTGTGAGGGTTTTTTTTCTTTCATGTACCACGTTAAATGTACACAAAAGCTCTATATCAATTAGGCTATTAATATTATTAATATTATTATTATTTACCGAGGCCACCTGGAACGAGTTGTTTGTCCCTCTGTGATCCAGATCATGGCACATGCAGGACACAAAGAGAGCGAGGATCTCTATCTCCCTGAAGAGGAAACACAACACACTGATATTTTCACTGTGTTAGCAGCGTGTGTGTGTGTGTGTGTGTGTGAGAGATCTTACTCGAGGTAGTTGTTGAGCTCCAGGTTCTTGTACAGCAGGTAGCAGAAGTGAGAAACAGAGAACGCATGCGTCCAGTTGTGGTAGGGCGGATCCCTGTAGCCCCTCTTCACCATCAGACAGAACCTACACACACCATCAGAAGAGTAATGTTATTATCGATCATAATGAAAATGAATTGGGTATTACTATAAAATCTGCCTCAAAGGGATACAGCATTGCTAATTATTGTTCATGATATTGTATATATTATCATATCATTATCATATATAATGTATATATTATGGTTCTGGTGTTCATGATATTGTATATATTATCATATCATTATTATATTATAATGTATATATTATGGTTCTGGTGTTCATGATGTATCTTTATGTTGTGTGTTTGTTCTAAAATGCTGTGAAGAAACAGTGGCGATTGAAACTGTCTTCAAAACTAAAGACAGAGCAGGAACTACATGCAGAGTTAGAAAGAAAAAATAAATAAATAAAAAAGGAAAAAAGGAAGAATGAAAGACAGAAAAAAGGAGACAGGATGATGAGAGAGACAGTGTAATGGAGAGAGACAGGATGATGGAAAGAGAGAGACAGGATAATGGAGAGAGACAGGATAATGGAGAGAGACAGGATGATGAGAGAGACAGGATGATGATGAGAGAGACAGGATGATGGAAAAAGAGAGACAGTGTGATGGCGAGAGAGTGTGATGGAGAGAGAGAGTGTGATGGAGAGAGAGACAGGGTGATGGTGAGAGAGACAGGATGATGGAGAGAGAGACAGTGTGATGAGAGAGAGACAGTGTGATAAGAGAGAGACAGTGTGACAGTGTGATGGAGAGAGAGACAGTGTGATGGAGAGAGAGAGAGGGTGATGGAGAGAGAGAGACAGTGTGATGGAGAGAGACAGTGTGATGGAGAGAGAGACAGTGAGACAGTGTGATGGAGAGAGACAGGATGATGGTGAGAGAGAGTGTGATGGAGAGAGAGACAAGATGATGGTGAGAGACAAGATGATGTGAGAGACAAGATGATGTGAGAGACAAGATGATGTGAGAGACAAGATGATGGTGAGAGACAGGATGATGGTGAGAGACAGGATGATGGTGAGAGACAGGATGATGGTGAGAGAGTGTGATGGAGAGACAAGATGATGGTGAGAGACAGGATGATGGTGAGAGAGACAGTGTGATAGAGAGAGACAGGATGATGGAGAGAGAGAAAGAGTGTGATGGAGAGAGTGAGACAGATTTACCTGGCAAGAGTGTGCATGTCAATCTTAAAGGCGTTTATGAAGCCCATATCCTCAAACATGCTCAGGACGCCCTAAAGAGAGAGAGAGAGAAGAGAGAGAAAAGCACCAGAAAGAATAAATTAAATAACTTCAAACTGTCTCCCACTCACTCTCTCACACTCACACTCTCTCTCTCTCTCTCTCTCTCTCTCTCTCTCTCTCTCTCTCTCTCTCTCTCTCTCTCTCTCTCTCTCTCTCTCTCACCATCTGCTCCATTAGCGAGAGCAAATGGAGTAAAAGCACTTAGTGTTGAGCAGCTTTTACTTCTGAATGGGCTCAACATAAATCCCTCTCTCTCACACACACACACACGGAACTGAACTCTGCAAGTGTGGCTCTTTGGTCTGCTTTAGAATGTAACTGTCACTTTTAGAAAATAGTTTTGCCAAATCAAAGCTTGGCCTGATGCTGGGCTTAAATTACGTGTTAAGTGTGCGAGGAGCACGGACTCTAATTTACTTGCCTCCCCATCGAGTTTTAGACTCGTCAGAACCAGTAGAATACATCAAATGGTTTTGTTTTTTTCGACCTGACTCTCAATGTCTAGTAGAGTACGCTGGTCAATGACAAGTCTGAACAACTCCCATCAAAAAGCAAATAAAATTTGGGAGCATGAAAAACAGTATGTACATGAAGTAGATGAAAAATAGCTCTTGTTTTCTACTAGCTCGCGCTTCCAAGGTCCGAGCATTGGCAGGGTTAGAGTTTATCGATATGAACTGGGCATGAAGCAACCACTATCGAAATCGGATTGGAATCTTCGGCAAGCAAATTTTATTCACGTTTGGTCTAAATGCTTCTTAAGTTCTCAGAAAGCTCATCAAAACCAAGTGCAAGATAGTTGCATGAAGAACAAATAGAGCCACAAACGCTAAGCAACTGAGTAACTGTGAGGAAACAGCATCGATAAGGTAAACACCCAAAACTCTCTAAACCCTAAGGTACCTTGCTGCAAGTCAACAAAGTTAAGATACTTACCTGCACAGTTCAGACTGTCAACTATTCATGATATTCAAATCATTCCTGACCCTAAGCTGAGAAAGAAAGAAAACTATATACAGGAAGAGCTTGTATTTAGGAACCATATAAGTTGTTAACTGATGTGTTTTGTTATCCAGTAACTTGCTCAGCAATATGCGGCAATACAGTCGCAGTGCCCTATTTCATCGATCTTGAGTAGCATCACTGAACAGCCTCGCTAAGAGCTCTGCAATAACGGCTAAGTGAAGGTTTAAATCGTTCTCCCCCAACACACAGACACAGCTCTAAATCAGGTTTTAGTATAGGGTGAGGTTAGGCCAGCGCAAGGTTGCCCATTTCCATCTACTGCCTTGCAGTGCTTGGGCCATCAACACACGTACAGTTGCTCAGTCACACTCACTCTGAGCAGCGTGATGAAAGTGCCGAATTGATGCAGAGCCCCTCTCTGGGTGGGGTTACTAAACAACAGATAAAGGTTCAGGAGGGGCAAGTATGAAGGAGGATATCTTGCTGTCCATGGCCGAGAGGCCTACTCTTTGCGTGGGAGGAATGGCCTTCCTCTATCCTCTGTTGATCAGAGAATGCCAGCCAATTTGCTAGCTCACGTATACAGAGTAGGGAAGTTAGTAATCCCTTCTAAGGGCGTTCAGCTGCCCTATGACGTTTCTTGATGCAGAGCCCCCCCTCTGGGTGGGGTTACAAAACAACAGATAGGGGTTCAGGGGGAAAGTATGAATGCCTGGGACTCCTGCTCTCTGGGTGGGAAGAACAGCCTTCCCCTATCCTCTGTTGATCGGAAGATGCCAGCCAATTTGCTAGCTCATGTATACAGAGTAGAGCAGTTAGTAATCCCTTCTAAGGTTTAATGGATGTCAATGGTGGAACAATATCATAAAGACACAGACATCTAAAAGCGATTTTTTACAAGATAAACCAATACACTGCTTTTCTGATTAATTTTGCTGTTCTTGGTCGGTGACTGACCGTCTAGATCACAATAGTATCTTGACTGGCTGTTGTATTTCTACATTTTTCTCTTCACATATCCCAACGTTTCTCCTTAAGGGTTCAAGGGGTCCTTAAGGGGGTCAAGGGCCCAGCCATGGTTGAACAAACTCAGTCAGTCCTTGTACTCGATTTTTTTGGCGATGTTGTAGATCCTTGATCCTTAACCACTGAGCTACCTCATCGATATGTTCATCTCTACCGAGTATAGCTCATGGAGAACTCTCGATTTCTTTGTCGTGGGCGTAGATTCGAAATCCATTGAGCTACGCTTGAGGTGGGAATAAACGTAGCACAAGAGGTGGGGGAAAAAATAGTAGTAGCAGAGTTCCTTGCAGCTCCTGATCTTTATAGATTGATTGACTACGTTTTAGGCGTATTCCTACACCAATCCGGAAAAATTCAAAGAAGGGAGCAGGAGAGCAACTCCTTTGATTAATTGCTCTTGGATATAGTTCCACCAACGTAAGCCATTAAACTGATGTGCCATAATTGTTTGCTTGTAAGGTCAGACACACACTCAAAGGCCATATCCCCTCATATAAATGCCACCGTGTTCAAAATATAAATTTCATGCCATTCAGCTAGTCATATAGACGCACAGTGATGACTTAAATGTCAAAGTCAGAATTGTGTGTGTTGACCTTTGTGAGGTAATGGGATGATGTCTTCTGGGCTATATGGGAAGTGAGGGGAGAGGACGGATGGAAATTAACATTTGGTCATGTTTAAACTGGGAGATTCCGTCTCGTCTAGTGTGTAAATATATGATGGGTCTGGGCAGCAAAACAGAATTGTGGTGGCAAGACTAGAAACAGAAGAGCATCTTCTGCTAAGGGATTAGTGACAGATTGTGTGTGTAGCAATATCATGTGCGTGATGTAATTCCTTGTGTGTGATTACCAGAATGTACCACAGAGCTGCCTGAGTGAGGGTGAAATTGGATGATTTCTGAAGATTATGCACACATGTGTGCAGCATAATGAAGTGTACAGAGCGTGCGGAAGAACCAGGATTATGTGTGTGTGGTTTAAGGTAAGAACATGACTGTCAGTGTTATTGAAGATGTCAGATAAACAGAGGGCTCGTTCCCAAAACACCAATGGCTCCTTAATTGGGTGCAAGATGCATGCATGCAGGAGACGACTCCAGTGTGGGTTACTTTGAAAGATACTAAGGATAAGTACGTTTCTTTGTACATGAGTGTGATGGAACCTTTTATCACATGACACATTTGAATAGACGTTAAACAGATTAAACGCTTGCTTTTACCTTCATAATAACATAATACGCCATAGATAGGAGCATAGTGCAACAAGGATAACAGGAGGATTATGGAGACGATTCCAATTTGCATATTCATAGGTTCTTGCGTTCTTTATGAGTGTAAAGGGGTAGAGATGTTCTTATGCCTTTTTTTTTTAGTACTTTTTGGCATTAAAAAAACACATGATAATTTATTATTCAACATGGATATATTATTTAATGGTTTAATATGATACCTTCATGAAACCATCCATTTAATCCTTTTGTCAGGCCTAGAAAATATGTCTAAGTACATCCTCATTAAAAAAAAGGTTATTATATAGCAATGTTTAATGCTGAAACCTTACAATTCACTTTATAATAACTTTTTCTGTCTGATCACTTTTGCCAGGATAAAGATCTTTTTCTTTTTTTTATGTTATGTTAGCGCCAAGCTAACAGTAGCGTTCCTTTCCATAACCTTCTTGTAACACCCGGGAGTAACATGGCTACTGTAAAAACACTAACAAACGGCCATAGACTGAGACTAATGCAAAAATTATAACTTGCAGTATTTAAAAAAAAAAATAAAAAAAAAAAGTTAAGCCAACTCATTGAAAAATCCATTTCCTATCCTAGAGTCTCCACAAATCACCCTTGAGACAGTAAGTAGAGCATCAATTATTACCACCGTACAAGTCCATGTTGGTCTGACCTGATTTGAACAAACCAGAATTTAATAAGTCTTTCGCCAATCGGAGATTGTTACAGTGGTGGTGTATGAGGAGACTGCTTGGAGAGCTTCTAGCCTAATTAGCCTCATCAGTCTCCACTGTTGGACATTAGTGTGTTGGAGCCTAATGAGCTCCAATCACAATCACAAACCTTCTCCAAACTCATCTAATGAGATCCATCTGATAAAACATGAGATTCATCAAATTCTGATTGTTGGAACACTTGACTATGAGGTCACTATGAAAGTTGGAGTACTTCCACTGTGAGTCATCAGGCTCTGACTGATTGTAAGCTCTATTTGGAAGCCATCAGGTCCTAAATGATAATCTCATAATTGAGTTTTTCAATAGGGACTAATTGTTGGAACACTCTCCACTGTGAGATCATCAGGATATAATTGTGGGAACATTCCATTATAGCATCACTGGGCTCTGATTTTTGGAACCGTCCATTATGAGTTCTCATCAGGTTCTAATTGTTGGAACAACTCCATAATGAGGTCATTGGGCTCTGATTAATGAAACACTTTTTTTGTGAGGTCACACCAGGTTTCAGTGGTTTGAAATCTCTGTTGTGAGGTCATCATGTAATTGTTGGAATATTGAATCAAGAGGTAACTGGGCTCTGATTGCTGGAACACTGAATTTTGAGGTCACTCAACTCTTATTTATGGAACACTTCACTATGAAGTCATTTTTATTTAACTGTTGGAACACTCCATTGTGAGGTCACCAGGCTCTGGAGCACTCAAATATGAGGTCATTGGGCTCTGATTAATGGAACACTCTATTGTGAGGTCACATCAGGTTTCGATGGTTTGGCTCTGGTTTTTGGAATATGCATTGTGAGGTAACTGGGCTCTGATTGTTGGAACCATCCATTATGAGATCACAAGGCTCCGATTGCTGGAACACTCCATTATGAGGTCAGTAAGCTCAGATTGTTGGAACCCTCCATTGTGAGGTCCCATCAGGTTCTGATTGTTGGAACCCTCCATTGTGAGGTCACATCAGGTTCTGATTGTTGAAAGACTCCATTGTGAGGTCACTAGACACGATTCTTGGAACACTCTATTGTGAGGTCACTAGGCTCCAATTGTTGGAACACTCCATTGTGAGGTCACTAGGCTCCCATTGTTGGAACACTCCAATGTGAGGTCACTGGGCTCTGATTGTTGGAACACTCCATTGTGAGGTCATTGGACTCTTAATTATGGAACACTTAAATATGAGGTCAGTGGGCTCTGATTGTTGGAACACTCTATTGTGAGGTCACATCAGGTTCCGATTGTTGGAACACTCCATTGTGAGGTCATTATAGAATTTTCAATCATCGTGGCATAAAAACACATGGCAGGACATAACACCACTCCGGCATAAATACTAGCCACACTTCCTGGACAAGAGTCACAGGTTAAAGCTGACATTTTCGTAAAATCTGATAATGTTTTGCTGAGCTTTGCTAAAAAGTTGAAATGGATAACATTGCACCGGCAAAACCACAAACAACATTTACAAACACGTTACATACAAAACCTTGTTAAAAACAAACTTGAACAAGGAACAGCATAATTGCTGCCCAATATGGAGAGCTAGTATCGAAATCCCCACCCCCATATGGTGTCAACCAACTTGGGTAGGTGAAGGCATGAAGGCTAACAGATGCGAGGCCAAACAGTGAGCTGCCCCTTACACTATTTACGTCGCAAGGGCTCAAAATGTACTTGGACGGGAACACCATTTGCGCTCTCTTGGATTTTCCTGGCAACTCTTTTACCTTAACCAGATGCGTCACTCTTTAGCCATGGTTAAAAGGCTCTCAATAATTGGTCTTTTTTATTCATTAGTTAGGAGGGTTGTAGAAGTACCAGCAATATGCTTAGAAAAATTCATTGTGGTGTAATTTCCTCGTGATTGACATCCATATTGCCCACTCTTACCACACTGTACATTCCTTTACCTAAAGCTGAGGGTGCCAGACTTCAGTCCTAGAGGGCCACAGCTCTGCAGAGTTTAGCATTCTACCCAATTTCACACACCTAAATCAACTTAGAAGAGGAAAAACAGAATCTTCTGTAGGGCTGTAGCCCTCTAGAGCCTGAGTTTGAGACCTCTGTATTACAGTAATTAGTGGATAAGCTTTCAAACATGTCACACATACACAGGGAGACTGTGCCTCTGCTCGATGTCAGCACTTTCTACTTCAGTAAGCTAGACAGGCTCCCGGAAGTGTCAAAAAACACGCTAATGTTTTACCTCTGTTGTGAACCTTTGTATGCTCCTCATATTAAGGAGCTACATGAATGGGCAAGTGGTAATAAACAAGCCTCTTATCAAGCCCCTTATCAAGCCCCGTATTTTAAACACTTTAAAAACACCTTATGGTGTCTGGTTTATTGGATACATTAGAATAATGACTGCTCAGAAAACATGACCGGTGATTCCAAACTTTTGAACGGTAGTGCATCATTCCTATTTAGTTTCACTGTAGTTTCTAAATAATTCCTAGTAGTTAAGAAATAATATACTTTAAGATGAATAACTAAATAATAAGCCGATAGTTCAAGGGGTTAAATATTTTTTCCTCAATGGTGACCATCTTGTTGGTAGCAAACAAAAAACACAGTACCCACTGCACTCATTTATTTGCTTACACTTAAAACAAATGTGTTCATGGTCTTCAAAGACAGTCTTGGCCCTGAAACAACTAAAAAGCTTTTTAGAGGCTATTCGTCAAATGAAAAGCGCCTTATGATCTTTTTGTCTACTTGAGTAAAGTGAATGTATTAAAAATGTCCATTTTGGTCCAGTACCTGGGCCATTGTCCAATAAAGAATCCTCGGTGTGTGACTTGTACTGTAGTGATACATGTCTCGAGACTAGTTACCAACATAAAGACAAACCTAGTCTTCGAATAACCTGTTATTTTAGTGATACAAATGGGAATTTTAATTATGTTTAATGGTATCCTTTTTTTCCCCTACCGACCAATAGACTTCATATACAGTAGGAGCTTGCTGTAGATCATTTGCCTTTCATCTTTTTAATAGAGCTGCATTTCCACTGATCCTTCTTCATGATAATTGTGCCAATAATTCTCAGCTTGCCAACGAGAGAGCAATTCCAGCCTACCATCACTCAAATGGTTGGCCATAAATAACTACAAGTTTAGCATTGGCTGTTAAATTGGACAGGTGGACGTCCAAGGGCAGCCAACCAAGCTGCCCACACTTGAAATCCCTCTCCAGAGTAATATGGGCTGTATCCTAATAGGATTGTTTGACTCAGTACAGACTCAGAGGAGTGCTAATTCCAGCTTCTCCTGAACTTAGTGCAAGTTATCTTCACTTAACTATTGTATTTTGGAGAAAATGAGATCCTTTCTCGTTGGTAGCAAACATGGACACAGAACCTACTGGACTCATTTGATGATGTCAAGAAGAGCAAGCTCAAGAGTCCCATTATTCTGAGTCTCTACCTCTCTGTAGTCTCGTCTCCAGCTCTTTCTCTCCTCCTTCTGTCTCCCCGTCATTTTCTTTCTTGCTCATTATCTGTAGAGTGGAGCGACAGTGGCCGGGGGGTTTCAAAGCGAGGTGGCTTTTTCTGCTTCATGGCGTTCATGGTTGACTTCTGTCGCGCAAAAGAGGAGCTCCTGGAGCTATTGAAGGGACTCGACCAAAGCAGGGCTGAGAGTCAATATGTGTGTCCTTGCATTATATATTGAGCGTGTCTGTGGAAAAATGTGTCTTAAACACATGTAATAATTGTGTTCTTTCGTTTGCATGTGGGCACACATACACTTACCGAACCAGCAGAGAGCTTCTATGAGAGCAAATACTCAGTTATGCAACCGAAACCATTATATGCATGAAAAAAAAGATTACATCGACAAAACTGGGGACAATCGCAGTAGAAGGTGCAAGGAGTTCCTGAGTCACACAAAGTGACGTACCTGATGGATTCCAGGCCATGATGAAGTGCGTTGGAAATCTTTTTCAGTCAGGAGACCGGGTTGCAGGAGTGATGTTCTTTATTCTTGAGCACTCACATACATTGGGGTCCAAAAATCTGAGCGCACATTGAAAATCTAGCAGCATGTTTCACTGTTGTTTTGATCCACTGTGATATCAATCTCTCTTCTGCTCGTCTCCTTACATAAACCCTTCTGTTACTGCCATAAATCTCAAACTTGGATTCATCAG
>JAOUQW010000016.1:13306860-13329856 GCA_028565825.1 Olivaichthys viedmensis
TCATGGCTGACCCTGACCTCTGACCCCAGCTTACCAACATGCTGGGATATGAAGAATCAATTTCACTGTACTGTACTCGTATATGTGACAATAAAGGAGCATTCTAAAAAATATATATATATTTTTACATTTCATGTAAATTCCACGCAGAGACGACTCCCTCACCCTCTCAGTCCCCAAGAGAAGAGGAGCCAAACTGAGGTGGCAAGCTAACGTTACTGTTTTAGCACTTGCTAGCATTAGCTTTCAGCTTGTTGACCCTCATGTAGCTTAGCCAAGTATGAAACGTTGTCCTTTATTAAATGCATCCAACTATAATCGTGCACTTTCATGCTAGTTTTTGAGTCAAAGAAGTCAGCCAACTAGCAAAAAAACCCCAACAACATTCGCCTCAAGGTGGTCGTAGTTCTTGCAAATCGGCTTCCCCCTCAGAGATGTCATCAGGAAGGGATTTCCCTATTATCCAAGCTAAAATCTCGCATTATAGACGACGAGGTGTGTGGGCATGTTTGCCACAGAGCCAGATAGGTGTTTTTGGAAGGAAATAATACGGCTCTGTTAAAACGGTGTGGGTGAAACAGGCTGCTTTCCTCATAGTTGATCGATAAATGACACAACTAAAATTAACCGAGTCGTTTTGGTCGTATATGATTCTTACACCGTGATGTGTGTACATATTATCCAACTATTATATCCAACGGTGGGCCTTATATGATTTGTCTGACAATTATCTGTTATGTTGTATACCATTTCAGTGGGCTGAATTTGTGTTAATCCCATTTAAAATGTATTTATGGCATTCTTTTTTCAATAAAAATGATAAAACTGTATAGGAAATATCCCAACTTTTGGCATAACGCTATGACGTTAATTCATATGACTTTTGTGCTGTATCCTCACTACCCCTGTGTTCCATTCAGATAAAGGCTGCCTAGGTAGGCAGCATTTGAGAGTGGCATTTGTGCTCCTGAGATAATGTCCGTCCCATTTAGAGTCTTTATTGTGGACACATCTGAAGGAGTACTGCATGTCCTTTTTCGAAGAAGCCAATTCCACAGTTCTTCACTGGACAATTGGGTGGAGGTTTGAAAAACACGACAGATAGCATGCTGTCTGAGGAATTATTATTTATTTTTTTTAGAAAATGTCATGAAATACGCTTTCATATGATAATGATAATATCGTATATCGTGATGCAAGAGTATCGCCATCGCGATATGAGCATTTCATATCGGCACCTCCCTAGTCACAACTTCACGTGAGGAACAAAAACAACTCGGACCCGCGCAGCCAAAACAAAGTCAGCGAGACAACAGCCGTGCGCGCATGTGTGCGTGTGTTTTTGTAACTGACCTTGCAGAGTTTCTGGTAACGTGGCGAGGTGATGGCCATTCTCTGAAGCCGGTGTAAGAAGAGCACCACTTTCTGCAGAGACGTCCTCACCACAGCCATCATCCTCGCACGGCCGGCGCCACACTGCCAGGCTCGTGCAGTACGCATCCTAACGCGCGCACACACACGCGCGTACGCTCACATCCTCCGCTGTGAGCCACACGAGCCGTGACGAGCCCTGACGAGCATGTCACACACACACACACACACAAGCGCGCGCGCACGCTCGGCAGCTTAATCCGATCCGACCCTTCAGTCCCATACACTGAACAGTGTCCAGCAGTGGAGCAGGAACTTCAGTGCCCGTGTCCTCTCCAGCAGCGGACGAGTGAGAGAACTAAAGCAGGACGAGGACAGAGAGAAGTGGAGAGAGCGAGAGAGAGAGAACAAGAGAGAGAGAGAGAAGAGGACTCTCCTCCCTGGTGTCACTACTGATTTTCCCCGCTGCGTCTGTGATGGAGTGATCGACGGAGGATAAAGAGAAGAAAGAAAGAAAAAAGAAAAAGAAAAAAAAAGGAAGAAAGCGAGCAGATAAAGAAACGGAGAAAACAACCGACTAGAATGAGATTGCTCTAAGAAGAGAGATAATGGATAAGAGCGAGAGAGGTTGAGAGAGAGAGAGAGAGAGTACTGAATGAGGGATTACATCTCACCAGCGACAGTGAAAGAGAAAATGAGCAGGGCAGGAGCCAGGAACGAGGGAATGAGAGAGCGCGAGAGAGAGAGAGGCTGTGGGATTGGATCAGTCTTTATTCTACCAACTGTGGAGTACCCTGAAATTCACCCTAATTATAGAGAGAGAGAGAGAGAGAGAGAGAGAGAGAGAGAGAGAGAGAGCGTGTGTGTCTGTGTGACACACTTTACTGAAAGCGGAGCGAGTGACCTCTCGAGAAAACAGAATGGAGGAGAGAAATTTAATAGACATGCTAGAGGGAAAGAGAGAGGGTAAAGACCCTCCCTCACTCCCTCACTCCCTCAAACTCACTCTGTTGTTGTTTTGTTTTCTTTCTCATTCATTCATCTTCGTATCATCATATGGCCCATCAGATTCGATTCCTTAGCTTTAAAAACATAGAGGGAGAGAAAGGAGAGAGAGAGGGAGATACAGACAACGAGCAAAAGAGAGTGAGGAGAGAGAGCGGGGGAGGGGGGAGCGAGAGGGACCGAAAGAAAGAGAGAGGGATCTATGCCAGTAATTTCTTGTTGTTATTAATTCTGATTACTATTAATTATAGTGAGGTTGTTTGACAGTTAAAGTTTGCTGTGCTTTGGCAACAATGTGCTCGATACAGTCATGCCAATAAAGCTGTACTGAAGTGAAATTACATTATGAAAGAGAGGGAGAGACAGACACAGAGAAAGAGCAAATAAAGAGAGTAGACAGAGAGAGACAGAAAGAAACAGAAGTATGGGAAAGTGAGAGTAAAAGGCAGAGAGAGAAAGAAAGAAGAGAGAGAGGGAGACTGACAAAGAGAAAGAGAATGACAGGAGAGAGGAAGACGGGGAAATAAAAAGAAAAGAGTAAAGGACAGAGCTATATAAGGAGAGGAAGAGAGAAAGACAAAAGGAGAGAGAGAGCGAGAGAGAGCGAGAATGCGATGACTAGGTCGAGGCTGAGCTGTTGTTCAGTTTAATCTCGTGAGCTAAATGTGTCGCACATTAATGTGGGTTATTTCACATGCTAATGTAGGTCAATACACACAGCCTCAAAGCCACGTCCTCTCTCTCTCACTCGTCCCTGTCTCTTATTCATCTACTGACGGGTTCTCTGTATTCTCTCATGTTCTCTGTGTGTTTTAAGTGTGTAACAAAGGTGAAAACACATTTGCATAATATGTTAAGAGGTTATATTGAGTGTACATCTCATTGTTGCTCCAAGGTCTCACTCTTTCCACAAGTCCCATTCTGAGCGAGTGTGTGCGCATGTGTGTGTGTGCGCGTGTGTGTTTGTGTGTACGTGTGTGTGTGTGTGTGTGTGTGTGTGTGCTGGGCCTCTGACCCTCCCCTGGGATCCTGAAGCAAGGACGTTAGGAACTCTACTCAGCAGTGACGGTGATTAATAAGAAATGCACTTTTAGCGCCAAACAGACCCCTTTGTGCGCTGGCATGGACAACACACCATCAAGAAACAGGTTTATCGTAGCTATGGAAACAGTTGCTTAGACAACGGCCATCAGAGGCCATAGTGATGTCACACACAAATGGAATTTAAATGAAATTCATGATCTCGACATGGGAAGGCAATACGACACACAATATGTTTACCGTTCTGTAGCTGTAGCTAGGCAACAGGGAAATAGAGACGCGAAGCATAAGCTAGCTAATGACGGAGGCCAACAATTCATCTAGCTAGCACATAACCGTGAAGTCTTTTATACTGAATGTAGAGGCAAAGTGACAGTGAAGAGCAGACAAAACTGTCAGGAATATCAACATTTCCCTCGGATGTGTTGCTAAATTACTAAGAAAAGACTTTGCACGACTAAAATTACACTGTAATTACACTTAGCATCGACCGCAAACCTAACTTCCACTGAGAAACCTCAACAATGCGTCACTACTCAATTTGAACGTCGCTCGTTATCAATACGTCAGCCACGAGAATGTGACGCACTTTAAATGCCGAGACAGATTACTGATGTGTTACAAGTACCTCAAACAAGGGCACTGAACTTACTGAGGCAAACATGCAAATGAACAACACTTTTGGGTCTACCGATATAAATATTAGAGCCTCAGATAAGCAACAGAGGGCACGGTCTCCACACCAGAACACATTTACGTGTTAGTTTTTTAAGAGTCAGATTTTAATGCACTGTTTTGTTAAAATAAAAGAACTAAAAACTTACAATCAAGCTGACTCATCTACCATAGATGAGATGATGTACCAATGAATTATGGATAGTTTAGTTTATTTCCATTGGCGAGTCAGCAAGTGATACGTCCACCATATTTAGGTAGGATCATCAACTTTTGCCGGTAATTTACCCGTTTTCTTAACTTTACTGTGCTCTTCAGTTTTGGAATAGTGCTTGGGCAGTGGACGATGACGTCAACTGAGCACACAAGAACAAATAAGGGTGCCTATTGAGAAGCACCCAGAGCATGAACAATCCTCTTCTAAATATTCCTATGAGCGTAGTTGATGTAGTCTTTTGACAGCTTTTTGGAAATGTATGAAGCATTCGGGTGGAAAGCTTCCTGCTGCTATCTAGAAAAGACCACACGTTACACCAATGTAGAGTCAGTAAACGCAGGAGCGAAACTGTGAGGAAGAGATAAGGAGAGAAAGAGCAAACGAATATAATAGAATGAGCAAGAAAAGGTGCGAAAGCAAGTCCAATTAACTGTGCTGAAATTCAACCTCCAGCGCTAAGTCCCTTGGAGCAGGACAATGGCAGCGGTCTAATCTATGACCTGCCATTCACACGTGCAGCACTGGAACAAAAGGGCCTGGCCTAAAATCAATATCCTCTTCAAGTGTGTGAAGCAAAGAGTGGAGGAGGAGGGTGACTGGGTTGGTGATCTATCAGACAGAACCCACGGACTCTAGACTTGGGAGTGTTTTAGGATGCATCAATAAGCGGTATAGAGAAAGCAACATTCACTTGAGAGGTGGAGTTCTGACAATCAGAGCTACCAAATTAATCTGTACGCAAGTTCTGAGAAAGCCCATACAGCATTTTGAGATAATGAGCTTCCGAGTGGTGCAGATGTCCAAGGTTCGAATCCCGACAATGCCATAGTCATCCGTAGCCGGAACACCATTGGCCCTGCATTTTGGGTGAGACTCCCTCCCCCCGTCAGTCAGAGCGATACTAGCCAATTGCAGGTGTCGATTAGTTCTTGTATACACAACAGGCCAGTCACTGATCTCTTCAAGCACCTTTAGCTGCTCTGTGATGTTCATGAGCAGCAATTTGAAGGTGTGCAATAGCTTCATGTGTCTCAGAAAAAACGTGTAGGTTTTCACCCCCCTGAATGGTATTCGACATCCAATTGGGTGAAACTAGGACAATTACACAAAGCATAATAACCATTTTGCTCTAAAGGTTTGTTTGTAACGTAGGCTTGTATATATTAATCGCCAATGGTTTACTCCAAAAGCTACCTAGCCGACTGGTTGAAAGGTTAGCCACAAAGTCGCTGGGACTCATTTATAAACGTTGCGTACATTCAAAACGGGTCTTGAAAAGTGCTTACACCTTTCCAGAAGTAAACTTGACTTGGAAACATTCTTGCCCGCGTGTATGCATGATTAGACAAATCCAGTGGCATTGTACTTAATGCTTCACAACTACTCTTTTAATTAAATTCACCAGTTACGATTCAAGTACAATGTTTAGGAAAAGTGCTTTAAATGCCTAGCTGACACCCAGGCAATTAACTCTGAATGAAGCACTTAACACTTTTTAAAAATGGTTAATCACGGTATTGGTGAATTCAATGAAAAGCGTAGTGATTCCTTGTTAATAATTATGCGTCAAGACCTTTCTAATAAAGTCATGAGTGCACCTCATTACAAAAAGTGGTGTAGTATTGCTGTTACAGAACAACCGACAATGGACGCATTGGTGCTTGAGAGAACAAGCTAAGAAGGAAGTGTGCTTTGAAGGACCAAGGGTATTTTTCAGTTCATGACAATGACAGGCTGATGAGCCATTTTCGAGGAACGTCCTCTTGAAAACCTGTTCTTGAACCGAAGCCAGCACTGGACAGATTGTCCCTGAAAAATCAATCGCTCTGACTAACGAAATGACCTGGGTCAACATTCCTAATGTATTAAATTTTTCACATTCAAGTTCCTATTCACTTTATGGAGGGAGAATCCTGGCCCTATTTGTATGCATATGAAATCATAAATGAACAGAATATGGCCGTGTTAAGAACCGTTTATGGTAACATCAGGAAGGAGACTGGGTGGGACCAAAAGCTCTTATGCTGGCTGGATGTTTTATCTGAAACTTGAAATGAAATGTGAAAGTATACATCTGAAATGTATACTTATTGAACACGTAGATTCTGCCATTTGCGTATATGCAAAGTTTATGGATAAAACCCATGAAAAGTTTATAGAATCACTTTAGTCACCAATGTACTGCTACATCGAAATACTTCTTCTTGCATACGGGTGCCCCCTGGAGCAGTTAGGTTAAGGCATACATGAGGCCCCTGGACATCTGGAGTCTTTGGCGTCACCCTTGCTGAATAAGGTTAAAAAAAAGAAAGTTTTCTTTTCTGTGGGCCTCCAGCGCTGGACCCAAGCACCCTGATTCCCAGGAGAGTAGAGCCAGGTGTTAAAAGTACATCCACACGGTTCACTCAGCTGCATTAATGTGCACTGGAGGTGTTAAATAAATGCTGGTGATTTTAATGTTCTTCCCACTCCAGCACACTTTATTCAACCCCCCCCCCCCCCAAGGGCCTGATCATTAGGTGAGGAGCTGAATCAGTAGGAGTGAGTAAATTACACAACGGAGCAGAACAGGTGGGTTGCAGGACCGAGTTAAAAATCAATGCACTAGAAAAATACACTTTAGTCTTGTGAAGTGGGGAGACAGAATGGAATCTTATAGAATGACTTTGTTCACCAATGTCATGAGCTTCAAACATGTTAACTCCCCTTCTCATGCATGAAGATTCAGGGGCTTCCCTGCTCAAGGGCCCAGTCGTGGTGCTAGTGCATCTCCAGCAGTCCTGGGATTTGATGTGTGAAATGTATCTGCCTGTTATAAAAACCTTGTTGATGGGACTTTCAATGATATTTCAGCTCCAAGCTAACAGTGATGTACCTTCGCATAACTGTCCCATAACTGCTAGAGTAGCATGGGTACTGTGAAAACTCTACCAAAACTCTACCAGACTTTGCAAGGAAGCCAAAAATTAGACAATTATGGGCGTTTCTGGTTTGGTGTGATTTTGGCGGAAGCCTAGAGGTTCATTAAGCAGCTAAAATTAGCTAGCTAGTGTGTTGTTGTTTTTTTTTGCAAGTGTGATAAATGATTGACATTATATCGCAAGGTAAAAGTAAGAGAGTTTTTCCAAAAATAAAAGACCACAGCCTGTCTTATTGTTTTGTCAATTTCTATACGCTTCAAGGTTTATGAACTTGCGAAGTTAAAGTTCATCTAGATGAACTCTGCCGCTATCGAAAGCATATTCCTTTTTTGTGTCCATGTGTCGTTGTTAATTTTTTCAAGGTGTACTGTTTTTTCTGCTTGGCAAATTTTATTCTTTTATTCCTTTAGTCTCTTTAAACATGTGATGTTAATGACGTTTTAAAGTTCTCAAATTTTAAACAGAGGCCTGAAGTCCGTACATGGAATTTTCAAACCCTAATACATGCACACACTTAAACACACACTGCCACATTGAAGCGAACCCTCCCGCTGACTCACAGACGCTGCTTTACATTTCAAACAAGCACATACCATAGTTTGCTTGAAGTGTGTACAAATGAGGGGCGACAGGGTGATAACAGAATGGAGGGTGTGCTTGTGCATTTCCCCACACACACACATACACACACCACAGATCTAATAATATCCACCACTCAAGTATGCAGAAAACACCCCAGCAGGTCGCCGGGATACATAACTGCATACATAACTGCATTACAATCGAATTGTAACCCCATCATGCCAGAAGACAGCTTGGCTAGATTAGAAATACCCACACACAAGCGCTTACACTTTACGATTTCAGACTACAAACCCAACCAGCTTAAATGATCTCGTCTAAGAAACGTCGACACAGCAAAAAACGCTGTGTCATTTAACTGCATCGATTACACTTCTCGCCGTGTCAAAGCTGACACCACACACAGTGGGGAAAAAAAATCCCAGTACGTACGTCAAGTTGACCCTTCAGCTCTTTGATGCGGGCGGAGTCCTGAGACAGCTCCTCCCTCTGGGAGGCGTCAGCCAGGACGTTGACGGTGGTCTCGGCATCCTGCAGCCATTTGAGGAAGGCCTCGAGCTCTCTGAGTGACAACTGCAGGTTCTTCAGCTCCGAGTCGAGAACCGCCTGACGATCAGAAACCCTGAGGACACAGAACACAACGATAGAGTGTGGGACTGAAGGAAGGGAAGCTCCTTCAAATGGTGGTTCCAAGCCTGGTGGAAATTAGCAAGATCGCCAACATTGAGTGATATATATACACGTCAGATAACATATTGATGTGCGTCGCTGGTTGATTTAAGATGTGTTTAAGTGCGAAGATTAATGCTTTTTGACTAGTATTGACTGATGCATGGTTACGAGTTCATATTTTGAACAAACAGAGCGTAATTTTCACGCCTGAAAATATGCGTTAGTGCCTGTTGTCCATCAACGCATTGTTCTTATTGAAATCAATAGCAAGAGGTGCATTTTTTACATTTTTAAACATATTACCCGAGTTTCATTTACACAGCATGCCACCATGATGATAGTCTCACGTGCCAGACCTCTAGCTTTCACTAGAGAGTCTGGTACTTCATCATCACTAAATGTGGCCAAGAACCGCCTACTTTTACAGGAAGAGGCCATTTAATTGACCTTTTCCTGGAGCCTGTTTATTCGCCACTAACTGCTTCAAATAAAAAACGGTGTGATGTCGTGAATCTTGCTCCGAAAAACTCACTGAGGCAATGAGATTGCAACCTTTAGGATTCTGAAGCTTGTGGCCAGAAACGTATACAGTAAGTATCATATAAGTATGTGCTGAGACTACCATAATGCCACCTACTGGGTCGTATTTGAAGATTTGTGATCTGCTACACTGATGTTATGTAAAAACCGGATTCTCAAAACACTTAGCCATGGTCATTGTTATTGACTGCATTTCTTTTTATGATCCCACAATCATCCCCAAGCAAGATCTCACATCATCACGAGCTCTTTTCTAATAGCTCTGGTTTAGTAATGTGGCTTTGTATGGGTGTTAAAACGTTGTCAGCAATGCATGCATGGCTTTACGGGGCATTTAGCCCCAAACATGAATGGACAGCTTGTCTTTTTGCATGCAGACCCTATATCTCTGGGTGTGTTGACAGTTTCTGTGCTGAATATTGATTTTTATATATATTTTTTCATTCTATGCTGTGTTCGAAAGAGTGTGCTCAGCACTTGTTGGCAATTGTTCCGTGTTCAATGTCATGCGGTGCATGCGTGTACCTGTTATTGATGGAGTTCCAGGATGCGATGTTTTTGTCCATCACCTCTTTGACCCTGCGTGTGTCATCTGCCACGTAGTCCTGCAAAAGCTGACTGCAAAGCTCGTTGAAGACCGCCACAGTCACGTGCTCTCGGCTCAGGTCTTGCAGGAGGGCCTCGAAAAGGGAAAACAGAGAAAAAGCATTAAGTTCCCCTGCATTTCATAAATAAATGGCAAAAAGCTATCGATTAAATGACCGTGCCAAAAAACACATACAGAACGTGCTTTTAAGAGCGTGATTTTGTCACACAACTGGACTGCATTCCAAAATGACCCCTTTCAAGTACAATATAATCTGTGAAACTACCGTACAATATTGTAATCCATTTATATCCATTAAATTAGTATCTGATATACAAAGCAGGAGAGCATTGGCCAAGCTGGGGATCTTAAAAAATAAAATAAAAGTGGGACTTAAGCTCCTCCTGCAGGCTAATCTAGGGACTGCAGGACTCCCACCACCCCCTTTAAAGGTCCCGGGAATGTAAAATATGTAGAATATTCTAATATTTAAAATGTTTGCATGATACCAAAACTAGAGTGTTATAATAAACATCCAGCAAAGTTTTGAATTAAAAAATTAGGATGGAAATATGATCAAACACCGTCTGAACCTGCTGATCGGACTGATCTATAAACTGTCTGGGCGTGGCCTGGCACAGCGCCAACACTGGCCCTTAGTATTAGGAGCTTATTGGTATATTGATTGTGTAGAGAGTATGCAATGCCGGGCCTCTTAACTGGGTACCACCGCACCAGGAGCGCGGCAGAACCGGGGGATCAGCACCACGGACAGCTCTGAAAACAATAACAGATGTATGTGCACACAAGGCGGAGCTGGAGGGTGATGATTACACCAAGTACCCCCGCTGGCAGAGGACAAAACACGCTAAGCCTCGTACACTGACGTGCAGGAGTACTCAGTTGTATGGATATTTTTTCATTTAATTTCTTTACTACGGTTGGGTATGGGTGTTTCTCGTACAATCATGACATGAAATTTAAGATTGTACATATTACAAAACCTCCACAGCTAAGAATTCTTCCAAAAGGTCAGAGTTTACGATCAGGCCCTCACCTTGTTGTCGCCGATCTGTTTGGTGAGCGGCTCTCGGCTCATCTGCAGCAGGTTGTACAAACGAGTCTCGTTCTGACCAATCAGAGCCTTCACCTGAGCCCTCTGGTCCTGCCACTGGTCGCTGTGCGAGATCATGCGATCCAGCTGCAGGAGCCGCGCCTCCACGCCGTGCTGCGTGCCGTCCCATTGGCTGCGAACTTTCTCCACTGGCCACAAAGCAGGAAGAGGAAACAGAATTTTAAAAGCTGAAATGTGCGTTTCAAATGGTGCATTTTAACAAGAATAATCCACATTTTAAACTTGCCAGCTGTCTCCGAAATAATGCTTTGAAAGAAGTACTTAAGATGAAAGCTTTCTAAAGCATGAAAAATGACTTTTCTCTTCCTAAAAAGGTTTTACAGATTTCTTTATTCAAATCAAATATGCAAAATAGATAAATGCAATAAGGGTCTGAATCAAAATATTTCAATTCCCTCTTTACTGACATTGCGAAGATGTGGCAGAAGCAAGAAGAAAGAAGAAAGAATAGACAGAATAAAAAAAAGAAGATGAAGAAGAAGATGAAATAGAAACAGAAGTAACACACTCTTACGTTTCTCAGTGATGGAGGTGCGCACATCGAGGTCGGAGGTTTTGTTCTTGATGTTCTGAGCCTGAGTGAAAATGTCATCCAGCTGAGGATGCCTCTGCTCCAGATCACCTTTAGTCACCTACACACACACACACACACACACACACACACACACACACAGACGCTCTGTCATCAACAGAAGTAACTTGTTTACAGATAGGGCATGATAAATGTGTAGGGACACACACAGACACAGACACACACACAGACAGACACACACAGACACAGACCTCCAGGCGGCTGATGGTTGTACGGATCTCGTCGGTGTCGCCCACGGTGACGATACTGGATTTAAGCATCTGCTGAATGAGCTGCAGCCAGTCTGCCAGTTCTGTGGCCCGGTCGCTCACACACGCCGCGCTGAGAGGAACCTCGCCCATTAACGCTGACCTCTGAACCTCAACACGCACTGACAGAGACACACACACACAGACAGAGAGAGCCTGAGACTTTAATGGGCCGGGACATGCTGATTATCTGTTTTTATTCGTTGTTGCTCGGTGGATAGGTGACTCAGTGGGCTGCTGACATGGCGGTCTGGTTCTCGCAAACATCACCCAGAAAAAAAACACTGGTTTTCACTGCATGTTTTATATGAATTTTTAAACCTAAGGCCTTCCATTTGGTTCATGTATTTATGTAACTGTAGCCCGAATCCCACCTGCTGTACTACAGACATTAACCCAGGAAGCACTCTGGCTGCTGGAAAGAACCATTTTTATTAACCATAAGATAAATGATGTTAACACTAGCTAATAAATTTATGCTTTGTTTACCCTTAAAATGGGTCTTTTTCTAAAAGTTAAAAATGACACCACAAGACTATTTCACCAGTTTACAGACTTTGTCACGGATGGAGACAAAACCTTTATCCACTTTCTTGCAAAAGCAGATTTCCAGATCATTAGTGGTCTGATTAAAGGGGGACTCAAATCCGATACACTATACAACAAGGGCTTTAGACAAGGTCAAAATGTTTGTGTAGACCCTCTGACCCTGAAGATTTCCACACAGCTAAATTTGTTTAAAGAGAAAGACAGAGCGAGACACAGAGAGAGTGTGTGTTCGCGTCAGTTCTCAGTCACTAACCTGGCGACAGTGGTTGCTGGGCGATCTGATGCGTCCACGGCGACAGAGGCATTTGTGTCCTCTCTTTCAATCTGATGTCAAGAGCCTTCCAGTCTGCTGCCAACTGCTCTATTTTACTCTGTGGACACACACACACACATCACTAAGTGTCACATTATATATATGCAAACACAAAATGGAAACCCTCACCATGATAAATTGATCTCCGCTCACTCTCGTGCCCTTACTTTTCTTTAGTGCACTTCTGACACATTGAATCATGACATTCTTCTATCTTGTCTTTCTTTCATTGGAATGTCTGGTATTGCTTTTGCATGGGTCACATCAAAGCTCACAAGGAGTCCCTCGAAGATCCGTTCATGATCCCCTTCTTTTCATCACATATTGGTCAGATAACTTGGGGACATGGTCTAATTTTTCACCGTTATGCAGACGACACTAAAATTAAGGCACTTAAGATTTTTTTTTAAGGTTTACTAAGGCTTAATATTTTCTGCTTACCAGAATTTTCCATTGACATTGATGGCATCACTGTTAAGCCCCCTGCCAATGTTTGCAACCGTGGTATTATTTTGGATTCTACCCTCTCCTTCGAACCCAATATTAGGGACAAAATGAAATGAAAACGTGCTTTTCTTCAGATCTGCAACATTGCATGACTTTGACCTCCACGTTGTCTGAAAGATGGCAAAACCCTGGCACATGCTTTCATGCTTTTAATAACCTTATGTTTAGATTACTGAAATTCCCTCCTCACTGGCATATCTGGCCAAAAATAATAATAAAAGTCTGCACACTCTCCAAGCGCTCAGCTCTCATTACAGCTCTCATGGCATGCATTCTCAGTCAGTTGCACCAGCTCACAGCTCCACTCAATTTAAAGCACCTCATGGTCTCCCTAACCCTAACCCTGTTTATAGGTGGCAGTACGTTTCAAGTGATGAAAGAACTAAGCGCAGAATGGTTTTAAAGGGGAAGTGAGTTGAGCCGACGTCATGACATCAAACAGAAAACCTCTTATAGACCTGTTGTATAGATGCCCAGATAACCATGTACCAGAACGGAACCTTGAGGGACTCCTTGTGTGAGAAGCAGAAATGAAATTCGAAAAAAACTGACCCTCCGCCCAGTGATGCAAGCAACCATGTGATATTTGAACCAATCACAACAAAAGATATGTAGACACCAGGTTTACTGGTGGTCCATAAGACGAGACTGGTCACTGTGGAAGGCAGACAGTTTCGAACCATGGCTCCAGACTATGGGATTTCATCCTACAATTTCTCTGTGACTGTTCCTCTCTGGAAATATTTCAAGTCACCTCTTCTCCTCTTGGTTTTTTTTTTTAAATTGTGTATACTGTACAGTGCCTTTGAGTATGAAAAAGACACTATAAGTTGAAAAATCAGACCTTTTCCTGAGGGAGGAGCTGCTGTCTCCTATGTAGCTCACTGGAACGAGCGAGCAACTCCTCCAGCTCTCTTCTCCGCTCCCTCACAGCCGACTCCAGTGCCTGCACGACAAGAAATAAGTGAAATAAATCAGTATTAAAGTGATGGTTTGGCCAGAAATGAAATTTACACAATTTTCCCCCTAGACAAGACTACAGTTTGGTGCTTATTTAGATTTGTACTGGGGCTACGAGGCTAACAATTAATGGGAGTGTGCATCACCTAAAAGCTTTTCCGTAAACATCTGCCTCAAACCACATCCAGTTCCTCAGTAATGTCACTCAGATATGCTGATGTGGTTTAAGACTCAGAAAAAAGGGTTCCTCAAGAGTTCTTTGGATGGTTAACAGTTATAGCTTTCTAAAGGGGCTTTACTTGTAACCTCTTCTGAAGGGAAACCATTTATTGTAGTCTCCCCCCCCCCCCTCAAAGACTGTACTGACTACATTTGCTTTTCTTTGTACTATTTTTTTTAAGGCAGCAGGTCAGAGTTGGGCACTGATGGAGACGCAGCTCTGAAGTTTATCGTAGCTCACCTGAGCTTCGGCAGGCGAGAGATCAGTGCGTCCGCTCAGAGACTGTTGAGTGAGGTGAACCCAGTCCCCCAGGTGGTTCATCCTCTCCTGGAACTGAGCGTCAGCCTGCAGCCTGGCCTCCACCTCTCTGACCTTATCCAATAACTCGCGTGTCACCTAGACAGAGAGAAGAAAAAGCAAAGGTGAGAAAAGGAGAAAGGAACAGATAATACTACATGCACCATGTGAGAAAGCCGTGCACAAACCACACACAGAGCAAAAGGACAAGTGCAAAAGAACAACACAGTAAATACACAGGACAGTATGGGTCACTACACAGTACACACTAATTACACAGAACTAACGAAACAGCGTAAGATGCAACCAAATTGGCTGGTGTGTGTATCAATCACTAAGAATGACTTAGACTTTGAACTGATCAACAGATTGAGCTTGGTCTTTTAAAAATCAACACAAAGGACCTTTGTGTTTTGTAAGCAATTTCTATTTCATAATCTAATACAATCCACTAAGGTCATAGCCAACACCTGGGTAAAATAAATATCGTGTTCCTCACAAATGCCATTTCTAATGTTCAGCTACAAAGGAACTTTTAAACATGAATAAATGTGAGCATATGTGGTACTTTGCTCCAGTTCATGTTGATCTGCCGGAGATTGGACGTCTGCGTCTCTCTCTCGTGAGCCTTCAGATCGGAGCTAGCGAGGATCAGAGCTCCGTTTCTGTTCAGCCAAGTCAAACTCTCATTCTGCAAATCCATCTCCTCTGCAAGGGCCTGACACAGAAAGAGATAAAGAGTGATGACAATCCCTAATTTGGTGTGCTATAAAAGTAGACTGTACGGTGTAACCCTGCGTTTCCTCTAAAGAAATGATAAAGTGACAGGCGACCATTCGTTTATTTTGGCACTGCCACGGCCGTAAAGCGGGGGAGTGATTCCAAGGGCCCTGAGTAGACTCAAGGGAACAAAAATCGCCCAGGAGAACAAAAACTGTGGAGCCCAGTACATTAAGGCCAAAACAAGCGAAAAATGAAATTTTATGCAAATTAGTAATGACACAGCAAAAAATATCCCCACGAAAAGTTGATCAGTGCATGATGACCAGCTAGCAGTCACAAAATGCCCACAAAAGACAAACTTGGGGTGACCAGTGACTTGACGCCTTCTAACATTTTAATAACACAGGGTGACTCACCTTCAGCTCTCGGAGGTTTTTGTCAGTGGCAGTCACAGGCAGCGTCAGCACGGCAGCCTCAGTCTGCTCTAACCAATGAGCCAAATCAGCACTGCGCTGTACCACTTCCAACACAGAGGGATCGCTAGCCATTAGCCTAAACACACACACACACACACAAACATGTAAACACAACGTTCTGAGAATCAGAATGTGAGCAAGAGTGAAATTTGCTCTGCATACTGATCACTAAGGGCATTTTCACACTTGGTCCGAACCCTCTAGTCCATACACAGGATCGATTCTGGGCTCGTCATGATCACAGGACGAATTCTTTTCGATATCGCAATTACGATACAAATACGATACTTATTTATACCGATACACCGCCCACTAAATACCCAGCCCTGGGAGTGGACAGCTTTCACACACGCTGTGGGCCTCACCATTTTCAAGTGGACCAGAGATCGGTTCCCTGCGCCCAGGGTTGAAAACAGCTTTCACACTCAACCAAACTCCCAGGTCGCTCAAGTGTCTAAAAAGAGTCCCTTTGAGCGATTACCCATGGTGTTAATGGCTGTTACCTGTGGCGGCGCTCGGCGACTCGTGTGCGTATAAAGGAGCAGCGCTGCGAGAGGTTGTCCAGCTTGTCCTGGAGCAGAGGGCCGTCCGGGGAGGACAGCTGCCCAATGATGTGCTCTCCTGATTGGACCAGCTCGGCCAGCACGGCCTCGTGACTTGCCACGCCTTCCTCCAGCTCCTGCAGGAGAAACGCAATAAACACACATGAAGACCCTCCCCCACACACACACACACACAGGTAGGCTAACAGCCAATAGGCTCATATTTCTGCTATGGGCTATGCCAGTGAGGTGAGTTTCCTCTTTATTTCAGTTTGTGGAAGATCATGGCTTCCTGTTAGCTCTGGGTGGATTTATCTAAACACGCAATCCAAATTCCAATTACACCCTTGCATGCTCCTGAACATAAAACGGAGCTCATCAACTGCAGTGAACACTGTTTTTCACCCGAGAACTCGTCAGAGAAAGTCTGAGATCTTCAGACCCCCCCCACCAGATCAAACAAACTATCTAACAAGTATGTTTGCCAATGTTCTCTTCTTTTATTTGGCTCAAACAACAGATTTATTATGCGCTCATCCTAAATTCTGTCGTTTTGTTTGTTCTTCCGTTTGTCTGGCATGTTGTTGCAGATAATTGGCATACATTAGCATACTTGTTTCCAGGCTGAAAACACAATGGCTTGCACATTTTGTAGCAGCCCTCGTCTCAAATGAGCCGTTTTCTGATGCCAATTTATTCCTGATGAACTGTGGGGTCATGTTAGCATTAAGTGGTGGAACTCTTGCCTTTAATAGAATGGTTTGGGAAAAAACGAGTTTACACAATTTCCCCCTTATGGAAACACAAATGTAGTCGATCAACCAAGACTGATGTGGCTGATCGTTTGCTTCTTTAGTTTTGCACTAAAACTATGAGGCTAAAAAAAAAAGAAAAAAAGAAAAAAAGTTCAAAGTAGAACTATATTAGCATCTGTATAACTTGGAGCTTTCTGGTACAATTTCACCTTCAGCGGGGCCTAGGGGGGGTGGAATGATACCAAACTGCACTAAGGAAAAAGTGATTCTGGTTGTCCAAGATGGCTGCCTCCATAACATTACAGCGTTCAGCTACATTGTGAAGTGTAGTTCATGTTTATAGATGACAGGAAGTCCCACTGTGTCCTAAAACCCCATCAACACATCTGTGTGACATCACTGAACAACTGGATGTGGTTTGAGGCAGATATTTATGGAAAAGATTTGTTGCTGTCAAACATAAATGTCGCTCATTCAACTTTGACCTTTGACTCCTTTTTACGGACCTCTTGTTGAGCGCGGGCCCGCTCCAGGTCCAGTTCTCCATCAGGTCCGGTTTCGTCAGCTAGAGCCTCCTCCGTCTCGCTGAGCCACTGAGACAAGTCGTTCATGTCGCAGTGAAACTGTCTCCACTCCTCGACGGCGCAGTCAAAAGACCTACCACACACACACACACACACACACACACACACACACACACACAGAATACACTACACTGATTTCACCATTTAAAACAAAGTACAGCTTAACGGACCCAAAAAGAAAATCTGCAAGTCAAATTGGAGCCCATTGAATTCAGGTCATGCGGGTTTGTTTGATCCGGTTCGCCTGCACGCTCGTGGTTCAACAGACTGCAGGATTCAGATCCCACTTTCCAGTTGAACATGTGTCTACAGAAAGCATTAACAGGGATGTGGGGCAGCAAAATAGGCTTTAGATGTCAGATAAGCCAAGTTGATTGCTCTTAATGCGTTTAATACCAGTTCTACTTGGCGGAACAGATCCAATATTTTTAGCGACAGAGGAAAAACTGCTGCACCATTAAGCTCATTTGCATGTCATTATAGGTGCTATTCGCTGCCCGTTTCAGTTTAAAATCCTTCATTTCAGACGGGAGGGAAAAGGCCAGCGTGAACATTTATAAAACAGGAGCTAAGCAGCACTTAACCTCACGTTTTGTAGCTAGTGGAGGATAAAGAAGGGCAGTCATGTGATTTGCCAGAGTCATAGTCTCAAACAGGAAACTCATTGCACCGAAACCTTTGACAGCAACATCAGGTCTTCTGTTCAGGCTTTTTTTTCTTCCCTTTTAGCCAATACTATAGACAATATATAAAGTGGTGACTCACTTTCCCCAGTGAGTGAAGCCTTTTAAAGGAGTAGTTTTCCCACTTACCCAAAATGTAGTCAATCAGCCAAGACATGTTTGTTTCACTGGAGCTACAAGATTAACATACAGCAATGAATGGAAGTCTATCTCACCCAAAATACTTTCCGTAAATATCCGCCTCAAACCACATCGGCTTGTTCAGGGATGTCACACGGACGTGCTGATGTGGTTTAGGACGCAGTGGGACATCCTGTCATCTATAAACATGAACAAAACTTTACCGTGTAGCGGAACGCTGGAATGTTATTTGGGCGGCCATCTTGGACAACCAGACTTTTTTTTTCTTGCGTGCAATTGGGTATCATTCCGCCCCCCATAGGCCCTGCCTTCTGATATTTAAAGGAGTTGCAGCACCAGACAGCTGGGAGTTGTGATGATAAAACAGTCCAACTTTTAATCTAATTTTGTAAATACGGGCCCTTTCTGCCATTTTACAAAAGTGACTAACAGGTTTGTTCAAAGCAAGTACATGAAGATTTAGGCATGCAATTATTGATGAGATTTTAGGTGAGATAGACTTCCATTACTTGTAAGCGACATTATCCTCATAGCTCCGAATGTAAAAGCGCAAACTCTGGACAACGCACGCGTCTTCGCTGATTGACTACATTTGGTTTAAAGGGGCAAATCATGTACATCATGTTCATGTCATTAGTGCGTGGAATGTTGGCTCACCCTTTGCGCTGGCTGTACATGCGGTTCACTCTGTCCCACTCGGCGTTGAGCTGAGTCAGCGCGTTGCCTATCTGCACCACTTCCTGTCTGGAGGCCTCCTGGATCACGTCGGGCTGACGCTCGTTCAATGTGGTCACCTGCTCACCCAGACGCTCCAAACTCTCCTTTATACTCTATATAGAGAGAAAGAGAAATAGATAAGTCTCTCTCACATGCCCTTTATTTTTGAGCAGACACCAAAAAGAGCTTTTGGAAGCCCAGATTTGGGATCTCCTTCAACATTTTGGGCTTTGAGGATAACTTATTCTGTAAACTTTCACCTTTATCCAGTCACTTCATTAAAAAACAAGGGTCAGACCCATTGATGCTGGCAGTTTTGATGCTGTGTTTTTTCATCAATTCATCCAGTTCAATTTAAAGCTGCAGTCTGTAACATTTCTTGTTAAAAAAATAATAGTAGCATTTTTGAGTCAATGGAGAAAATAGCACTCTAAAAATGACCTTCCTGAGTCGACTCGGAAATTCAAAGTGTTAATGTAAAATCTGAGTTGTCGCATCAGATTTAACGCAAATTTTTCAGACTTGTGCATT
Source organism: Olivaichthys viedmensis (assembly GCA_028565825.1). NCBI lineage: Eukaryota > Metazoa > Chordata > Actinopteri > Siluriformes > Diplomystidae > Olivaichthys > Olivaichthys viedmensis. The sequence goes on from JAOUQW010000016.1 coordinate 13,326,444, forward strand.
GTCAGGGATTGACGGCACAACCGTAGGCGTTACTTGAATGTGTATTCACATTCCACCACGCAACTACCAGATTATTCCATATGAATAAGAGAGACGCAGAACAACTGAGTTACAAAACGTTTTTCTGCGAGTTGCTTGCAATAAAATTTCAACCACAAAAGTTACATACTGCTACTTTAGCTGCTTTATAAACTCAATGAACTATCCAGACACGCCCACATTCACTGCACCACCGATTTATAAATCTATATCTATAAATCTTATAAATAAATGTATAAAATGCAAACCCAATGGGTCACTGGACCCTGAACAAGTGCTGAAAGGCCTGAACATGTCTCTTAACATGACTTGTGATGTGCCTGATGCATGATGAGTACATTCTAGAGCGCGAGACAGTATTGATTGAACTCCAGATATCGGGGGTTACCCTCAGTGTGTCCTCCTGGCTGGAGAAGTCTTCGAACAGGCCTCCGCTGAGCTCTGACGAGTTCAGGAGGAGCTCGTTGTCGGCCATGGCCAGCAGAACCTTGTTCACGTCCAGCAGGTAGGTGGAGGGTGAGAGAGACGTGCGTCGCTCTTCCTGATGGAGGGACAGGGAGGAGGAAGAGGAGGAGGGGTCGAGACCGACTTGTACAACCCGACGCATCCTGAAGACGTGTAGCTCCTGCAGAAAGTGAACGATAAGGGGGAGTAAGAATCTGGACTGCAGTTTGCACAATGCTAACCTGGTGGCTATAAGTTTCCCTTACTTATTAGCTACATTAGCCTCTTAACTTTATAAAACGTGTTTTCTATAAATCGCTCTAGTGCTAAACTAATGAAGCAAAATTCAAACATCAAAAATGTCTTGGCTGATTGACTGCATTTGGGGTAAGTGAGAAAATGTGTGCATTTCATTTTTGGCTGAACTATTCCTTTAACCTTTCAGCATGCGTACGTGTGTGTGTGTGTGTGTGTGTGTGTGTACCCTGTAGCGGGTGTGTAAGAGCTGCAGTCTCAGGCGTATCTCCTCTCTCTTCTCGTCCGGCGCAGACTGGATCAGCTCCTCTCCTCTCCTCAACACCTCCTCAACCCAAGCCTTCTCCTCATCCAGCTGAAACACACACACACACACACACACACACACACGTTATGCATTTGATCAGCACATACCTTGTTCCCGTCACCCTGAACTTTATAAAAAACACTTATAAAAAGAATTATTTCTAATGATTAAAATTCTTTAATGGGGAATTAATTAGAGGTTTTGCTGCATTCTTTTGAGTAAAAGTTAAAAAAGCTGATTGGAGAATCTGAGTTCGTATTTAACAGGCGAGTGTTAGCGCATCATAAAGTATAAGAGCCAATCACGTCCCAAGGATCGGGGCTTGTTGGGCTTGGGTGCACTCCCAATTTGCATAGGATCTGGATTTCTTAATGAGGGTAAAAGGTGCTTCTGTGCTTTTTTTCTTGTCTCTAATCCCATTTTTATTGTGGAACCACCAAGTCAAGCAATGTATTATTTAATATTTAAAAAAGGTTTTGGGTAACATTAATGTGTCAGTATGGGTGTGTGTGTGTGTGTGTGTGTGTGTGTGTATACCTTGGCATCATCATATGTGTTTATGTATGTGTATATTGCATCATATACGTTTGCATCACACAGTGTCTGCGCTTGTACCTTGTCCTCATCAGGTGTGTGTGTGGGCTCCTGCTGCTCCAGAGCGCTATAAGCAGCCTGTAACTCCGCCTCAAACTCCTGCAGCTCAGACGAGGAGAGAGGAGGAGCAGCCGTTTCCTTCAGAACCTCCTGCCACTGCACCGCGCCCTCGGCAGGCTCCAGACCCACAGAGCACTGTACATGACGCACAACACAAAACGCATGGGCAGGATCTATCAGCACGACATTCACACCATGAGGTGACCCAGCTATGCATCGGCTATGGAACACGCACACACACATGTGCTATCCTGTTCCTGGAAATCTCAGGTCAGCTCTAATCTGACACCTAGCATGCGCTGATAATCAGCTATACAAGTATTCTATATTTACTTTCCTGCTCCTTTACCATCTGATTAACAGCCATAAAGTTGTGTACATATTTTGCAAGACCCTTTAAGCCCCCATCCAAGGTGTACTGAGCTCTCTAGTTCTTGCAGGTCATGTTTAGCTGCTGCTAACCATCTCAGTCTTATCCTGGCTTATTTATTTAATTGCTTATTGTAATCAATACTTGCTTTTATAGACTGATAAAAGCTCCAGACGCTAGCTAACCACAAAAGCAAGGTAGCGATTTTAGCGATTCATGTTTCGTTATTGCAATGATGGTGTAACGCTAGCCAGCTAGGCATATTTAACACCTTATTTTATGCAACCTTATTGCCCTTTTCTTTGCGTGAAAAAAACTTTCAGACCATTTCGAGATTTATTATTTTTTTTTTTTACTTTCGAGGCTTTCTATCGGTCAGTCAGACGCATCCCTGCCATCATGGCCGTCTTGCACTAGATTACTACATTGTGATTGAGGTCCCGTGTGTGTTTTACCTGAGCAGTTTTGATGTGCTGCGCCACCTTGTGGAAGTTGCGATTGAGGTCCTCCAGTTTGGGCTCCACCACGTCTCTGCACGCAGGCCCCCTGCCGGTCATTAGGATAACTGCCTGGTCCCGGGCACCGTCCACCCTCGTACTCATAGCCTCAAGTTCACTCAACACAGCCTGCAGAGAGAAAGGGAGGGAGCGAGCAGGAAAAACGAGACGGTTTAAAGCAGATCCGATGAAACAAACACTATCTACAAAGAGCAGAGTGTCCACAAAGTCGAGGTGTGCGTGTCTCTGACCTTCACCACCCTCTCTCTCTCGGCTGTGGGCAGCTTCTCAGTCTCGTCCAGGCGGATCTCAGTCTGGTAGAGCCATGTGCTGATGTGAGCCAGATTCTCATCAAACATCTCCACCTCCCTCTGATGATTCTGCAACACACACACACACACGATTATGGTTTAACAAAATGAGCGTAGCCTTATAAAAAACGTAAAATATGTAAAGACCAGCAAAGATTGTTTCAAACCTAAACACTAGAGCTGCACGTTAATAGCAAAAAAATTATTTAGTTTTTCAATGATTCTGATCGATATTGAAACCAGAATTATTTATTGCACACATTTAATGTATCGAATTAGTATTATTTTATCATTTAACTCAACAGAAAACATCCTTTTCCTTCACATTTTACAAGTGTTACTGTCAAACGTGTAAACACAACTGCATTTTAAAATCTTTAAATATATATATATATATATATATAATCCCATTATATTTTCACAAATATATATATATATCTACACATACACACTTGCTTTTTGCTTTTTATTTTATTTTTTAAATTTCTTATTTCATTTCCATTCTATGTTTATTGTTATGCACCAACATACCACAG
>JAOUQW010000016.1:13356360-13366361 GCA_028565825.1 Olivaichthys viedmensis
TCTGTCGTGATTTAAAAAGACTAAAAAAGGGTCATTTCAGGTGGGGCCCGATCACAAACAAACAAAAACACAAACAACAACACAAACAACAACAACAACACAGCCACCCACACACACACCCCTCCTGTTTGTCCTGTTTCTACAGGCTCTTGAACTTTTACTGCTGTCCTTTCCTAGCGTTTGTTTGCTTCTGGATTTCGTAATAAACAAACAAACAAACAAATAACTAAAGAGGTGTCCCATGAAAGTGTCACTCGCATTTGCACCTGAGGAGCCAATGTTTGCATGCATGCCAACTTTCTTGGCCAGCATCCGGTCAGTGGTGTTGAATATAGCCCTCAGGGACCGGTGGTGGGGAAAACAGCTGTTACTTTGAAGATCCTCCTTCCAGCTCTGTGTGCTCTTCTTGCATTGGATTTGATGGCCATTCTTGATTTGTATGCACATGTGACCGTTTGGATTACTCATCATTACACATGCTTAAAAGTTTTAAAAAGAATAATAAATATTTACACACGCACACACAAAAAGAAGCAAACCCTAAAACAAGCTCTCTCTCACCTTCGCCGCCCTCCTCTTGAGAGTTGTGAGGAGTCTCCCAAACCCAAACGCCTCTGCGACTGGATGTGTGAATGAACGCGGCACATTTACGCTCAGTGCGCGCTCTGTGCGGGTTCGGCGCGGGTTCGGCGCGCGCTCTGTGCGGGTTCTGTGCGGGTTCGGCGCGCGCTCTGTGCGGGTTCGGTGCGGGTTCAGTGCGCGCTCTGTGCGGGTTCGGCGCGGGTTCGGCGCGCGTTCAGTGTGCGGGTTCAGTGCGCGTTCAGTGCGCGCTCGGCCATGTCCACAGCTCCACTACACGTCCTCCAGTTTGCTCTGCAGTGTTTTGGACACACACACACAACAACGAACCGGATCCGAACCGGATCCACAGCCAGCCTCTAACCCGTCTCCTACACACTAAACACGCCGACCAAGCACTCCGTCTGGTCCCCGCGCTGATCCGCGCAAGTCGCGGCGTTTGGATCGACTTTCTTCGCAAATGATTAACGCACCAAACTGGCCGGAGAGTCGGCGTGCCGAACTTTGTTCCCAGCGCGCGCGCGCCCGCCCGGCCCCTCCTCGTCTCCTGCGCGCCCGCCCATCGGGAACTTCCTCCGGCGGAAACAGGGCGCGAGCGCGCTCACGGATCCAGCTGGAACGCGGTGGCGCCCCCGTGCGCGTGCGCGTGCGCGCGCGCGCGCGGCCGGATTCATCATCACCTAGGCTTTTTTAATTTTTTTATTTTGGAGTAACAGTTCCTGCTTTGAGCCATAATGATGATGATGATGATGATGATAATAAGAGGAAGATGATGATGATGATGAAGAAGATGAAGAGTATACAATAGGAGTAATAATAAGAAAGTGTGGACAAATGTCTTTTTTCACAAATAAAAGTGTGATAAGTATCCGACAGGTTGGTTTATAGGTTTTTTTTGTCCATCTGAAAGCACTAAATTTAAGAATGGGTTTTTCTTAATGCTTACAACACGATGCCGTTTGTGCAAAAGAGCCTAAAGCACTCAAAACATCGACCGCGTGTGAAAACAAACGAGAACCAAATGGATAGAACTGCATAAACACAATAAATGTTAAGTATTTCTATCAACACTGGACAGACTGTGTGTAATAGTGTCCCACAGAAAATAGGGGGGAAAACAAAACAAAACAACAACCCCATGTTTATTTCAGTATTCAAAAAAATTGAATAATAATCCATGCAGCGACAAATGAAACAAAGACGAGCCTGAATACAGTAATGCAAACGAAACGGCACATTGTCAAACCACTAGCTCTCTATCCAGTGATGACAGTCTGTAATGGACAAGATGACGGGGGTCTCTCACTGGTGCGTCCGGTCTCTCCTCTCTGTCAGGGGCCGCAACACTTCACTATATCACAGTGGGGGAAAAAAGCTTCTCGCATGTCGCAAGTCATTCTTGGTGATGTCCTCACGGCCGCTGTCTCCCATAAAGACATGTGGTTATGGGGCTGGCGATCAGCCTCTCTCGTTCAGGGTTGACTTGGGGTAGATAGTTGAGTCAGGAGTGAGAGCGTTGTAAAGGCCGCCACAAAAAAGTGTTGTAAGGGGCCAATAGTCTGAACGTGATGAACGACACCATTCTCAGACTTAGGCCTGCCGAATCCACCGGAGACTTGGGCCATTCTCAGACTTAGGCCTGCCGAATCCACCGGAGACTTAGGCCATTGGCTCCATCGTGGCTCCATCGAAGCCACGGTGGATTCGGCAGGCCTAAGTCTGAGAATGGTGTCGTTCATCACGTTCAGACTATTGGCCCCCTACAACACTTTTTTCACCTATGATGCTCCTGCCACGTTGCCTGACTTTGTTCATGTAAAATCCTGCAAAACACACAAATACAAAGGAGCTCACATTAAACCACAATAGAGTGATGCACCGCAAACACAATACAGTAAGATTCCATCGATATCCCCACATGCTCTGAAAGTATATACAGGCACATAGGCGATTTTATAGGGGAGTATATGCAATGTCTCTTTTTGCGCCCCCTACTCTGGGGATTAAAAACTGACAAAATAATTCAAAACAGAAAAGGTTTGTCTATAAGTTTCCCCAGTTAAATACATACAGGAATCATATATATATATATATTTTTTTTTTTTTAAGTGTGCATTTAATTCAAAAGATACAAACGTCACCCAAAATGTTGGATTTCTGCATGCCTTCGTTATCAAGTCCCAAGTTCAAACTTGCGATTGCTTCGCTCATGAAGATATTTCAATCCTCTTACCGAGCAAGCTAAGGCTTCTTAAAGAAATCATATTTAAATAACCCGCTCGGCCTATTTGCAGGTTGACGTTTCACCATGTCTTCTTCGTGTTGTCCCTGTATATTTACTGCAATTGCCGCACAGTTCGGGAAAACCTGAAAGACAAGCTAGTCGTTTATCATTGCTCATTTTCTCCGTTTTTTTTAATGGAGACATGATGCATGGTGTCAGGCTACAGTCATTGGCTGAACGTTTCAAGGTCAGCTTTCAACGGGAATGGGGAATGGCCACACTTGGCGGAAAGTCCTGGGAAGAACGGCTCTGGTACTGCGTACGCAACATTTTTCCGCAATAATGCGATATGGAATTTTTTCCCCCTGTTTGGTTGTTTGAGATCCTTTGAGTGGATTGTTGTGTGTTGGGTGTATTATTGATGCCACAGGAGCTCGCCTTCAGCTAAGGCTGCACTCTTGATTACATGGTCTACAATAGTGGCACCTTCCACTTCCACTTCCACTCCGTGTTCCCTATCATCTGTGGGGGAAAACCAAAAAACAAAACAAAGATGAATCATTTTAGCCGGCTCTGTGAAATTGACACAATTCTTTAGCCTTTTGGCGTTCTTGGTTTATATAACAGGAAATCATATTTTGGTGACAGTGATGCATTTGCTGGTGAATTTTCATTTCATTTTCAAACATGAGTGAAACATTTTGAGTGGGTTATAACCGTTCACGTGAAATGTACATGATGGATGAACGCCCTGTAATGTAAAATCTGCATTTCCCCCCTCCTCACAACCCATCTGGTGATTAAAGCTGGTGATTGGGTAGGTCATTGAGTCCCGTGCTCCTGCAAACCACTTACACCGTTTATGTGTCTGCGTGAAACTGTCAGTGTGTGTATGGGACATTATCGTCGTGGGATGTAGGGAAAAAAAGTGTACCAAATGGTGCATGTGATCCTGTGAAATGGCCTCATAGTCATATACATTTGATCCAGACAGACAGATAGAGAGATACAATTTTACAGGTGATGAAAGTATTACTAGATAATTCTATAGCTATTTTATAGCAGGCAGTAAAATACAGTTAAATAGGCTACTACAAACTTACTAAGGAGGACTATAGAGGCAGCTTCTTCTTTTTTTCTTCTCATTACATATTCATTTAAATGAAACTTTTTAGTGATGGGAAAAGTAGTTTAATTGTCCATTATGGCTGGGAATGCAAAATTATACATCGGACCCAGACCTTATTGCGTCACTCAACACGTCATACCCAAACATTACCGACAGGGGGCAGTGTATAAACGTAAAATAAGCGTCTAACGGGTATTAAAAAAATATATATTTTTTTTTTAAATAAGGCCACCTGTACTCCTAATTCCTTCCTTACTCCAAGTTAATACTCAGTTATATAATAAGTATTATAAGATTGCAAGATTTTGGTGTCGTTTGGGCTTTATATTGCAGATGCGCGCAGCAATACAAAGATTGTAAACGCCAGCGCTGCTACTCACAAAGGCTATCAATCAATGCCTTTTCATTTAATAGTTTACTTTTCGTGTTTCTGTATTTTTATTATGCATTGCCGATCCTCACACAAGCAAAAATAAAACAAGGAAAGAAAAGGTTTTTTTTTAATTTAAAAAAAAAAAAAAAGTCTACCAGGAGTGGGGTTCGAACCCACGCGGACGTATGTCCATTGGATCTTAAGTCCAACGCCTTAACCACTCGGCCATCCTGGTAAACGCTGGTTTCTACACCGGCGCGTTCGTATTTACAGAAAGCGTCCAATTTCGCGGACGTACTTTCATTTCATGCATGAGGCATGTTGCTCAACGAGGAGTGCTGCAACTTCATCTGCAAAATAGTGGGTTTTTTTTATTTTAAACACGCTCGTGTGAATTTCCCTCGGTATATCTTTTTACACGAATCACCGTCACCAGTCATCGTCAACACTACCTTAGCCCAAAGCTTAGCTTAGCAGCTATATAGCGGCTTCTCGTCCTAAACTACAGAACGTGTCAATATATTCGACTTTGAAAGACCGAGTAAACGACTACATAACATCACGTTGTATATTCCCGTTTTTTGGGGGTTTTTTTTCTTAATCTGGTTACGTGATTTAAAGCGTAGTTTCTAGTTTACACCTCAGTATCGACGTCGAAAATAGTTTGAAAGTTTTCGTAGCAGCGTTTCCTGTAAATTGGGCCGAGTCCCTAATACCTCTCTGCTCCGTATCTACGCGCACTACGAATGACGTGAGATAACGGGTATATCGCGCCATATCTAGTGCACTATCTATCCGATGGGAAGCGATTTGGGATCCCGCCACGCCGTGCCCTAATTCCTGTTAAGGTTCAATTGAATCCAGTGGTTTTAATGAATGAAAATGATCCGCCTATAAATAATCTCTGATAAGCGCATTAACTGTATAATAGATAATATATTACAAAGTTATAACACACTAAATGGGCTCTTTCATCTCCTATAATGCATTACATTAACTATAACCTCACTCTAGAATTTTGTATTAAAATTAATTTTTTTTTTTTTAATTTTATTAGAATTTTTATTCAATCTGACTATTTACACTATTTTAAATCCATTTTCGTGCTATGGTCTCAAAGCACAGAGAATGCTTACCTGAGTTCACCTCCCTGATGGACTGCTGATGAACAGAGCAACCCTCACCTGCTTATAACGCTCAGACGTTTCCAGACTTTTCCAGAGGTTTGCAGAAGTTCTCAGAAATGTTCTGCAGTTCTCACACACAAGTGACATAGGCTCACTATATATGCACCAAAACCTGTATTATCACATACCTTTGGTTGCTGTATGGCTGCGTAATGAAGTTGTTGGGGGGTTTTTCGGCTAGAAGAATGTCGTCCCAGCACTCCAACAGTCCGAGTCTAATAGTTTTATCACTTATTGATGCAAATGAACTGCACTCGCATGAAACAGCTGGAACGTACTGGTTTGATGAAACTGAATGAATGGATGAAGTTCAATATTACACATGAAATATGTACGGATTTCATACTGTAACTTAGTGTTGAAGACTTTTGTGTGATTTTCCCCATCATTATTGTATCACCACCACATCATTAACAATAAATACTGAATGTCCATTTGATTGAACACTGAATAAACAAAAGGAGGCTCTCTGACTTTTGCGCAGTTCTGTGTAACACATTTACTAAATTCAAGAATCAAAATGTAAAATATATTGTACACTTCTCTGTGCTCGCAGTATGACTGTAATGCATAATGTAGTGTATGATATACAAAGTATTAAATAAACCAAAAATAACTAAGGCCAACAATGTTTTCCATGTCAGATTTATTCAGTGAGCACATCTAACAAGGACAGTTGCTGCACTAATAAAAAGGAAAAAAAGACTACATTTAAGAAAAAATTTGAAAGAGAAAATTGAAAATAAATACACAAACACTTAACAACGATCCACCTTCTCTCCCTCTCTCTTACAGGAATGCTTGTTTTTCCTCAGCCTTCGTGGTTTTGCATCTCGGTGACGATGCATGACCTTGCCCTCCCTCCACCTTATTTTATACCTATTCATGATCTTCCAGCCATGCTGACCACCCAATCACCAATCACTTTTCACATCAAACCATACTCTAATCGATAGGCTGAAGACATCGGACAAGACATTTCCCATGTCATCAATCTAAACTCCATTCTCCTCACGCCAGCCCTTTCAGGGGATCTAAATTTGACCCAATGACAAAACTTTCTGTTTTGTAAATCCATCCTGATTCTGTCCCTGTTTACCTTAAAGGGCCGTCCTGTTTTTCCCACCACTTTCTTTACATGGTCAATGTTTCCTGTATTAATTTCCCTGTTGCCATGGCAGCTGTCATCTGTGGCTTGTTACCCCTCATTGCTCTCTGTATTCACACCTCCCCTTGGTTTTGAATAGTATTGTTGTTGCCTTGTCTCTTGTGCTTTTCTAGTTCCTACTGTGTATCCGGAACTGCATCCTATCCACTATATAGAGTTCAGAGTTCAGAGTACCCATTTTGGAATGCATTTTGCCATTCGTAGGGAATAGGGAGTAGGTCACCATTTTGGACACAGGCCAGTCTTGTCCTTGATCCAAGCTCCTAGTGTTTAGCCTTCTCCTCTTTTGACCCTGATGTGACTACGATTCTCGGATTAAACCAAATAAACACGCTTCACACTTGCATCCTGTACTTCTATTCGGCACCCACACATTACACTCGTCTGTTTAATGGCTTTATTCAACCTGTTAGCCTCTATGTCTAAGGAAAATGTTTGTAAAAGTATACATTAATGTAGATACAACTTGACTAACATTTGTGTTGCATTACATTTTACTCTTATCCTGTGTAGTCAGCCACAAACAATCAAAAAAGTCCACAAGAGGAAAAGCAGAAATTAATTTAATAGGGCTTTTGGCTGTGGTCCGTTATCCTCTTACAGGTCAACTCAGGCAGCTCATCTTGCCTGACTCTTGCTCTCTCTCCTTCCTTCTTTCTTCCACTCTCCTCCTCTCCTTCTCCTTCTCTCTATAGTACTCCTCTTTCAGGTCCTCTCTCTTCCTGCGCCTCCAACCTTTAGCAGTGATGTGGAAAAGGTCCACGTTGTTGCCTGAGTACGCATCCCTGTGCGTGGCCCTGTACACGGCTTCCCTGGCTATCGTGACTGCTTCGTCCACACTTACCCCCCAGTGAATCTTTCCATCCAGGACTGAGTAAGCATAGGGAGAACCTGAACCCACCGAGAAGAGCTCACCCTGCAAGCGGGTGCCATCACTGCACACATAAAAAAGCCGTGGACCGGAATGTTTCATCAAAGTAGAGCTCGCTGTTGGTTGGGCTTTAGGATCGCTCTGTGTTGCACCACTGATATCCACTGGATGTGGTCTTCCAACACTCACTGCTGTTGGTTGGAAAGTTTCATCAGTGCCTTCTACAGAAGTGATGGCATCCCTTTCTGTTACTGGTCTGTTGTTGGTTCCTCCGTCAGTCCCTGCCCTTGTACACGGTGGCATCTCGTTCTCCTCTCCATCCCATCCACACAGAGTGGCGGCCACACACAGCTCGGTGCCCTTAAAAGGATGCAGCATGTGGGACAACAGCTTGGCGGCACCCCCCGTTGTCAGCCTTTGCTTGTGTCGAAGCTGGTAGAGCCGCAACTCCCGTGCTAGGATCCGCTTCCAAAGGGCGCAGTCGGCCGAGGTACCCGAAGTGGTTCCAACCAGGTGGGAGTGGACAGGTAGGATTTTCTGGGATGCCGGGCACGCCACCAGGCCCGAGCAGCTGGAGCGGGAGTCAGCTGCAGCAATCACACCGCCCTGGAAGATGAATCCCAGCGTGGTGGTGCCGTGACCGAGAGGGAATGGGAGAGGGACGGAGGGAGAGAGGGACAATGGGATGGGGGAGTGGATGGAGATTGAGGGTAAAGAGTGGTGGTGATGATCGTTGGTTTTGGGGTTTGTCCAAGGTGAGTTGTCCAAGCTGGGTTGGACTTGACCGAACTGAATAGGGCTCTGTGTTAGGTATTCAGGCACTGGCACATAAAATTCCATCGGACTTGAATTTCTGGTTCCCTGCAGCCATTGGGAAATGGAGTCACCTCCAAACCTCTGTCCAAGCAAGCAAAAGGTACTCTCCAGACACTTGGATGACAAACGTGGAGCATTCCATTGAAGGTCGGGAGAGGGGTTAAGGAAACCACACACATCTTGTAAAGCCATGACTTACTGCCCAGACATCCAAGTGATAATGATGTCAATAAAAATAAATTATAAAAACAAGGCTAATGTCCACAGAGAGTAGTGCAGTGCAACTTTCGCATGGTTGAATCCTCAGCCTTACAGTAAATAAAAATATATATATTCTGTACGAAACTGTGCAAAAAGTCATAGATGTATAATGTACGAGTTCAGTTTGAGCATGTGTTTTTGAATCAGTCCTTTTATAAATTTCACTTATGAAGTATCATCAGAACCCTTCCCCCACGCGCGAGTGCTTTCTGTTTCGTTCAGAGAGGCATGAAAACGCCTGAAGCCACTGAAGCAAAGCACACAACGCTATTTTAAGCTGAGCAATGCGTCGTCTGTCGAGATACATTTTTGTTGTTTCTCTTCGTGGATTTACGTGTTGATCTCACACAAGATCAACTGAGTCATATAGTGGACCAACGACGGCACCTGGCGCGTCATACAACATGTGTGTTTTATACCACATATTCTGACTTGCGGCACGGTGCTAAAAGTAATGCTGACCAATTGGGATGTTCTAGCAGTATCTGGATTCTGTACTCATACTGTATGACCCAGAACTGTATCATTATAAAGATAAAAATAAATGAAATGTCGCCTGGCATAAGTTCTCCAACATTGTCAGTGTTCTTGGTGAGCTGAAAGCCGGTAGCCGACATAACTGCAGATAACATTGAAAGTTTAAAAAAGCAAACTAATACATCTGCTGTTTGATAACTAGTCTAGCTAGGTAACCAGATAACATAGATAAAATGAATTTTTTAACTCCACGCTTTCATTATTCTTTTGCATGCCTTGTTGTAGACAGATATGCCTCTCTAGCAACAAGCAGTTTGCATGTCAAATGAAGCAGTGTGCATGTAGCCTTCGCTAAACTACAATCCTCACACAAGCATAAGTTTATTCGTAACCCTTTTATAAGGGCTTGGAATTAACAGCCAATGTGGGTAACATTAGTACATTGAATACAGTATATGTGCAGTTTGTAGTATATTGCATATTTACTTCATTCAGCTTGACTGTTTTCCTGCTGGGTTGTCTCACAGTTAGATATGTATGTTATACTTTCTATGGGGTTTATCTATTTTCACCTCACAGGAGCTAGGCTAGGCCAAGTGCGAAGTGGAAAACACTGAGGTAAAGTGAAAAAAAAGAAGAAAACAGAACATAGGTTACAAGTGGCTTGGGTATGATGACCCAGCTTACACGTTTTTGTCAAGACTGTTGGTGTTATGGAAATGATAATGTAAAAACACATAATTTGTATCTGCAGGCTGTTATCTGTTATATAAATTTGTTGTTATTTAACATCCAATTTAGCAGGATTGAAAATTGCTCACACTCACCCTGCTGAAAAGTCCAGCTTGGTCTGACCAGCTACCAGCTGCCAAAACACAGGCCGAGCTGGTCAAACTGGTAGACCAGCTTAGCCAGC
>JAOUQW010000016.1:13373522-13402596 GCA_028565825.1 Olivaichthys viedmensis
TTACCTCTGACTGTTACAAAGCGCTGACACCGGAGTCTCCTTCCATAAACGTTCAATACACCTTCTCCTTACAGAAACCATCACCATAGCAACCATTATACGCTTTTCTTTGTTAAATAACCACTTTGTTTAATCCGTTTATTGTTGGGCTTAAATGAAGTGAGCGTCCGCCCTACAAGTCCCTGTGAATGAGTTGTTACTATAGAAACGGTAACGTATTAGAACGAGCGCATTAATATGAACCTGTGATTTGCCTTGCAGCCGGCACTACTGTCAGATCTGTTATAGAAAATTAATCACCACCTGACGACCAATAAGAATCGAGAATTCAACAGCGCTGTGGTATAAAAATAAACAAGTTGTAAACATGGCTGTTATACATTAGTGACACAGTAGTTTCTACAGCGCAATTGGGAAAACACTGCATTAATTACCCATATTGAAGGGGGAAGTGAAAGGTGCAAGCTTTTGGGGGGGGGGGGTATTTATGGTAGGGCTGTTTGATGGTTTTTCATTCATTCATTCATTTATTTATTTATTAATTGTATTGCTAGCTAATGCAGAAGGAAGCCAGAGATTAATGGTGCAAAAAAGCTACTTCGAGGAAGCCGAGCTACTTTCTGGTGGCTCTCTTTTGCTGTTTTTGCTGTATATCATTTACATAATTTTTGTCCTTTCCTAAAGCGGCTTTCCACTTCCATATGTTTTTTTCTGGGAAATGGTTCAAAGCAACACCTTTAAACTTTCCCTCTTAGCATTTATCACACCCAGGTACTGAGTACGCCGCACTCCGATCGCATTCTTTTACTGAATCATTATATTTGATAAAGGAAAAAAAAGCTGTCTTGTTTCGCGACATGTTATTCTAGTAGCGCTGTACAACTCATGATTGGTCTCTCGTGATAACGTTTCTCTGAACACTGATGGATGTAAATGGAGGAACAAATATGGCAAATAACATATGAAATGCTAATTTTATGAAATGCCGGAATGCCTCTTTAAATTCACCCTCTTGGTTTGTCCTTCCTTCAGGCCCATGGAGCAGCAGCAGAGCGTCAGTCTTTGGCCAGCGTCTCTTTCAGGACGTGGTGAGGAAGTTAGCTGATGCGGGAGGTGCCGGCGTGGAAGACGTCGATACCTCCCTGATAGAGCTGCTGCAGCTCTGCTTCTGCTGGGGTCATCACCAGGCCTCCCTTATGCTCGCCACCTTACACCTGGCAGGCCTCGGCGTGCCAACGGACCAGGACAAGGTAAAGGCCAGCATACATGTGGCACTCGTAGGACAGTGAACCTCAAAGCATATAACAGGTGTTTTACTGTCGCACCTTTACCGACACTTCTTGTAAATGTAAATAAGAACAAGTATCGCAATTTAATAATGATCAGATGGACTAAGCAGTGAAAACTTCCTCACGCTGCCAGCAGTTTCATTTAGTCGGTGCAGTTCACTTATAGTCTGATTTTACATTGACTGGCACAAACAAATACAAATGCATGAGCTAACAAGCTCAGAAACATGATACAGAAACTGTATCAGAGAGCTTACAACACTACTTTTAGCTGTATTATTCCTTTTAGTTGCAATTTATTATTACTAAATGTAGTGTGCTATGTTTCACACTTATAGGTAAACATTTAGCACAAAAACAGCGCAAAGAATCTCGGGAGCGGTTGTTCATCCGTTCATTCTGTTCGTCCATCGGTTGTTCCCTTCGAAAACAATAGTTTTCAACGCTTTGTTTTTTTTTGGAACGACCCAAAAAGGGGATTGCCTACGGCAGCCATTTGTAAAGTGCCCTGCGTAGGCTTCATCACTTCATAATGGACCGCAGCCATAGTGTATTATGCAGTCGAGGCCCAACAGCACATGTTTAAAATGTGTAAAATAGGGATAACCTATAACGTGCTCGCTCAGTTGTTCATAATTAAGATCATCCAGATCAGTTAATTAATTAAGATCGAGGCCATTTTAGTAGGTTTTCAGTACTGTAGGTTCTTGGCTTAAAAAATATATATGAAACAATTTATTATTCTACATAGAATATTTTAATGGTTTAAAATTACACTTTCAGGGGAACTTTAAACTCTGTTATAGAGCATATTAAAAAAAAATATATATGTAAAAAATCCCCCAAAAAACCCTGAATAAAATGTGTACTCATCCTCGAGCTCCTTGGCCACAGGGTCACATGTACAGCCTGATGGGCGGAGTGGAAGATGAGCGTTCGGCTTTGCTGCATCTGGGATACAAGCACATGCAGGGTCTGGACGGCTTCCCTAAGGACCAGGACATGGCATACGGGTACTACGCCAACGTGGGGCAGCAGACCAGCATCGACCACAATAAAGTCCAAGACTCTGAGGTGAGCATCTCTGACCATCTCCATGGTTTACTGCCCAAAGTGCCCTCCTGAGACCCAGACTATGATGTTACGTGCAATTCAATTTCTTCTTATGATTTGTATTTAGGACCTGATTACTATGGAAACTAATCATTATTTTCAAACAGGAAGTAGTTTGAAAAAAAAGGTGATGTACTCATATTATATCCTCACGAGCCTACATACACCAGCAGGCCCAAATGTTCTGCTGAAGCACATGAATCACCAGTGTTTCACTATGACGAGATCTTAGAGTATAGTTATTTGATTTGGGGCGGCACGGTGGCGCAGCAGGCAGTGTTAGTGCCTCTCAGGGTCCGGGGTGCGATCCTGAACTCCAGTTACTGTATGTGCAGAGCTTTTTAAATAAACTTTATTGAAATTTAAAGCATTACAAATATCAGATATTTTACAACAAATTTTATCACATAAACATTTTCACATTTTTTTCCTTGACACTATACAAAGCCATATAAATTTCAACCCATATAAGTTAAAATACAGTTCAGTATAACTAAAGCCCTATGCGGACGGGATTAGTTTTTCAGCAGTCTGTAATAAAATATTTGCACGTCTCGTTGGTGCTAAAACGCTGCATCCGGACGGCTATAAATGAACACGGGAGACGAGCGAGTTTCTAACTCCTATGAACCCGGATGTTTGCGTCATCGCACATTGTGATATGTTCACGTTATTGGATCGTGAATTTATTTATAGAACACTACAATCGTGATATTATAACATATGTTGATATATAAAGTGAGGCTTTGCACCGTCTGGAGCTGTTCATTGCCAATTTAATCAGCTTGCGGGATTCTTTTCATTACTTTTATTTCCTTTTTCATTCTAACAAGCTCCCAGTAAAGACAGTGGAGAGATGAATACATGTTTTAGAGACACTTCTAGAACATCCATCATTTTGTGATTGCCGGAAATATTTTCTCCTCATCCAAAAGCAAGGACAACTAAATACGGCGAGTAGCAGTAACCAAAAGCATCTCCTTCGTTTCTTTAGATTGTGCCTCATGAAAAATACGTTAAGTCAAAATTTTAATCCAATTTCAAAACGTTTTCGCCATATATTGAGAGATCTTTTACATTATTACATTCTCAAGTAAAGGTACAATTTAGCATTCTGCATTTCTTACTTGTGATTTAACAACACAGCGAACCGGCGACCTTCTTAACTGAGGGGTTTCGCATGTTCGAACGAATGAATGAAAGCCTCTAAACTGACCCTAAGTTCATCACTTAATTCGTACTGTCATGGCGACGGCCGCCACGTGCTTGTGTCTTTCTTTGTCTTTGTCTCGTGATGTGATTGTCCCCACCTGCATGTGATTTGTTAGTAATTATTAAGTGTTTAAATACCCGCTTGTGTCCGTCCTGTATTGTCTCCTGTTGTATGTGTGAGCACGCCAGTCGCGACGTGAGTTTTGTTTGTTTCCCCCCGATCTTTTTAAAAGTCAATAAATATGTTGTTCGCACAAAGCGGCTATGCGATTGTGTCCGCACCCCCGCATCTACGCCTGCACTTCGTGACACCCAGTGCATGAGTCAGGAGTCGTGTATTGTCTCTCCTGCAAGAGATGCGATCAGCTGGAAACCAAGACACTTCAACAGCAAAGGACATAACATTAATCTCTGTTTGCATTGCTAGTTGTTGCTATGGGAGCATGGAAGTGAGGAAGCACTTTTTTTTGCACAGCTAAACGTCCTGTTTCTCTGAAAACGTTGTGTACTACGCTGCAATTTTTACTACATCTACAATTACTACACTGCAGTTATTTTTATTCTTCTATGTATATACTATAATTTTAGGATACTACATTTTTCAGTCTTAAATAAAAGCAGCAGGAGATTACACAATGAAAAAAGCAGGTAATCTTATATTAAAATAAAATGTAATAAAAAATTCCAAAAATATATAAACAACATAAAATATTTTTTTTTAAGTGCAACTTAACAGCTGTATGTTAACCCTTTTCCCAGATTTACATTGCTCACTCTCATAACTACATAAACCTCCTATTAATTTCACTGCAGTTACTGAATAATTCATATTAATTGCTGAATAATACGCTAGATGCATGACTGGATAACCCGAGAGTTTAAGGGGTTTTATGGGTAAATTTAGACCTTTTCATATGCAGCAATCCCTCACCGAGCACGTCCACTTAACCAACCCAAACGAGCTGGAGATGCAGACGGGCGAGTCGGGCGACATCATGCAGTTTCTCAAACACCAGGCCGAGAGAGGAGACATCGAGTCTCAGGTGCGGACTCTTTAAAAAAAAAAAAAAAATTACTTTTTTGGTTTTTCACTGCAGATTAGGTTGACATGTGAAAAATAACTGATTCATTCATTCCTTGAAATCACCTTTGACTGATTCTGTTTAATTGAAAAAGAATTATACTGACACTGTTTTGACTCGTAAGGTTCACATAAGGCTCGAGTTGATCAGAGATGTCGGTGCTGGTGTGCGTGTGTGTGCGATAGAAAATGCTGGCGCAGATGTTGTTCTGGGGCAGTAATGGCGCGACGAAGGACATCAGCGCAGCTATCAAGTGGTACGCCAGGAGTGCAAGGCAGATGACTGACGCTTCGGCCATGTACGACTACAGCATCCTCCTGCTGAAGGTCAGCGCGCTGCTCAAATGTGCTACATGGGTTTCAGTGTGTCGTTACGTTACCACACAGGCATGCAGTTTGCACAATGCTAAACTGGAGCCTATGATCTTCCATCACATGTTAGCTACATTAGCCTCGCAGCTTCAGTGCAAAACTTCGTGTCTTGGCTGATCGCTTGGGGTACGGGGGAACCTGTGTGTATTTGATGTTCTTTGCTCACAGCTAATCAGCACTTATCCTGTGGCAGCCATGACACTGTTGTATTGAAAGTTAATTTGGATGTAGGCAGGGTGTGATGGCTGTATTAAATATTGTATTAACAATACTGGTTGTTGTTTATCAGGGTATCGGCGTGAAGAAGAACAAAACGCTGGGATTAAAACTCCTGGAGAAGGCTGCTGACATGGTAAGCCAGCGTGTGTCTACTCTGGATCTCAAATCCAAATCAAACCCACTTTTATGCAATACGGGGCTGCAAGTAGTTTGCACTTCTGTTACTACTGACTAATGGTCTAGAGTGTGTACGTTCTAAACCACTGGGAACGAGTGCATCATCTATTTCCTGTTTGAAATGTGAAGAAGTGGCTTCTCCTTATCATAATTTGTCGAATTTGGTTTTGAAATGATCATTGCATTTGAACAAGTTTTATACTGAGAACTTGTATTTGTTGATTAAACTGGACTGGTCACTTGAGCCCTTAAACCCTGTAGGACACGTTTGCGGTACCAGATTTCCATTCCTCACTCTTATGACTACTTCTTTTTCCTGTTAGTTTCACTGTTTGGTTACTGAATAATATGCTGAATAATAAGGCTGTTTGAAAGGTCTTGTGTACATAATAAGTCAGTGTTGCTCTGATCTGTCTAGGGGTGTGTATATATGTGTGTGTGTGTGTATTTCTCAGGGTTTTGTTGACGCTCTGAATGGTCTGGGCTGGTACTACGGCACCGTGGGAAAAGACGACAGGAAAGCAGTGTACTACCTTAAGCTGGCCGCTCACCACGGCAGTCGAGACGGTGTATTTAACCTGGGTGTGTATCACCTGAACGGGGCTGTCCTGGACTCACCCGACAAGAACGAGGTAAGCATCACACACACACAAACGCTTCAGTACAACACGGTTTAGAATACATGGGTCGGTTTCTAACCACAAGGCAGTATTGAACAACAACGCACACATGCAGTTCAATTCTCATGGTCTTTTATTACTCATCAATGAATGTCCTAGAGACCCAGGCCTCTCTTTATTTAGATTTCATAGCGTATGGTCATATTTTATGAACAGTCATTATTCTATTCACTAAACTCTTCTACAGTGTAGTAGATGTAATATATCTCATATAAACCACACACCTAAAGCTCTTTTTACAGGTTTAGTTTGGTTTTTAAAGTATTTTTGGGGGAAAATGGTTTAAAAGTCATTTAAATGTAATGATAAAGGAGAAATGACTAAACATAGATAATTCCAGTATATTATTTAAGTCTCCACTTCAAAGATTTGAAAAAAAAAAATTCCAAAAAAAGAGGCATTCTGGGTATTAACGTTTATATTAACATCACTCTTGATGCTTTAAAACTTTCCTAGTCGTTTTGGAAGTCGTCATTCTGGACACATGTTGTTTTACAGCTTTCTACAAAAGCTAAAGTGCACAAACACTAGACTCACATTACAATCGTTTTATAGACGGATTTGAAACTAAATGGAGTTGATTCTAAACTTTTGAACGCTAGTGTAAATATAACGTTGGAAAAATTTGGAAAAATATTCTAGTATTGTTCGGGCAGTCTTAAGTTTGGCTAAGTGAGTTAATAGACCATTTGAGAAGTGTTTTTTTATTTTTTATATATAAACTATGAGAATGAATTCATCCAAAAACTTGGATACACTATATGACATAAAATGCTAACAGATTCTGAACTCAACCAGATGGTTTTACTTTATTCAACAGTGTTCTGCTACCTTTTAAGAACATGTTACTTTCGGAAGTATAAATACAGACACTGCAGATTTGTCGTGCGTTTCAGACGGCTGCGTTTCAGTATTTCCTGATGGCGGGTGAGCTGGGCCATGTGGAGGGAGCGGTGGAGGCAGCATCATCTCTCTCTAAAGGACACCTACCAGGAGTGCGCAGAGACCCTGAGAAAGCCGTGATGTACGTTTACACTCTCAGTGCAGCTTCTTAGTGGAGCAGTTTGGCTTCAGAATGTCTGTGAAATGAGTGACAAAGAAAATTTAACTTTTCCCCTCTCTACTAATGTTTGAGTTTAGGCCTGGTCTGAAATTTTTACCCTGTTCATTTCCACAGTCTACTGAAGCCGATCGGTGAGAAAAATGGCCACCTGGGCTTCACCATCCAAGACGCTCTTAAAACCTATCAGCAAGGATCATGGTGAGAGACACATTCACTCGTCTATCCTTCCATTCACCCCCCTCTTCTCTCTTTTCTCTTATTCTTCTGCTCTTTTCTGTTTTCCACAGGAAGACGCATTGCACTATTTTAATGCACTGCACTTCATTAGTTCTGCTTTTAGTTATGATTTTGCAATTTTTTTTTTTTTTTACTTGAGTGACTTACAGCTTTCATGACCCACTTGACCGTATCAGTGTATCGTGTGTATGTTTTGTGTTTCGTGTATAGGGATGAGGCCTTGGTGAAATACGCCATGCTCGCAGAAACTGGCCTCGTCGTGGCACAAATCAACGCCGCCCACCTCTGTGAGGTAATCCTGCAGTTTATCCTAAATCTAGTACTGTACATATTATAAGCACCTGGTACTAAGGACGTACCCAGTGACTGCTATAAGACTTTCCAAGACTAATTGTTTCCGTTTTTGTAAATGATAGAGGACTGTTTTCATGCTGGGTTCCTTCCCGAATCATTATAACATGCTCTAATAAAACTCATATTAAACCTGGAAAGCCACCAGCCACCATTTCTATATAAATTATTACCTAATTCTGATACTGAGACTGGAAATCTATTTATAGTTTTCTAACTTTGCTTTCATTTGCTTTGCTTTGCTTTTGTTTTTGGGTTTCTTTTGCTTTTCTTTTTTATTTATATTATTGTGCTTTGCTTTTCCTTTGTTTTTCGCTTTTCTTTTGCTTTGCTTTTTTTGCTTTTCTTTTCTTTTCTTTTTTCCCTTTTCTTTTCTTTGCTTTTTTTTGGGATGCACTTTCTTTGCTTTATTTTTCTTTTCTGTTTTTTTTTCCCTTTGCTTTGCTTCAATTTTCTTTGCTTCTTTTTTCTTTTTCTTTCATTTTTTTTTGCTTTTTCTTTTTTATTTGTTTTTCTTCGGTCTTCTTTTCTTCTTTTTCTTTCTTTTCTTTTCTTTTTTTGTTTTCTTACAAAAAGCTGACAGCATTACTCCACCGCTACAAATGCATTTCCTTAACACTCCACATATCTAGGTATAAGGAACGGCTCACGCTGACAAACTGGGGCTCGCCTGTTAGTCATATTTCTTTCTTGTTCAAAATATTAAGAAGCTGTGATGCTCTAAAGACAGCTTGGTATTTTGTCTCGCTAGTGAGACGGTCGGTCTCAAAAGGTTCAAAAGGCTCCACCCCTATGCCACCAAACTAACACGGATATAATTTGGGTCTATGAAACAGCCAAATGACCACAGACTTAAGTTTTTAATTTACACCTCTCTCCATAATGTGTAAGCTAGTAACACTAGACAAGATGCATTATGACACCATTCAGTTGAATACTGTAACTTTATTCTTGTTCATGACAGGTGCTAAAGCACGGTTCTGGCTGCCAGTGGAGGTATTATAACTACTCCACCCATAACCATGTGCCGCATGAATCTGGTGGGTGCCTGACCTGTTGTGTGTTCCTGCTGTGTGCTGTGTGCTTACCCCACTAAAGAATATGGGGAACGGTGTTTAACACTTAGTCTCCAACCTATCCTCACTCTCTCTCTCTCTCTCTCTCTCTCTCTCTCTCTCTCAGGTCTGCTGAAGATGGGAGACCACAACAGTGCAGTAGGTGATATGGTAAAGGCTATAGCCCTGTACAGCATAGCGGCACTGAGAGGCAGTCCTCAGGTAGCGCACACACACTCACCTCTTCCTCACACTCTTTGTCTGTCCGTGTCACATCTAAAGTCATGTGCTGTACCGAGAATGGGTTGAAAATTGTCCTTTATTAAAGACCTATTAAAGACCTCCAGTTTTTCCCCCCTGAATCAGGTTTTAGAAACAGGTACGGTATCATATCAGAGTATACAAATGGATAGATGCCACACAACTCTTATTAATATGGCTTATAGTCTGATGTTGTGTTTTTACCTTTTAGGGCATGTACAACCTGGCAGTTTTGACTGAGAACGGACACAACATCCCTGAAAATGTACTGGAGCGAATGCAGATTTCGACTGCGGCTCGGCTTAACAAGAGCGCTGTGGTGGAGAGACTGTTATTCAGGTGTGGACTTTATACTGTTGTCCACTTTTGTCTACAGATATACACATGCCTTTCAGGTGGCAACTAAACACGTGAATCAGGAGATAAAAAGTGGCGATACATAAGATTTGGTAACACTTTACTGTAGGGCAGTGTTCAGAAGGCTACATGACACCTACATAAGCCCTTCATGACAAATGACATAAACTGACAAACATTTATAAACACTTATTCCAACAGGCGTCAGTTGTCATAAAGGCTGCTGTTGGAATAAGCGTTTATAAATGTTTGTCAGTTTACATGAAGGTTTTATGTAGGTGTCATGTAGTCTTCTGAAAACTGCCCTACATTAAAGTGTTACCTAAGATTTCAACTAGATCCCTTTTTACCAATGAGTGATGGCCCAGTGGAGGCCCACATCTGGCCCACATACCGTTGTGTAATGATGGTGATAAACTCTGGTTTAAGTCTAGAACACAACTCCACATTGGTGAGACCATATCTCAGACATGATATGGACCAATACCTACATCTGGGCCACTTCCAACCCAAAATTGAAATGCCACACGAGCATTAGTTTTGGTTAGTTTCATTTGAGCCATTTTTGGCCGAGATTCCAAATTCCAGGAAACTCGAAATGTGACTTTTTGGCTCAAAATACACTTGCTATTGCCATGACTGGCATCTGTCTGGCATCGTGTGCTATCTCGGCAGTCATTATCATTAATCAGCTTTACAGCTATCTGAAGGCAGCAGGGACAAGGAAAAACGTAAGAACTTTGGGAGGAAACCTTAAAAGGAACCGAGACTTAAAGAGGGGAACCCATCCTCCTCCGGTGGACAATGGAAAGTGGAATTACAGCAGGAAGAACATAGAAGTCGTGACACAAACCTCTACTTTGAAAACCCATCAGAGTGTGTGTATAGGGCTTGGGAATCAGTGTCACATCACGATGCATTGTGGGATTGATCCGCCATACTGTCGGCTCTGGCTCCTTGTTCACATTATCCACTGCATATAAACATTGGATATAAACAGTGTATTTGGGTTTGGTTGTTCCGGATAAACGGTGCATGACATGCTTTTTATAGATAAGCTTTTTAAAGACGCAAAAGCACAACATTTTGAGAAAATCAGTTGATTGAGAAAAGATATCGATCCCTACGAACTTTTAAACAATGAGAGATCTAACGATACAGAAGCACTTCCTCCTCTTATTATTTGTTCGAATTTTCTATTTTGTGTGTGGCTTGAATGTTTGTTTGTTTTTTAAAGCATTTTAATAATTACAAGTCACTGGAAGCTCATGTGAATTTCACAAATAAGACGATTACAGGACTTACAGAGTTAATTACGCAACTTTAATTACACACAAAAGGTACATTAGCCGCATAATGCACATTTAGCTTACGAGTTATCACGTTAGCATAATCAGGCTGAAGTACATGCACACGTGTGTGTTTAGACTCTCACAGTAATGTTTGCTTCTCCCTCTAGATGCATGGAGCTTGAGGGAGAAGGAGAGCACATTAGCCCATGCTCTCTGGCTCTGTTTGGGCTGCGGGTGGCCAGAGCGTGGCATAACTTCACCCATTGCACCATGCACCGTGCACTGACCCTCACCACTCTCGTCATGTTAGTGCTGGCTGTCGTGACACAAAGCGCACTTGGTAAGTTCATCCCCTCTACCTTGCATTTGCTCTCCAAGTATAAACGTTTTAACCACATAACCATATCCTCTCCAAACCCGTGAGATGTTGAAATGCCGATATGATCAGCATCGACTGTCGGCGTACACATCAGCATTTCCTGGTTTGAAGAGGACACTACAATCTAGGACGCATCATGAATCCACATTGCATGCAGACATCTTTAATAGATACTTTATAGTTGCATATATAGTTTGTGTAACTACATAGGTATTAGAGACTCTTAATATAAAGTGGGGACATTTAATTCATGTTTATAGACTACAATAAGTCACTTTGTGTCCTAAAAGCAGATTTGAAGCGGACAATTATGAAAAAAAAGAAAAGATTTCGGGCGAGATAGACTTCCGTTACTTGTTAGCTACATTAGGCCTCGTAAGCTCCAGTGCAACACTGAAGAACAAAACGTCAGACATCAAACATGGCTCGACTGATCATCTACATGTATGTGGAGTTTTTTTTTTCACTGAATTATTCCAGTCCTGGAGGGAATTATAGCGTTCTACCTCAAATAACACCTGAATAATCTGATTCGCCTCATCAGCTAATCACCGAGGTCCTCGTAGGCTGAATTTGGTGTGTTAGAGGAAAAAAAAAATACAATCAATCAATGAAAGCGCAATAGAATCAGACTGTCGTCTTTTCACTCATTTATTCATTCATTTATCTTCAGCCCACTACTCTGCAGCTCACCCACGCAGTGAGTCAGATCCTGCCAGTGAAGTCAGAGGAAGTGAATCGCACACTGCCACGCATCAGGGAGAACCACAAGTTCCCTCAAGAATCGCTCAAGTGGTGCAGAGCGGTCAAACCTACGTGACCCGACACAGCCGACCCCTGCAGGAAGCAGCTGACTTGGTCATCACGGCGACCGGAGTGTGTGTGTGTGCCCTGTGCACGATGTTTGTCTCTCATCTGCTTTAAATGAAGGGGAAACACAAGTGTGCACACGGACATTATGACAACAGCGTGTACACATAAAGAAGAACGTTCTTAAAAAGACTGAAAGTTTTAGGATCAAGTAACACTCACTAGAGCCGTGTTCTGCAGACCAACATCATTGCACAGTTCCCTGACACAAAGCACGGGATCCTCATTGGGTAAAATTTTTATGTAATTAATGTAATTAAACAGAAAAATACAAATCGGTTTTTATTCAGCTGCTTTGCAGGAGATTGAATGACCACGGTGGAAGTAGACTTGTAGTACACAAAGCTTGCAGAACAGCGCTATCTTCTGACAGATGCACACATTCGCAGTTAAATTTGGACCCACTTCACCCACCACATCAACAACAAAGGATCAAACCCATGATCATTTGAATGGGGTGTGTTGGAGCGAGGAGATAATAATAGCAGTAGAGGATGACTGTATTTGCCTCTAAACAAAACTTGAGTCAAAACTTAAGGCAATGATGTATTGTTCAATTTATGAATACTTGAAGGTTGAAGGATTTTAAACATCTCGTTACGCTTACTGCACTTAGAGTAGTTTACAGAGCCAAATAAAATAATTTGAGTGAAGAGCCGAAGTTTACATTAAAATGTGTTGTTTTTTTAAGAATATTTTTTAGAAAATATATTTTCATGTGACAACCCATAATCCATAAACCTGTGAATTAGCCTACACTTTATTGTTGTTAGCTGTATATTAGCGGTATGGAATAATGAAAAGAGCCGGATCTGTCTCGCGAGCAGTGGCTTCCCGACCTCTGCCTTAGAGAAACAAGCATCTGTTCGAATCTTAAATAAATACACCATGTTTTAATGTAACCTTTTGTACTTTTCCTTTATTGCGCACACAGTTTTTACTCTGGTTTTAGATGGTTTCTGATGTTCGAGCTCCAGTGCATGAGGTCATAAGTGTGCTTAAGCCCTGAAGGCCTCATTATTATCTCTGGAGATAAAAGACACATGGCACAGGACGGCAGAGGCTTTAATGGTTCAATATGGTCAAGGAAGTCTATATTTGTAATTGGCCGAGGAGCTCATGTGGTTATAAAGGTAAAGGCTGTCATTTATGAGCTGATGATCTTCAGGTAGCAGGTCAAGCTTTAAAGCACAATCACGTGTTTTGTGTATGGCTGACTTCGTGGAAGATCTGCTTTAGTGCTGATGTTTACATCAACTCAACACTGTCATGTCTGGCTTTTACTGTAAAAATGAAGAACATCCAAGCCACACTCTTAGAAATATAGGGTTCCTCGGATAGTTAGGGGCTCTTCGGCTTCTGAAAGGGGTCGTACTTGGAACCCTCTGAAAAAGAAACCCTTTGTTCTAGGGTCCTACACAGAACCCTTAAGAGACAAACCAAATAACCATTTAGGGTTCTGGAATTAACCTTTTTTTCTATGTGTCTAGAGAGCAAATGTACAACACAGGTTCAGAGGAACTCAAAGCTCTCTCTCCTATGTCCCTGTGGATACAATATTTTTATTGTAATTTTTGCTTGAACCCCAAGAGGGCGCTAAAGCTCCAATTTACCAGTGATACTTCCATAGTGACTACTCTGTCTCTAATAAAGATGAACATTTCTCTTTTCTTTTACACCTTCCTGCAAATAATTAGAAACCTATGAAGTTGCAGAGCGATTATAGAGCATTATATTACTGAGATTCCAAACTTTTGAATTGTAGCATAGAGGTAGTAAAAATTGCAGTGTATCGTGAAACTATATTCAAAAATAGTAGATGCTTGAATAACAGTTATCCCATTAGGTTCTAAAGTCCAGAGAGTGTAGATGAGGTTTTTTTTTTCTCCTGTTTTGAACTTCATCGCTGCCATGGCAACGACTTGCAATGCTAATAGAGATGTCATTAATGTTTATTGCTGTTGAAACAATCAGCCAGTTTTCTCTTGGTTTTCTCCAACGTACAGCTGATCACATCTCATGCAGGAGAAACATTAAACCACAGTGATGCATCGGGGATGGGTGACAAAAAACGATCCTTTAGGGCCTGTGATTTTTTAGTGGCTGTGTTAATTCATTTGCATGTACCAGGGTGTGCGATACTCCATGTCTACTCCAGGGCTGCATGGCATTTGCAGAAAGAAGGAATAAACAGCTGGAGCTCTTCAAGTGTGCGTTCAGCAATGCGAAACATGTCCAGTAAATTGTCTAAAGCATTTATTCTTAACTAATCCAACAAGGTTTGCATAGGATGGTCCTATTTTAAGGCTCACGCTGACACCTCTTATCTGAGTTATTGGCTGCACATTAATAAAATGTTTTAAAGCTTTCAATCCATCTGAGCCATAAGAGCCAAATTCACGTGAGCTCACTGGTCAGATTATGGTCTTAAATATAATTTGTGATTTATTGTACAAACTGAAAGTATTTATTAGTATGTATAATTATTAATAGTTCCTTGGTAGTCCATTGTTCAAAGCATAAACATAAGCACAGTGTTGATGTAAGTGCTAAAGCATTCTGTTGGACGTATAGAGTGCATTAAGGAAATACTAGATCGAGTATAAGAGCGAAAATAAAAAACAAAGCGCTGTTATTCTCGGAGTCGTGGGTAACCTTGCTGACACATGCTACCTATATGGAGTACATTAGCATACACTGGATATGAGTCAGAATTAAATTCACAGCAGTGACAATGACATGGTAGTGTGTGTGTGTGTGGTGCGGGTATGAGTGTATCTGGTGTAACAGTGTTGTTGGATTTTTTTAACACTGTGTGCACCTACTGAACTTTAATACACACACTTACCTTGTTGGTCACCTTTTAGGTGTACTATGGTGGTCCCTTTGCATTGTTGGACGGGGTAGAGGGGGGGACTGACACATTGTGCATAGCAAATTATAGGCTACAGTAAGTAATTGTATAGCTACAAAATGACCTATATGGTAGGTGTAGCTAATAAAATGACCAGTAAGTGCTTCAGGGTACCTAATAAACTGTATACACAGGGGAGCCCATGTCAGGTGCTGTATATTTGGAATAAAGCACAGTTTAGTAATTTCTTGGCTTTAACGCATCTACTAAACATTGCCATTATTTGAAGAGTTAAATCAGGTATAGTATGAGAATGTATGTAGATTATCTGTTTAAGTGGCATTATGTAATTGGCTCAGGTGTATTTTTTTTTTAAGTTTGTCACTTGGCCTATCTATCAGATTATATCTTCATTGATATTGAGATTTTAATGAATATGGCTTTAATTCATATGGCACCATTTGCAATACGCTATTACATGAGGCGAGACGGTATATAGTACTGTGACAATGCTTTCCAACAATTTGTCTGTCGTGTTGTTGTAGTTGTATTCACTCGCTAAACCCCCACCAGTGTTGATCATGACATCACGATGCTGCTCAGGTTTTGCATGTTACATTTACAGTAATGAAGTTCAGACTTCATGTTTGCTTTTGGCCGCCCTCAGCATGGCCCAAACACTTTACCGTAATAATAATAAGTCATTATGTTTTTGTTGTTGCTTTGTCTGCATACAGACGCTATTGTACTCTATCAGTGCTGACTGATTTGTGGAAATTCACGGGAGGGAGTACATCAGCCCTCATGGGCTGTCTCTGACATCACTACGTCCAGGAGCTGTGGTGCTTTGTTGGGTTTTCAACAGAAAGAATGAACAGACCATCATCCAGTCTTCCTCCCCGAAGTCCCGACCGTAACCAGATCTGTCCGAATGTCTGTAATTTACTTTTGAGGTGGCATAGAAAAACATGTGTAAGTACTATTTTTGTCCATAAGGGGTTCATTCAAGGACAATAACAGTCATTTACGTCTTAGGTCTGCACAACAAGAAACTTTTGCTTCATGCTGTTGGTCTACATGCAAACTTTTGCTTCACTAAGTAACGCAGGTGTTTGACTGGCTCAATTGTTTTTACATTTGACTATGTTAATGCTGATTTTGCAAATTTCAATGTCGTACCCCGATTTATAATCTTTTTATTTTTATTTTTACTTTTGTATATGAAGAGGAGCAACTTACACAAGACAATGTGTCATAAAAAGAAAGATATTAAGCCATTAAAATAATTTAGTAGTTTTATTTTTTTTAAATATAGCACTCTATTCTGGTAGAGTACATTTGAAACATCAGAAAATTTGATTAAAATGTATGATGGGTATAAAAAAAACATACATTACATAACACACATTCTTTGAGAACAACATCTTCACAAATAACAGTTTACAGAGCACTAGGTATTTAAATGCTGAATCACAGGCAAAGAAAACAGTATTTAAACGGCTTTTACTTTTATGACCAGAACAATAAGAATAGAAAGAAACTCTTTAATGGGTCTTGAAGCCACTGGACCTCGTCAGGTGTTTATATAGAAGCTCTCACACTTCACAGAAGTAATCTTGATTACTCATGTGTTGATGTGATCTGGTGTGTTTTCCGATGTGTTTGTGTTTTCATAGGTAAGTTATTAAAAATGTGATATCTGTTGCGTTGTCCTAGCCAAGACAGAAATCATCCTTGTTGTCCATCTTTTCCGAAAATAATGTTGCCTGTCTCTCAACAGCTTCTCTTAGACAGTTCAACCCTGATCTAGCGTACAAGATCCAGGAAGTTGCACAAAATCAGAACTGGAGGGAAATAAGGCCAGGACTCAACTTTCCTAGATGGTACATCTTCAGGAGCAGATCTGAAATAATATTTGCTTGAAAGCAGAGCTCAAGGATAAGATATGAGAATAAACTTTACTATAGAGGAAATCTCCAGGAGCTCTTTTTGAAACAAAATGTTCCTGGAGGATAGATGTCAAGAAATCAATCTTAAACTATACTGGGTAGACCTCCAGGAGAAGAGTTGGGCCTCCAGACCTTTTCTCCAAGTGGAGATCTCAAGGACCAGATCTGAAACTAAACTTTCCTGGAGGGTAGACCCTGATAGAAATGAGTAACGGCCCAATGCTGGCCCACACTTACCACTTCATCTGGCTCACAAACCGCCAGGAAATGACAGTGATGAACTCACCAGAGCAGAGCTTACAGCTGGGCCAGTTTTGGCCTAAAATAGAAATGCCACAAATAGTTGCATTTGGGCCATTTCTGGCCCAGATTCCAAATGCCTTTGACAACTTTAAATGCGGCTGCTTACTATTGGGCCACTTTTAATAATAATAATAATAATAATAATAATACATTTAATTTATTTTGCGCCTTTCAAGGAACTCAAGGACACAATACAGGGTTATGATCTGGATGATTGAAAATTGGGGTGGGTGATGATACGGTATATCAGCATTGCAATAAAATCACACTTTTGGCCCACAATACCCTTGCCATATCCATAACTGGCCCTTATGCGTCTAAACCTAACTGAATTTGGCCCAAGATCCTCTGCTATCTGGGGATCTCCAGGAGCAGATCTGGAACTAAACTTTCCTGAAGGGTAGAGCTCGGGGCACAGATCCGAAATAAATTTAGCCGGACAGTCGATTGTAAAGAGCAAATTTGAAATAAATTTGCAGTACAGTTGATCTCAGAGAGCAGATTGGAACCTCTCCAGAATCTTCTCCAGAACCAGTTTTAAAATTAAACTTTGCTGGAGGTTAGATCTCGAGAAGCAAATCAGAAACTGTTCTGAAGGGTAGATCTCAAGAACCGGATTTGAAATTAAGTTGTCTCAAGATCCTCTGCTATCTGGGGATCTCCAGGAGCAGATCTGAAATCATATTTGCTGGATGGTAGATCTCAAGGAACAGATATGGAACTAAACTTGCCAGGAGAGGAGATCTCAAGGAGCAGGGTGACCCAAAGTGATCCAAAGTCCCTTCAGCTCCTGGAATACAAAGTATGGCTTATACCGGATTGGCCACCTACATAACACAAGACTGGTCAAGTCTAATGTGGCCAGACCTGTGGCAAATATTGTCTGTGGAGCCATGATTTGCTGACTATAAATGGTACTAGACCCTCTTTATAGTGTAGATACATCTTCCTACCTGAAATTAAGATGAAGGGCACCATTCATGCCCTGTGCCCTGAAACTGGTGCTGTGGCATAAATGTAGCATGGAACTGGACTCGAGAGCTCTGCATCTACACATAAGCTATAGTAGACTCAGTTGAAACTATTTAATGTATTTATGTTTTATAATGTTTCTTTCTTGAATAGAAGATTTTAAAAAAGATCATTTCAAAATGCTTGGTTAGAAAGCTTGAAGTATTGCTGCCATGATGGTAAAATTAGATTATTCTTACATTTCTTATTGCTAACCAAATGCAATAGTGCCTTGACCCTACCTTCCCTGCTACCTTGCACGCTAACCTGCTATTGAGTCATAGCTCCTGACGTTTCATGAGAAGTGAAGAAGAAAATTGATGGTTGCTTTCAGACTGGACAAATCAAAGTTCAGATTGGATAAGCAAGCGATCACCAACATCACGCAACAGCATTAGCTAGCCAGCTCGCTATCTTTATCTGTATGAATGTTAAGGGATTAGTGGAAGAACAGCGAGAGTCTTTATGTCAGTAAGTGAATTATTGATGCGTTGCAGATTTGACACAGTTCACTTTAGCTTCGCCTACATCGTGTGACGTCTCTTGAAGCTCTTGCAGTTTTCAGTGAGTGACGGCAACTATTCTTGGCCGCTCACTCTGTAGTGTGGCAATTATGTTGTAAATGAGCAATATGCTAAAGTTGCCAGTTTGACCCGATGGCAGAGAGGTAGATACGGTAGATATATGTTAATGCTGACAAATAATATTTTAAACAGAAATCTGTAAATTTATCCACACTGCAGCATAGAAATGACCTGAAAGACGTTAAGAGGGTAATTTATGTCAGGACTTAGACACGGGTCAATGCGATTTGCAATCTTTTGTTCTACAATAAGCGTGACATGTCATGTTATATGACTCATACTTGGCTTTAACTCCGGAAAATATTGGTATCTATGGAATGTCCCAGTTTCCAACAATGCTTGATGTCATGGAGGTCATCTCGCTCTCTCTCTCGCTCTCTCTCTCTGCAATAAATTTGACACTGAATTGTTTAATAGATTTGAAAAACCACCCTGACCCATGATAGCGCTTTTAAGTTCATTTTAGTAGTCACATGCCTCTATCAGAGTCAGTTGACTTACATACATATATAAAAAGTGTTTTTTTTTCGAATTTCAAACAAGTCAAAAGAAGGTGATGATAATTGTTTAACCCAACACTTGGCCTGTTTGTAGCTTCGAACATAAAATTCTCATATGACTCTCTTGATTTAGTTGAACAGATAATTATCAAGCCTTTCATAAGCTGTGTTAGAACAATGAAACACTACACTGCAGTATTTCAAAACTGGCAGGCTGGGGATTTGAATTTTATTGCAATCAAAACTCAATAGTCATAAATGGCAGGAGCTGTTGTTGACACCACGTAACAACTCAGGTTCCTGTTTTCCAAGCAATGCTGTAGGCGCATGCACAAGCTGTCCAGTATACATGCTTAAAAACGAGCATACATATGAACAAATACAGCATGAGTGATCCGGTACACATGTTTTAAAAAATTAACATTCACATGTACAAGCTATTATGTCTCATTATTTAACTGCTGTTAGCAAGACTACAATCTCCTACTACTATCCTACTATGGTCAGAGTCATTGCACTGCTTCTGGATGTTCACTAGCTACCACATGTTCAGCTTTGCTTAGAAGCGCATGTGCTTCACCCGAGCAAAGTTCTTCTACGGAAAAAAGCTTTCAATGTCAGATAAATACTGATAGGCTCCTCATAAAGCCAGCTAACACATATGTAACACAGCTGATAAGATGGATGATAAGATGATAGGATGATACAGTATGATGATATACTGAGGTAAATTGTGGGTGTTAGTCCTGTTGAGAAATGCCCAAATGCGTAGAACTGACACACAAAAGTTACTTCCATCCTACTATAGCAAAGATTCCAAAGTCCAAAGCCATAAGCTTGGTTCAGACCATTTTTTTAGTTCCCGATATTTGCTAATTTGACGAACATTAAATTAGCATAAAACTAGCATTTATTATATTATGTGTCATGTCCTGTACTTTTCTGTAATGCAGCATTGTATTTCTCTTTTTTCCCCTGCAAAATTCACAATTTGGTATCATGTGTACGTCCGTCAGTGTTCTTTCATTACAATATCCAGCATGCATTTAATTTGGAAGGACGGCTTATTATTACATGCTTTTTTTTCTTCTTTTACCGTTTTTGACAGTTCTTGAGTATAATGAGTCAGAAATAGTTTTTTTATCCAGTATTAAAACCACAAAATCTCGCTCTAAATACTACTGTGTCACCGCTGTAAGAGGCAAGTAGGCATGTTTTTACAGATATGTATTAATGCTTATAATATTTGATTTTGGCTGGTGTGTCTCTTTCAAAGCTTACACGAATTCTGCAGCTTGTTGTTTTGATGCCAAGAAGGGTGACAAATGAAAGGAGAAACCTGAATAAATGAGTGCATCCATAGGACACGAGGACTCACTGAATGGTTTGACGAGTACGGAAATGATGTAAATCATTGACTTTAACCATTGCTATGGCCTTCACAGTCACCAATTGAACACCTGTGGGAGATTTTGGAGCAACGTGTTAGACAGCGGCTCCACCACCATCATCAAAACACCAACTGAGGGAATATCTTCAGGAAGAACGGTTCTCCATCAGTTCTTCCAGTACAGATCCAGAGACTTGTAGAACCTACGCCAAGGAGCTTTGAAGCTGTTTCTGGAGGCTCGTGGTGGCCCAAAAACCTTACAAACACACTTTATGATGGCTTTTCCTTTAATTTGTCATCTATCTGTAGCTTTCTCTTTTAATAGGCTGGCAGGGATTAATTTATCTTCGTGTCGAGTTCATCTAGGTGAACATTAACACAAATTTGCGAGCCTTAGAAACGTGAGCCGACAGAAAACAAAAGGGCCATCTGTGCTCGCTAAGATAAAGGAATGCTAAACATTAAATAGCGGCTATGTCGACTTTGTACTATCACTCAAGCCTGCAAGTAAAAAACAAACGTGCAGCACGTGCAACTTTTTTATTAGGGAGATAAAGCGATGCGAGACACATTTCAGGGTAATATTGCCACAAATGATCCACAAGTACAGTGTAAACAACTCTTTATCACATCAAGTCTTTTACTTCTTCTCTTTACACCTTCACGTTACCTGAAAGTATGTTGGCAGACACCAATGGGAACGTCTGCGCATGACACCCTCACCTGCTCGCAGATACGAAGACACAGAAGTATAAACCTGGCCTGACTCATCAGAGAGGAAATGTAGAGGCAGCAATATGTGACTTTTTTCTATCCTGCATGTTTCAAAAACCATGACTGTTGATCATGTATGTTTAATACGTGGTTAAAAGATTTCACATGATAAATAATGTTCTTTATTATTCATTGCGTTTATGCTAACTATTGAGCGAGCTGAATGCTAGCTATCAGGCAAAGCTGCTATGATCTTCTAGATATGTTAGCTCTCACCAACACACCGGATTAAAATATAACAGCAGGTTAGCATATGGTGCTGTAATATTTTAGAAACCAAAGAGACAGTATAACTGATTGACGCTTTATGATTTAGTCCAGACTACCACTATGGTTTCTGAAGGACACCTAGTGTTAGAAATAGCTATCCTTCACCAGAACGGTAACAACTGAAGTGGTGCTACTGATTTCATGTCACCCTTACAAAATGGATCTCTGTATTTTTGACTATTGCTACCCTCTGCTTTGTGGAAATGTAACACACACACACACACACACAATATAACCACCAAATCAAATAATTTTAAATATTTATTTACAGGCGGTACTTTACAGTTCTGACTGCTGTAAAATCCTTATATACAGTACAGACAGTCTGGAGTGATCCTCATCCAGAGGTCACAAGTCTTTGGAAATGTCCGTACAAACAATGGACGCGTGTTTCCTTTTAGAGAGATACATATTAGACACTACTTAAAAAGCCATGTGCTTAGAAGACTGCAAATTTAATTCTTGACAAATATTAAAAATATATAACTCTTTAAATAGTTTTAAATTTCTTATGTAAGAAAGGAATAAGAAAGGCCATCTCCATTTTCATTTTGCATTGCACATCACTGATAGACAGTCAAACACAGAGGCCAACGTACTGGCTTGACAAGCAGGCTAGAAATAAAAATATATAGCTTGCAAGCACAGTGTAACTGCAACATAATCATCTACAATAAAGCAGAATGAAACAGAACCCTTCTTGGCTTAGACCAGATCTTGTTGAGGCTAGATGGAAACCTTTAAAGCAGAGGTTCCCGATCCGAACCCATGCTGTGAACTAAATTTGCTATAACTCACCAGCACAAGAAAGGGTCTGCTAATTGGCTCTTGAGTTTAATTGGATATATTACAACAGGGAAAACACCAAAATGTGCAGAGTCTGCCATCTCCAGGACTGGCTACACATTAACCAGCCTACTCCAATCCCCTTCAAGCATTGCATACATTAAATTATGCTACGTAAAGAGTCCTATAATAGCTATACACTATGTTACATGCTACAAATGTGTTCCAGACACTGTTTGAATCTGGCTCTTCTCATCCTCCACAGAAAGCGTGGGGTTGTCGTACATCTCCAAGCCCTTCTTCTTCCCCATCTTTGCCTTGTCCACTTCTCCCTTCTTGCAGCACTTGCAGCAGCAGCAGCATCTTGCCCCACAGAAGCCCATCGCCCTGGTGACCATGCGGTCCCACGGCTTGAGCGAGTGCAGCGGCCGGGGCAGGAAGTTCCAAGTACGCAGCACAGGAGGCAGGAAACGTGGGCAGCGTGACTGCATGATGTTCACCACCAACACGAAGACCACCAGCACCACCACGGGCACGCCGACCCCCACCAGGACCTGCCAGCCGGCGATGGAGAGCCCCAGGACCGTCAGGGGAAGGATGAAGAAGCACGTGATCAAGTAGACGATGGCGAACCAGCGGTACTTGGCTGTGCGGTTGCCCAGAGCTTTGGCCAACCGAATGGGCACACGCGTGTAGGGGATAGGGTACCACAGCATGATGCCAAAGATGTTGAAGAAGAAATGGCACAGAGAGATCTGGAAGGAGATGAGACATGTCAAGGGTTTATAAAGTGCCATACAGAAAATTTTGAACATTATATACAGTATATCCTGTGATAGCTTCATTTATGGTGTTTTAAATTACATCCTTTGCTATGTTGACTGTTGTTATGTTAATAACAGTGCCATTGCAGCTAAAACTTAAAACACATTTATTTAAAAATGAAAGTTTAATCTGTGAAATAATATTTGGAGCCCTGACCTGTAGCGAGTTGGCCAGTTTTTCTCCAGGGCTTGCCATGGCAGCAAGAATGGCAGTCGTTGTTGTCCCAATATTGGACCCGAGCGTAAGAGGATAGGCTCGCTCAATACTAATAACACCAATACCTGAAAAGAGACACGGAAAGGATATTAACTTCTTCACAGCAATGTAAACAAAACAAAAACTAGAACCAGAAAAAAATTGGAAATGCTAAGATAGACCATATTGCATATTTCTATATTAAAGACCATTAGTCATATTAGATACCATTGATATATAAAGGTAGTGTTGTAGTTTTTTGCATACATTCATATTCATTCATCTTACTGTGTAGGTAAGGTGTTTTAGCTCGCACTCACCAACAAGAGGCGTAATGGCGGAGGTGAAGACCGAGCTGCTTTGCACGATGAAAGTCATTCCCGCCCCCACCAAGATGGCGAGGTAACCCGTGACCCATGCAAATGGAAAGGGGAAATCTGCAAAGAGGAATCCAGTACTGTTACTCACACAGACATGCTGAAACAATAATTTTTATTTTTTTACTCATTTGGCAGACGCTTGTATCCAAAGCGCCTTACAATTGAGCTGAGCAGTTGAAGGTTAAGGGTCTTGCTCAAGGACCCAACAGTGGAAGGCTGGCGGAACCGGGATTTGAACTCAAAACCTTCCTATCAGTAGCCCAGAGCCTTAACTGCTGGACCACCACAGTCCAATATGGTCATAAATCCCAAGCATGACACAATAACACCCTTAAAACGTGCTGCAACATTCCTCCATACTCAGGAATGTAGTGTTCCAAAGCCCTCTCTGTTACATATATATATATAAAATGCACGACTTGCTCAGATATGAAAAGAGGCTCAGGCTTTTTGTACTTGTTTAACTCATCAGACAGCAGGATGAGGGAACCTGCGCTGACTATCATTGACAGGGTATCCACTCATTCCATCCAAGAGATACTGTTAGATGTTTTAAGGTTAACCCTTCAAAATTCTCCAATATAATGGGTGACTTGAGATTTCACATAGTTATTGTTAATGATCGCTTCATGTCCAAAAAACATACTGTGCTCTAACAAAGAGAGAAAGCGGAATCATTAAAACAATGTGTGTTTGCCAAATACCAAAGCTGACCAGATTCAACTAAGTCAAATGTTGACTTTGCCACAAGAATGCAATTCGATTCAAGTATCAGTCATGCAGGTTAATCATTTGAGTGGCCTCACCTGTATTGAGAATCCCCTTGATGATGACGGCCACCTGTCCCTTGAGCATGGAGTTGAGCAGCTTGACGATGAGAATGAGGCACGTACAGAGCACCAGCAGGGACAGAGCCAGCAGGATCAGGCCCACAGCCAGGTCTGGCAGGTTGGCCGATACAAAGAGATGACCACCTGGAATGGGAGAAGTTTTTAAATATTCAGCCAAATTTCAGTCAAATGGGAAACAATGCATGACCAATGCATTGGTTGTCTGGCAGTAGTAAGTCAAGGTTTGGACACGAGGTATGATCCATGGGGTATGACCTTGTCATTTATACAGTGGGCTTCATCAGAGTCTGCTGGTGATGTAGAAGTGATGAGCTCATGAAGCCCCTCAGATGAGTGGAGAAACGTCTTTGAACATATCACGTCTAATCGTCCAGACTTACTACTACTAGACCATGCAATCACATGGATGATTGAAAACACTGGTCATTTGGTGCTATCCAAGTCATTTTGAGTGCACCTTTAAGTCAGAAAATGATACTCAACACCAATAGTGCTAAACTGGTCTACAACAAAAAGACATATTGTTTGTTATGGCTGCCCCATAACGCTACAGCATTCAGCTACACAGTGAAGTTTTGTTCCATTTTATAGATTTAAGTCACACTGTGTATTTAACTTGTCTTGGTTGATCGTTACATTTACTGTAAGTAAAAAAAAAACTGTGTACATTTCGATTTGTGCTACTGAAAGTATGCGTACTACATAGCCATAGTGATTTTGAGGAATGTTAATAGAAACCCTTATACGCAGAATGCAAGCATGTACTTCACTCAGTACATGAAGGCATGAACAACGCTATTTGATGATCAGAGAATAATCTTCACTTACTAAAAGACCACGGGATGTATCTAATTTCTGCTACAACCAACAAACCAGAACCTAAAATTTCACCGTCCATTCCGAACGAGACCCCTGATCACAAACATCCCTCTTTAGTTGGTCGGGCCTTTTTTGTCTGGTTTCGATGGCCCCAGGTATTTCCGCCCAAAGAGAAGAATAGCCCCTTTGAGCAGGTAAGACTAGAGGGAAGGGGAGGGGAAGATGGGGAAGATGTTTGCCGAATCATACACAGCTGAAAGAAAACCATTGTCCTTGTGGTGGAGTAGTTAATAAGAGTCGCGGTCTAATGGTCTGAAGTATGTGCACAAGGATGAGAGGAAAGATTGACGCTAAGTGAAGCTCCTTAATGATAGACTCCACTTTGGCTGATCTAATCTCCCGGTAAAAGGACAAGTCACTCACATTTCTCTATGTTGAGGGTCTCTGTTATGTCCTTCTGCGTCCACGTCTGGTTGCCCTCCATCCAGCAGAGGGCACCGACCGTGCAATTCGCCTCTCCGGGCACTGTGACATTCACCAGACTCTGAAAGAGCAAAAAAACAAAATAAAGTGTGTAAGTTCACATTCTGTATTACGAAAATGTTCCCCTTCAGAACAGCTAAAAAGCATATACAGTTCAGTCTACAATGTGGTCAGCGCTTAAGTACATGCTATTAGTAACCAGTATTTATCTCAGTAGCTGGTTCACGCTCTTTAAGCCCTTAAACGCCTTTCACTGGAGCATGAAGGCTGTTACACATTAACAAAAGTCAAACGTTAGGCCTATATAATGCAAATTCTTCTGTCTCCCACTGTTGTAAATCTTTTTTTTCTTTTTCAAAAGCAGTTCTGAGAATTTGCTGAAAATGAAACGGTGGAAATCTATAGGTGGCATGTTTGCTAGCATTCTCATTTCTTACCGTGACTTGCTGATTTTTGCACCATATCTTGATAAGGCTCTTGTTTCGAGCACTGGGGTCACCAATGGCTATGTCACTGATGACAGAGCTATCCAGCTAAAGGGTGAGAGAAACACGAGTCAGCGAAAGACCAAGCTGTTATTTAGACGTAACCTGTTCAGCGTACAGTTGAGGTCACATAGAGTGAGGTCAGTTACTAAAACAGACTTTACATAACTGTAAGAGAGAAAATAAAACAAGCAACATTCCAGCGCTGGCATGCACTTTAAATTGAGATGGAGTTCATTTCAGTAATTAAGACATTTGAAGCAATGTCCCAGGCCATTCTGTTGAGTCACAATTTGGTCGCAAGCCTCATTAATCTCAACACACAGTGTGATCTTTTCTGAGTTTGGCCTCACCTCGATGATGTTCTTGGTGAGCGGTTCGGTGATGACCTTGAGCAGGTCTGGAGCGTCCTGGCCTGTCTGGATGTGAAATGAGTCGATGAGGAGTTTGGTCAGCTTGTAGAGGACACCAGTGGCCACCTCCAGAGGCAGCAACACCAAAACGGACAGCCAGTTAAAAAAGTCATGCACCGTGGCGCCAGCAAATGCCCTGGGACACACGGTTACAAAAATGCATGAGACATCGGAAAGGTCTTGCAAGGTCTTGTGAATATAAAAGCTGCTTATTTTATGGAACATGCTTGGTGTATGCTCCTTTAATTTATGTAGAATCATGTAGACATCTAATGATCAAAAGTCCATTAAGTGAATCAGTAGTCTTAACACTGTGGGTCCTAGTCCTGGTCCTGAAAAAACTCACTTTTGTGTTTGCCCTGCTCTAACACCTCACACAACTCATGAAGGGTTTGAGGAAAAACCCTGATGAGTTGAAGCAGGTGTTTATGAAGCATAATGGCACTAAGGACTGGAAGTGAGGATGGCTGTCTTGACTATGAAGACTTCTAGAGTTTACAAAGTAACCCAAAGCCTCTGGAGAAGCAGCTTCTATAAATCCCAATGAACCAGCATGCTATGTGTACCTGCGGAACTCGTTGCGGTCGCTAGCCTGCATCACAGCCACGATGGTGTTGGTAACCGAGGTGCCGATGTTGGCCCCCATGATGATGGGCACTGCTGACCGCACCTCCAATACTAAAACACAACCAATGCTCTTATATCTCATGCAAGAGTTATGTTAATGTTTAACCAATTAAAGCTAGCATTCACCTTATCAAGCCTTTCAAGACCATTTGCCATAAGTTGTAAATGTTCTGATGGCCCATACATATTTAACATGTTTGACTTGAGAAAATGAAATAACCAAAGTGCACTCACATCCAGAAGACACCATGCTGACCACAATGGATGAAGAAGTGCTGGAGCTCTGAACCAGCACAGTAACCAGGACACCGATAACAAGCCCTGCCACAGGGTTAGCCAACACCATATTGTCTTGAAAGATATCTCCAGCTGCTTTTCCTATTTAAAAAAAAAACACACACCATGAAGAAATGTCACCTATGCCCATACACATACGCACATTGTTTTTTTCTGAACAAGTTAAAAGATAAGAAGGTTTCAACTGTTTACACATTAACTACAAACCTTTGATGTCACATTATAGTAGATAGTAGTAACAAGTTTTGAAAACTGCCATTTGGTGAACCATTGCATTATTGATTAATAACATCATTAATAACCAGACACACTTTCTGTGACTTGCCTCCAACGAGTTGAAATGCAGAGCTTAGAACATCCAGGGAACAAACGAACATGTAAAGGAATCCAATGAGCAGGATGCCCCTTCCGATCGAGGTCACAACTCGAAGAACTTTTCCCTTTGTGTCCAGTTCTGCACATAAAAACCAAAGATGAAAGATGGTGAATGGCGTATTTGCTTTGTAATGAGCACTCCTTTGCTGTATTCCTCATCTTTAGAGAATGTGGCATTGAGGCTCACCTGACCATTTGGGTCCCACGTCCCGGAGTTCAGGAAGGTCCCATGGGTCGCTTGGTTCAGAATCCAAATCCACGAGCGCCACAGTGGAGTACGCTGGGAGCACCACCGCATCTTTGGATGGAGTGTTTGGGTCTGTTCATGGGAGCAGAAAAATGATGGGTCGTTGGTGAGGAAAGGAAAAGATGGAGAAAGAAGAAAGGAGGGAAGAGAAGGTGTGCCATGGTGGCACTGATAGAAAGAGACACCCACCAAGGTCCGTTGGAGAGACTGTGTCACTTCCAATATTTGGCCGTGGAGCCATTGCCTAGAAGACACAATGAAAACAATTTTGTCAAGAACTATTAAGCTAACCTTGATTTTAGTGCAATATATGCTATTTACATTTTGTGCAAGTGGTGATAACTTTTTTAAAACCTATTGTCCTACTCCAACACGCGTTTTCTCCTGCAGCCTCCAGCAAACAAAATGCAACAGCACCTGTCCATGTGCTATTGCACTGTTTGCAGTGTCATTTATGGGGCTTATAGCTCGGGTTTTTCCTAAAAAGGTCTATTTTTTAGAAGTTACTCCCACTCGGATCCAACACTGACTGATCAACTAGTCACCCAAAAAACAACAACAACAATCTTGATATTGCACAAGCAAAAT
Source organism: Olivaichthys viedmensis (assembly GCA_028565825.1). Classification (NCBI taxonomy): domain Eukaryota; kingdom Metazoa; phylum Chordata; class Actinopteri; order Siluriformes; family Diplomystidae; genus Olivaichthys; species Olivaichthys viedmensis. The sequence continues at coordinate 13,402,537 of JAOUQW010000016.1, forward strand.
CCAAGCACCATCATCATGATGTTGATTTTTCCACCCTAGACTGTCATAAGTGTGTTTACT
>JAOUQW010000016.1:13420281-13434553 GCA_028565825.1 Olivaichthys viedmensis
CAAAAAAACCTTTAGGCGGGGTGGGTTTTGTGGCTTCGGGGGTCCCCCCCTCCCCCTCCCCCCCCCCCCTCCCCCCCCGTCCCCCCTTCGCAACCCCCCCCCCCCCCCCCCCCCCCCCCCCCCCCCACTAGGCTTAAAGAAAGAGGTTTTGTGTGGTAATTGGCTCCATTTGGGCACCTTGAAGCTCCTGCAGTGACACTTTCGACTTAATTCAACCTTTACCCCGTCCATAAACCCCTCCTTTTCCCAGTCTCTCTTTTCAAAGTCATTGCCCCATCATGCTTCCCCGTCTGCTGATCTCTCCCGGTCTCTGCTCGGGTCCACGCATGGAACCTTAACCGAAACCGCATTGGGCAAATTAAGAACGGTTTAGTCTGCTCGTCTGCCTTGGATCAGTAGGCCGTAAACATGAAGTGCTTTGGTCATTTAAGACGCGAGCCCCCCACCACTCTTTACCGTGATTATCTCTGCTCTTTTAAATCATAAATTAAACTAAAGCTCAGTCCCCTGGGACTACCGGGACCAAAATACCAGAGGTGTGTCAGTCTGGAGGGAACAGACTGTAGTAAAAAGATACATGGGTTTTAGTTTCGTGTGATATGCCGTCATAAGTTATAAGTCATAGGTCAGTGGTGCTGTGTAAGGCCTCTGGTCAAATGTCCCATAAAGGGAAGTGATAACTTTCTCTGATCCCTTATCTGAAAAAAAAACAAACACTGGCCACATTTCCGCAAGCTTCAGAGGATCAAATGTTGCGAATTATAGATGTTGGAATGTCATGCAGTGTCTCAAAACAGTGTTTTCTAAACTAAACAAATGAACACCTGATATTAGTAATAATATTTGTCTTGTGTCAGAGGGTGGTAGCACAAAAGGTTAGATTAAAAATGTTATTTTCCAAAGGGTGTTAGAATGAACGATGAGACTTGATGTGAAAATGGTTAAAGATTTGGCACAGTAGGCTGCCATGATTGGCCATAATTTGAGCTGAACCTCTGACGTTCACTCGTTCAAGGATCTCATGGGCACCTGGTTAGTGTGAAGCTAAACCGACACAAACAGACCCACCATCAAAGGCCTCAGACTTCAAAAGGCCGGCTCAGTAATCATGCATTCCGCTAATAGCTAACGATCCCTAAATGAACTGCCAGTTCACATTACATGGCTGGAGAATGCCAATGGTAGATTAGACATAATGACTGAGACAATGTGAGGGTGTTGTGGACCTGGTGGTTGTGGAAGGGTTTAAGACAAGGTTGGAAGAAACAGGAGAATCCAAGACGGAAGATGTGAAGCCATCATAGCAGGCGTAGGTGACATATCCATAACAGGTAGGACTAGGTATTGACGAGAGACGAAAAAAAGAACATAACCTTGAACATGAAGGGGAATGTTTGTCTCTAGTGCCTGACAGTGGAAGACAATCATGACTTACTGCCAAGAGAAATACAGCCCTGGTAATGGAGGGGTGGTCAAACCATCCATCATCCCCTTAAGGATGAGGTGGGATGGCCTTGGTTGGTCCTGTTCTGGTATGACCACAGCACTGGAGAGAGAGAATGATACGATGACTGATAAGATGTTCCCTTCCTCCAGTTTGCCGGCTGTAAACAGTTCATAAATAAGGCTCTTTTTTTCGACATAGATTACTAGAGGAACGCGGTGGAAGGCATGACAAGGAGGAATTGTGGGAGGCTACACGGATGATATACTAGCTCGGCTCAGCAAGGCCACTAGCTGTCGTCCATCTATCCATCTATTCTCCCATCCCTCCATCTAACTACCGCTTTGTATAACCATTCATTTCTCGAGCCCAGAGCTTGGTCCTGCAGCTCCTGTTGGCTAGAGTCCTTGGTTTGATTTATAACAGGTAGGATACCAGAACAGGCACATCTTTAACGCTTTCTCTGCGTGGTCTCTATATTCATCTTATCCATTTCACACTCTCTATCAGATTTAATCAGATATCCGTATCCCTCTCTATTCTCATAGAAACACTAGAGACACTGAAATATGCTGAGGGTCAGGAATCAGGGACGCCCAGAATTGTTGCCTCCAAGAAAAAAAGAAAAGAAAAAAAAAGAAAAAAAGAGTGCCATATTTTTGCAGTTAGGTTAAAATAACATGAATTGTGATGGTTTTGTGAAGGAATGATTATAGTATTAATAATAAACAGCACTAATAATGTAGCCTAACAAATTTAGCTACAACCCTTTAGCTAAATAGCAACCTTGTTCCTTGTTTGAAGCAGTAAATGTTCATGCTTTTGTGATATGTGTATTTTCAACTTTTGTAAAACATTTTGCTAACTCCATTTGTGAAAGATAGACTGCAACTAATGCATGCTGGGTCAGGCAGTGCAGCTGGAGCGATATGGACTCCAGTCATTAGGAAAACTTGCGTCGAGCTCCAGTAAGATTCGGCTCGCTTCGTTCCTCACACGCTGCTCCCCATCCAATGGCATGGTTGTTAACAGCGGTCTAAAAGAACAAAAATGCATTTGCACAATTATCTTCTGGTGGAAAAGTTTTTTCAACTGGTAATGTTTATTGATAAAATGTGTAAGTGTAAGCTTTGTAATTACTGGGTTATATCGGCTTTCCTGTATTCATGCCATGTTATAATTTTATGTGTAATGTGACTCTGCATCATGATTGTTCATGACGTTTGTGTTCATCCTTTTGTCCCGGGCTTACAGATTTGACACGACGGCCCTGGCTGTAAACCACTGAATAAGAGCTCATTGTGTAGCTCACTGTCACAGTGTAACTAACACTACTCTAACACAGGTTGCAGATGTTATTTTTCAACTGTATGAAACAGAAAATAACTGATAAACACCCCCAGATGGTGTTACTATTGTGTTTTATGAGTGTCCTACTTCAGTTTATTAGCCAATCTCACACCTGACATAGTTGTAATATACTGGGCCTGCCTGTAGCAAGAAATATTAAACAAAAACAAAAACAAAAAAAACAGCAAATATGTAATATGCATATATACAAATGAAACTCTGGGATGCTACCACCTGACTACACATTAAGAGAAATCCAGATGCCTTCAGGCTTGGGAATCTTACTCGTCTGGGTTGATGATTGACATGTGAAAATTTCATCATGTAAACTCTCAGACATTAGATGGACGATGTGCTTGTGCTTTTTAAGAACCTCTTCATTTGTGTTTATAATTTTTTAAATCATGTTCAGCGAGAGCATGAGAATCTAAATAGTCTGATTTAATTTATGACTATATTAAACATCATGCACTTCTGTGCATTTGCTTCTGTAAGCAGTTTTCCTGTTTTAGATTATGTGTGTGATTGTGTGTCCTCGGAATGTCACTTACTGCATATGTTCAGTTCATAATGGGGCCATTGAGTTTGTCCAGCTCACCTCACACTTTCCCAGTGACACCTGCATCGCGCCACAAATTGGCAGGAAGAGTACGCTGTAATATACTGCTCCGAGAGGAGTGCGTAAATCACTCTTTCGGCGTGCTAATACCCCCACATCACGCCCAGGGAGCGCCAAGGGCAGCCAACTGCTCTCACACCCACAGCTCGCTTAATCACTTTAGCATTAAGTCACACGTTCCAAAAACCACTTGCCATGAGCACTAAGAGCAAGCCGTTGAGTCGTCTCAGATAACCAAAATGTCTGCTCATCGAGTGCAAAGATTAAATGAGGGGCGCTCCATGTGAGAAAGCAGGTGGAGGCTGTATGTCACGCAAAGTGAGAATGTGGACGTGAGAAAGGTTACGTTTTTGGGGGGGCGGGGAGTAGTCAGAAAGATGATTCTTCATCGACCCATCAGGTATAAGGTCACAGTGAGAACTGAATTAATGAAAAAGAACACATGCCTGATTCCAGCCGTAACACGAACCTTAAGTAAATAGGTACAAATCATTAGCCTGAAGTGTCTAGCTAGCGTTGCTACAGAGCACGCTCTGATAACACTTGGCAGAATGAGCCGGCCTTCGGAGCAGGCAGGTAAATACACCTGTGTATTTATAGCTTAGGAGGTTAATGTAGATAAACAATGTACCTGCTCTCTGGCATAAAGTTGGAGAGCAATGAATAACTAATGCCAAAAGTTTCAGGGTCACGGCATAAAGGCTTCACAAAGAGCTCACTGTAGCTTTACACACATGCAGTAACACACTCACACTTACCACACAATTCACCTGAAGTAAAAGTATATATTAGCAAACTGTCATTTTTCTCATGGGCGCTCTTAAGTTTTTAAAACCTATTTATTTATATTTTCATTTTTCAAGGTCACAGAGGTCATGAGTATTTGGATCATGTTAGCCCTCTGAACATTACACCGCTTGTGTTTGCATGTACATGTGTGTGTTTTCTCCCTTCAACCATGTGCTAGTGATTTCTCTGGGTAAAAAGCTCATATGTTATGGCTGCCTGGTTCCCAGCGCTGCTCGTGTCAACCAGGGATCCACAAGTTGATTGGCCGTGATATAAATCTGTTTCGATGAAAAGGAAGCATGCCGGCCTCTGGTTGGCTGATCAGCGCTCCGTGGTTTCACCCCGAGCTGTCTGCATCGCTCTGCTCAGCCTTAGAAGAGGTTATGCAGCGAACAGTCCCTCAGGGGCCCATACTAGGCCCGTTTGCTGTTTCCTAATTGGATCTGGACTGTGTGAGAAATCTCAGTTTGAAACATGTTCTTGGGTGTGAGGTTTATTCAGGAGATGTAACAGCGTGTCCTGCCGAAATAGATATGGACAGTTGGCTTTGAGATTGATCAGAACAGGTGCAGAAACCCGCATAGAATTTCTTAGTTGTGCATTTGCAGTGTGGAGATCATTTTTAGTTTACACCACATGAGTTTTTGTGGCTGAAGCAAAATTATTCTGAATTCCTGTCATGTCATGGTGAAGGTTTTTTGATTTGTGGGAATGATTACGACTATGGCTTATGTCTTTATTCCAATGTTAAAGATTTTCCACTGCGGGTTTGTTTGGTATCATTCAGTCTCCAATGTGCTGAGGTGAAACGGTGCTAATACCATAGACTGAAGTTACACAAACCCATAAAAGAGGCAAATGGTCACTAATGCCAATATGTTCATTTCGACAGTAAGTCCTAAGCTACATCTCAGCATGACTCTACATGGCTGTTTGGCTCTTAAGTGGAGCTAATTCAAGACTATATCACCAAGTTTAATGGCACAATGAGAAGGTTTTGGCCTCTATCCAACTGAAGACAGCTATAACACGCCAGTGATGAATAATTTGCATCATGTTTTACAGGAGTGGAACTGAAAGTTTTTATATCCCACGTCACAGCTTCTGGAACTGAAATGGGCCGATTCGACAACTCCAGACTGGCTGGCGTACCTATTGAAGGACTGGAGATCCAAACCCAGTTTGTTTGGTGTTTCAGCCTTTAAAACTGGGGGGTGTTTATTCACTGCTCTCGAGTGTGTCATTGCTTTCTGATTTGTTTCGCCCTCGGTGTTGCTAAAGAACTGCTGTTTACAGAGGCAGTGCCAGACGCCAGGCACTGAACGTTTTTGTCTACGATGGTGCGACATCTTCTCCACAATGAACCACGTTCACGCCATCAAGTGACCAAAGCCAAAATGCCAAGAAAATGACAGACCTCCCTGCATGGCCTTTGTCGGCTATGAAAAGACATTTGATGCGGCAGAGACACATTCAGTTCAAGAGGCATTCATTCAATGGCAAACAGACATGCTCAAGGCCATCCACTGTATACACTCTACACAGTTACTGTGGCATTACACAAAGAAAGCAGAAAAAAACGTTCAAAAAAGGTGAAAGGGAATGAGACACAATTTGCTCCAACATACCCTTTAGTTGAAGTAGCAAGAAGCAAAGCTCTGTAAAAGTCACTACAATTCATAATGACTTTCCTAACAGATCAGTTAGTCATCCCTGAAGGAGTCAACCCGTCTGAGTATTTAGAGATGTTCCATTAGATGGCAGTGTGTTGCAGCTGTACGCTTGAAAGATAAACTGTTGGAGATAGTGCCAGGAATGGCAGTGACCTGCCTTGGAGCTCCAGTCTTCCAACAGAATAACAGGATGAAGAATGACATTTATTTGCTTTTTGCTAAAGCAGTGTAAAGTATAAAACAACAGTCCAGCTGGAAACTATAAGATTTAACTTAACGCCGGTGGCTTTTACTATGTACCGAAATCAGGTTTCATTGTTTTACATGGTTTCAAAGCTTTATGTATTTTCTAAAAAAAGAATAAGAAGGTAAAGAATTAGAAAATAATGTTAAGATTATAACAAGACAGTGCTAGATTTTTAACTGTAAATATTATGACATTCTTGTATATCAAATGTCAGTTCTGAAAGCAGAAAGAACTGAATAAGACCAGACTTGCTTTGTGGTTGAGCCGTAGTTTTTTGAAGGAAACATGATTCTCCATACCTGCTTTCTTTTCCTTTCTTCACAGCTCCTAACTCTGTGCAGGCACCAGCGGTCATGCTCTTTCAATCTTTGTCCTCTTCAAACACAACCTGCGATTCGATCGATGCACGTGCTAAATAATTCCATGAGGCTGACCCCCTGATGTCATATCCTGCGATAATGAATTTGCTTTGGACAGGAATCTGGGCAGCTTGACATAGATGAACTGAGAGTTCACATCCCTGGCATGCAGGTGAGACAAATGGCAAAAATGTGAACTTCAAAGTTGGATTAATAGAAGGATATCACTTGAGATCTACATGTCTGCAGGTCATATATGGTGAATTTCGATTGGACGTAAAACAGTCCGCGACTCTTCATGGCAGAAATCGGCATCTTTTCTGTAAAATGTTTTTCTTGTTTAGCAAGAAAAAATATTTAAAAAATATTGCTGGATGTCAAAATGTGAAACATGGTTCCTTTGATATTTTTATTGGATTTGAGAAATAGAATGTACCAAAATGTGGTTTATGTTTGAGACAGGAACCACGTCCTCACTGTAAATCAGAAATAATTTAATTACGGTGGAATATGGCACTGTACGCTCAGTACAGTAAGCAAGTCATTCTTAGGCCAGTCATCTTTGTCCTTGAAGGTTGAGTGAATTTTTCAACTAAACACAATTACAGGTTGCTGTGCTTTGGCAGTACTATTTAACACCACAAGAAGGCATAAATGCCACCATCATCATTTGAATTCACACACCAGGACCTTGGTGAATCATTGTCAAACAAGAAGAAAGATTAAATGTAATTAATGATAACTGCTGAATATTTTGAATATCTCGGGCACAAATCACAGCTGGTCATGGAAGTACACCACTGGTATGGGTTCTAATAAGATACTATGGCTTAAGAATGCTGCTCATTTCACACTCACCCCAGAATAAAAGAGCCCAGAAGATAAGTAAATCTTGGTCCCTATTATATGACCTCATGTTCATAGCTGACTCTTAACCTCTGGTTTATGGCCTTACACTTTTGCCATGACTTTAACCTCATGCATGTCACTGCAGTTCACGTCCCAGGCTTTTCTCTCCTCACGACCTTTACAATTTCTGCTAGCTTATTAGCTTTACGTTGTTCATGACCCAGTCTTGGTTTATGACCTCCCCATGGCCTCTTAGTGGCCTTCAGTCAGTGGTAGAAACCACTGTGCGCCTTCACGATCAATAGATCACACATGGCATCGTACAAACCACATCGCTCACGAAACCCTTCTGGCCACAAAAATGGATCGGAATCCCTGAAAATGCTCCTCTTGACTTGCAATCTTGACAGACCATAAGCTTTGCAGGAACTTTTTCCCCCTTTTGGAACCAGGATTATTCCGCGTACTCTTTCCCTGTGCTGAAAGCTTTGAAAACGTTGGCACTCTGACACAGCGCATGTTCTCACCAACGAGAGTTGAATCAGACGAAACATGGAACTTCAGATGTTTTCATGCTCGTGTAACCTACACCGAAATTACACAGGATTGCTTCCAGAACATTGTTCTTATTCTGGCCCAAAACAGAAGACTGTGTGTGCCTTTGTGAAGGAAATTCATACACAACCAACACGGTGGACTGTTTTCAGAAATTTGAGAATTCTGTCAATTGTGAGTGGGTGTGTGCATGCGTGTGAGTAGACTATACCTTTATGGCATCGTGGATCACTTCCAGAAAGTGCGTAATGAAACGCAGATCACCTCATCGCATGGCAAACTAATAAACGAGGACAAACACAGCGCCTCGCACTCATAATCGAAGCTGACGACAAGTGACAGGCCACCATTAGCCTGCGATCCAACAAGCGAATATTCGGCTCCTGAGCAGGGCCAAAAGTCACAGCAGCAGGGCCCCTCAGCCCTTCATGGAAGCCATTATCTGCCCTGGATGGCCCTGACTGAAGGAAAAGGTCAGAGGTCAACTGGACCATTAGCAGCCTCATTACATGGCTTCACTTCACATTTCTATTGATCCCACAGAAGGGAGGGAAAGAGAGATGAAGAGAGAGAAAAGAAGAAACAAGAAAAAGGAGTTCAGTACGCTTTGGCCAAAGCTTTTAGGGCCTGGATATCACACACACACACACACACACACACACACACACACACACAGCCTGCAGGGTGAAATAAGAGAATAAGAGAAAATTTGTTCTAAATTTGGAAAGAGAAAATCTAATAGAATATTGGTCACAAAAACACTAATGCCATCAAAATGCAGTGATGAATGTAAATTCATAATAAAAAATATTTATAATAAATCTTTTTAAATATAATAAAATAATATTTTATATTATTAGAAATATTTGTGATAATATCTGGGTGAATCAACAATAAATTTCAGTAGAACAGGCCTATTCCACAGGTGGCAGCGGGCTGAATGTGCCCATTAAAATGTTTCAAATGGCTGCCAATCAATTTAAAAATAAATTATAATTATTCATATAAATTTGATAAAACACTGAATATTTAACACATGAAAGTCCACGACGTATTTCACATACAGTATTATTGTTTAACACTGAATTATTTACATTTCCGCCAGAAAACAGATCTGCTTGGATTGTGAAATCTCACAGTTTCACCCCAGCAAAAGTTTTTTTTATGACTGTTCTATTTTTCATGGGTGCTGTTTGGTAAGTTTGAGTAGGACTTGACTTGGTTATTTAAATTATAAAAGAAAAACATTTCTCTTATAGAATAGAATATTTCTATTAAATGTATAAGTACATGAGTGAAAATCATATTGATAATATTTGAAAAAATTGTGTAAATGCACGGTAATGCCATTAGAAAGAAAGTAAGAAAATGCCTTTTGTGAATTGTCACGATAGGAAGGAGTCAACAGGATACAATTGCAAACACTTTATTTATACAAATCCCAAAACGGCAGGCAGAATCGTGGTACAGGTAGCTACAGGCAAACAGCACAGTGGAGAGAAGGCAGTAGGCACCGTAAACGAGGCAAAGCAATAGTCAAATACCAGGAATCAATATAGAATAGATTGACTTGACCATGCACAGAGACATGGCAAGAGTCTGTGACATGCGAGTGTTTGAGTAGTGGTGTATATACACAGAGTATCGTTACATGATGAGGAGCAGCTGAGCTTGTTAGAAGCTGATTGATTGGTAGGAAGCGGGCTAATGCCTGGGCTGGAGTGGATCCGGATTGGAGTTGGTGAGGCTCTGTGTGTTGCATGAATACACATTTGTATATATATACAGTACTGCACAAAAGTCTTAGGCACATGTAAAGAAATTCTGTTAAAGTGAAAATGCTTTTAGAAATAATGAAATTAAAACTTCCTGAATATACTATAAAGAGCAGTAAACAGTAAAGATCTAAAAACCAAACAAATTTTTGGTGTGAGCAGCCTTTGGCTTTAAAACTGCATCAATTCTCTTAGGCACACTGTCGTGCAGTTTTATAAGGAAATCGGCTGGTAGGTTGTTCCAAGAATCTTAGAGAGCTTGCCATGGTTCTTCCACAGAACTTTAGCTCTCACTTGCTTCTGTCTCTGCAGGTAAAATCCCAGAACAGCCTTCATTCTGTTTTTATCTAAAACGTCTATTACTTAATATCTTACTTTCTTTAATGATTTACAAACATTTCTCTGTAACATACATTTTAATTTGTAAAATGAATGTTTGTAAATCTAAAATATGCTCTTTTCTAATGACACACTAATGCAGAAAACATCAAATAAACATCCAAGACAAAATGTATATAGTTTAACCCTGTAGTTCTGGGTACTGTAATTCCCCTGCTCTGTGTTTGGATCCTGACGTGTATTGCAATGTTTTTAATACGTTATCCACACACACACATACACTCAAGAAAGAAGGGCAGAGCAGAATCTGCTCAAAGAGAGTGGAGTGATATAAGCAGTGAGTTCTTTCAGTCTTCTACTCCTCTGAACTCTTCCTTTCCTTGCTGTCTCATCCGACTGTGACACGCAAAAGAGGATTAGAGAACTGGAAAAAACTGTGTGTCTGACTTAGGAGAGAGAGTGTGTGTGTGTGTGTGTGTGTGTGTGTGTGTGTGTGTGTGTGTGACTCACTGCAGTTCAGGTCAAACTCACTAGTCAACTCTGATTTGCACATTTGATTCAGTTAAGCAGAGCAATCCTGGAAAAGAGGACGTGAGCCTGAGGCACTGAGCCATCAGATGAAGAGAAGAGAAGAAGAGAGAAGAGAAGAGGAGAGAAGAGAAGAAGAGAGAAGAGAAGAGGAGAGAAGAGAAGAAGAGGAGAGAAGAAAATAGAAGAGAAAAAGAGAGAAGAGAAGAGAAGAGAAGAGAAGAGGAGAGAAGAGAAGAAGAGGAGAGAAGAAAATAGAAGAGAAAAAGAGAGAAGAGAAGAGAAGATAAGAGAAGAGAAGAGAAAATGTCATGTTTGTGACTTTCGACGGAAGAGCAATGACATGTTTAAATGTTTGGAATCTTTAAATGTATTTTTCTTCTTTTTTATTTTTATTTTTATTTCTAGGCTGCCACACATACAGGTGGATTTCAATTATTTTTTAAACACACTGCTATGAATTTCTACAATTTCTACAATAAAATACCAGTATAGTACTTTAAATGTGTTTTACAGTTCAATACAGCAGTGGTATTCTGGGAAGATATTTGCAGTACTGGCAGATTATACTGTATGAAAGGACCTTACCATACTGTAACACTGCTGTGACTATATTGTAATAATACAGTAAAACATACAGTATCATTAACTTTACAGTAAAACTGAAGCACTGAAGCAACAACGCAGCAACAGACCCCTTGTCTCCACTCTGCTTTTTCAGTCTTACATCATTTTTATCCTAATTTTTAATAGCTTCAATAATATCAGCAAACCGGGTTAAGTTTAACAAGTTTGAACCAGGGGTAAAGCTATTAGCTGTTAGCCTAGGTAGCTAATGTTTGCTAGTCTGCGAGTTTAAATAGGCAATCCATATAGCTGGCAGTAGCTCCTTAAATATAAATTACAAATACAAATTATAACTAACCTTTCACAAAAAACTGGATGCTCTTACGGATAATGAGCTAGGCTATCGTTGCATCCTGTACATAGACTGTAATCGAGGACAACAGCAAACAGGTGAGGTAGCGTAGCTAGCTAATAGCTAGCCCCTGCCGACACAAACCATTCTAATACTTAGCTAGCAAAGGTAGCTAGCTAGCTACTCGGAAAAGCTACTGAAATCAAATAAACTGCTTTTAATAAACACATTTTATTAGATTCTTTCGTTAGGGTTTTTTGACTCTTAAGATGTATATTTGGCAACAAAAGAGTTAAAACAGGACTATCGTAGGAGAACGGTATTCCATACACTATTTCGGCATTTTTCGCCTTTCAGTGGATATGACGGAAATACCCGATTTCATACAGGCTGTAATGATGGTTTGGGTTCATGTAAAATCTACCAAGCAAACAAAATGTATTTTGATTAGTAGAATTTGGACCAACAGTTTTGAAGAAAATGGAAAAAGATGTCTCCTGTCTCATCAGTAGCTGGCGTCAGTATTCCGTACAGTGCATCGCTATGTGTTCAGTGAAATGACATTTCAATATTTCTTTGATATCTAATATAATAATACTACGCTGTGTTCTCTTTCTATTTAATATATTTAGTCACATTTGAAATTATGGGAGAAGTAAACTTGTGTGCTGATGTGAATGCTTAATCGGTCAAGGCAAAAAGCTTTTACCCCCCTCCACTCCCCCACATGACGTTAGCGTCTCAACTCTTCCCCACCCGCAGTGTTCATGTCATGTAGGGGGGGTATGTCACTATCTACTGAGATTTTAAGGTAAATTACAGCGTGGATGGCCTTAGAAACAGTTTTGATGGAAAAAAGAATAAATAACAATAATACCAGTATTACAGTCAATATTAATCACAGTAACTACCTGGTAACTGTGCAGCCAGTAAGACTGTAAACGGCAAAAAAAAATTACAGTGCAGTACCGTGAATTACAATGACACAACAAAGGAATACAGTGGGTTGCAGAAGCAGAAAGTGGAAAGAGGGAGAGAACTGAAGAAGGAGAAAAACAGAGAGAGAGAGAGAGCAGTTGTAGCTATATGGTGGTTCCACATAGACTGTGTCTTCCTAACACTGCTATCATGTCATGCTATACCATCACATAACCAAAAACCAATACCACGTTCTCAACGTCTCCACAGGTTGGAGTGTAGTGAAGGCACTGGCTCTGCCACCCACTGCCCGCTCATACTGTCAGGGAGAGAAAAGGGCAGAAAAAGGTGTGTTGCATAATGGAGCAGACTGAAGAAACAGCGACGGAAGAATGGCTTTATTAAGATGGCTGCTTTTGGGGATCTAATATAACTGCAGCTCGAGACTGATGAATTATGAAAGCTGCGGGAGCCGGAGTAAGGCAACACTGGCACACACACAGAGGGTACTTTTATTTTATCAGCTACAAAAAAACAAATTGGATTCTGACGAATTATACTTCTCAAACAAGATAGCACCATCCTTCCTTAATATCAGAGGGAGAAAAAAAAGTTTATCTTTATCGACTGAAAGCTGTAGGGATGATACATGCCGTAAATAAACCGTGTCATCAGGTATTAGTCGTTATGAGAGAATAATAATTAACACTTTTCGTTAGGGACGTACTTGTGTTCGCATTAAAGTGTAATAAATGGCATCAAAACTATTTTAACAGTTCAGTTCAGTGCCTTTATTGTTGCCTTAAAAGGAAATTTGCTTTGCAGCCACGTGTAAAAAACACAATAAGCATAACAAGATACACCACACATTCACACATTTTTGGTCATCGAATAATCTGAAATATTATATTGGTATATTATAGTATAGAAATAGTGTGGTTCCTTGAGGGGGCGCTGTAGAGCACGATCAGGCAGGAGAACATCTCCCACTCGCCATACTGCTCTCCTACTGAGAACAAATCACCTCACACTGTGTGCAATCTGCTCAACACAACCTGTCAGCCGTGGGCACACACAAGCACTCTTACATACACTTCATACACAGTCACAGCAACAAAAGTCTTCATTCTCACTTTCTCTCTGTCTCAAAAACACACACACAATTACTCAAACCATGGCGAAGACAACGACAGAGAGAAAGACAGAAAGAGAATGTGGACATCAGGAGACAAGGACCGTGGATGAGGATAGAAGGAGAGAGTCAAAAGGTAGAGTTGTGTTGGGAGTGATACACATACAGATTCACATTAATTATGTGTGTGTTGAAACAGAAAGGGACAATAGCCCAGCTTATAATGTAATTACATAGTAATAGCATTATAATAAGCATGAACAACATCCTACTGTGTCCTAGAGGACATGCCTGCATATGAAATACAAACAGTTTGAACAATCAGTTATGAAAAACTAATATGATTTGGTCAAATTGAATTTATGAACCAGTTCTGTAGGATGTAGTGACAATGTATAACGCATAGAGAACTAAGCCAATATCAGGTGTTGGTTATTAAGAGGTGACAACAGTTAAGACTGTGTGTTAGCATTTGAATTAAAACAATATGGTGAGACAACAATTTAAAAAAATAATCGTGTGTGAACATGATATTCAGATCTATTTTGCATACAAGAGTTTCCCAAACAGTTAAAAAATAGTGGACTTTTATACTGTACTGCAGAACGAGGTGAGTCTATAGGTCTGTGGTTCTACGGGTCGTTGCTTTTTATAAGACATTGATTGATGTTGATGGTCCGTAGAGTGGAGTGTGAAAGCAAATAGAAAAAGCGGATAAATGGAGACAAACTGATCTCTAATACTGTCTGTACTGCACGTCCTCTGTATGACTGCAG
>JAOUQW010000016.1:13451001-13472352 GCA_028565825.1 Olivaichthys viedmensis
GGTGCCGTATCATGGCTGACCCAGCTTCCTAACAAGCTAGGACATGTGAAGAAAATAATTTCACTGTACTGTACTTGTGTATGTGACAATAAAGGCTGTCTTCTGTTTTCTAAAGGATTTTCCTATAAGGCAGGGTTCCAAGTTGAACCCCTTTAGGAAGATAAGAACCTGTAACTATCCAAAGAATCCTTTTGTTCTAAGAGTGTACACTTCACTCACCTCTCACCTACTGTATCTTCTATGGCATGGACAACTCCATGTTTCCCCAAAGGCCGTCACCTTTACTCCTTCAATGTTTAGAGCCCACATTCTTTCCCCTAACGTGCCTGTTCCAGCAGCCTGACTGCACACATTCTTTTTTTATATTCTTCTGACTGTGTATGCCTTGCCGAGTGTCAGAGGGGAGCACGGTCGGCAGGATATGAGCTGACAGGGTTTTATGAAGTACTCTCATAAATGCCACTCAACTTCTATGTGGCCCTCCTCCCTGAGCTGGACACATGCATCTGTGTGGGGCCTGCTGCTTGGGTTCTGGTTCTGCAAGCACTGTTCATCCACTTGGGCTAGTTCTGCAAGGAAAGCACTTGAGCTGGTATCTGTATGCACTGCTGAGCTGTTTGGGTAGTTTCTGCAAGACCTTCTGGCATGTTGCAAGCAGAGAAGCCACCGTCTTATTCATGAGGCTGATGATAGGGCGACCTCGGGCCCCTATGAAAACCAAGAGCTGCTGTGAGGTCAATCACATTGGCCCCAGGTGTTAATCAGCAATGCTAATAGAAGCTGCAGGGTTTTAGGTAACCTTAGCAACTTTGCCGATCTCCAGTATTAAATGACGGACTCAGGATTCAGACCAATGCTGGTGGGAAGAATTGATAAAAAATAAAATAAAAATCTAACATCTATAGCATAGGAAAGTCGCAATTCTCCAATTTAATCCCTACATCATACTGGGTAAAATTCAGTACCAAAATAAAATTCCTAATGCATACAATGGAATAGCATTAACTTCTACAAACACTGGCATCTAAACTATTATTTCAGACTAATGAGAGCTGGAACTGTAAATATGTTGCTGCTCATTGTCTTAGTCATTGCTCTTGTCATGGTTTGGGCATTTCCGTTCTATATCCTCACTTTGGACATTACACAGATGGTACAGTTGAGCTGAACTGAAATGAGAATGATGATAATGAAATCAACTGAAAACAACAAAATAAACTGTCACAAGGCAATCTATTGTTGAAAAATGAGTGGAAACATGTTCTGCCTCAAAGTCCCTGATCAAGATGCACAAGCTCATAAGTTACCAAAAGGCTTATTTCTTTTCTCTCGTGGAAAAGAAGCAAAATTACCAAACACAGCTAGTACCATTTACCAGGCAAGTGACCTTGGAATTATAAGGTTCTATCGGACAATTCTGTGATTTTAGGATATTGAGCCATAAAGTTTTGACCCTCAATAAGGCCAAAGCAGATACAACTTTTCAACTTTTAATGCTTGCAATATTTTGGTGTAAAACTTCTCAAATTTATACTGTGGCATTTAAATAACATATTTACAGCATTCACTAATTTTTGCCAAAAAAGTCAGATAGAACTTTAATAATTCCAAGGTCTTGTAATGGCAGGATGGTAGTTGGTGAGGAACACTGGAAGCCTTTAAGTGGCATCACCAGGTCACAAGGCCCCGCTGGATTAAAAGCCACTAGCCAAGCCATATGTAGACACACGACAGGGAACTATAGAAATAGCAGAACCATGCCCCCACTAATTACCAAACATGAACTGGCTAGAGAATGCAGCAGAGTGTGAGAACAACACATAAAGAAACTGTGGCTTTCCAAAAAATGTAACTGCATGTTATGTATGAAGCGAAACCAAAGCCAGCCTAAACATTGAAGAAAAACATTCAACGAAGAATGCCCTGACTATGATGTAGGGATGGACTCTGGGTGGAGTAATCCATTAGGGTTATGGGTGTTGGTCAGGATCACGGGTTAGGTTGTGGGTTTGGGTTGTTCCATTAGCTTTCTGTGACTCTTGAGGGGAGTGTGATTGAATCCAGATCTTTTATTGGCCTGGTGGGGATTAGCCAGATTAACACTTTGTGACCTAAACGATGGGAATTAGGGTGAAAGTTAGGTCATGGGCAAAGCAGAGACAGGTGCTGGCTCTCCTCCTGTATCACTCAGGGTTATGTTTCATGCACACCTCACCTAGCATCAGCTACACACACAAAATGCTTTTAACCTTAGAACAGTGCACTTCTTTATGGAGGACAAATTCTCTTTCTTTCTCTTATCAGGAAGAATACTTCACAATATCTCATTGTGTGTGTAGGTGTGTAGGTGTATATGTGTTCTCAGGGCTGGCTTTTCCATTAGCCCGTATGGGTGACTGCCCTGGTGTGCTGAAGAGGGCCCCTCTGTGGTGCTTTTTTAAAATTATTCTTTATTGTTATTGTCCCCATGTTACTCAATGATGTGCACGTTTGGGAGCAATGCTGAGTTAATGTGGAGTAACTGAGCAAGTTAGCTAATGTTACAAAGATAGATTAAAGTGAATTATGTGCACTTTAGCGGTAGCTACACTCTTAGAAGAAAGGGTTTCTGAAGGATTCTTTGGATGGTTAATGGTTCTTGCTCTCTAATAAAATTTATCCTTACAATCTTTTCTCAAAGAGAAAAAACCCTTTGCTATAGGGTTTTACATAGGACCTTCAAGGGTTCCCCCAAAGTAACAAACTGAATAACCCTTTTGGGTGTTAGATTTAAACTTTTTAATAATAATAAAATAAATAACTTGCACATGTCATGTATGCACTGATTCCATTGGTGTGCTCATTGGCCACTTTATTAGGTACACCTTAATGATAAGTTGCTATTGTCACTATTGTGCTAAGAATAATCCACCACCAAAATAACGTCTGGTTAGCAGTGGTCTTATGATGGTCTCTTTCCGCTGATGGACAGGGTAGAGGGGGGCTGACACATTGGCATAGCAACATAGTGACTTATATAGTAGATGTACAAGGTAAGCGTAGTTCATAAACTGAACACTGAGTGAATTTTGGTGGCAAAAATTATTACAGACTTTCTTTCTTTTTTTGTTCCTTCAAGTGTTTACTCATTCAGTGGAGTTGGTAAAAAATGGCAAGTTATTGTTCATTGATTACTAGGCAGTATACTTAATTCATGTAAATAGTTAAATGACCTTGCCATAATAGACTAACTAAAACACAGTTACAAAAGGAGGGCGTTATTGCACTAAAGTGGAAATAATATATGTTGCATTTCATTTTTGAACAAGAGTAACGGTGCAATGTTAAAGGTCAACCATTAATTCAGAACAGATAAACAGTACTAAGGGTTTTTCTACATCAGCGAAGTTGTGTGGTTATTCAGGTGACTGCCAGTCTTTAAAAATAACAGCAGATTGGGTCAATTCTATTAGAGAACTTTCTACTGTTTTCTACTGAATTAGAAACATCTGCATTATGACTTATTTTAGTAGGAACACATACATCACCGTGGCACCCCGGTGTTGAGTCAGTCTGGACAATGTGTCAACACTTTAGCTGGTTTTAAGCGTAGTTCATGTGGAGAGCTATCAATTTTGGGGGGATAAGAGACAGTTTCATACAGATGTGGAGGGTCATGTTTAATCGTGCCCCCTCAATCAGAAGGATAGAGGGAGAAAAAATAAACAGAATTATAAGTTGACTTTGTTAGGAGAGCTGAGCAAGGCATCTGGAGAAGTGAGTTTGGTGTAAGACCTTGGGTGTGCCTTAAACCGATCCCTAATTCCCTATGTAGTAAATTAACTGGGAATACCGGCATTGCTAACATCTGTGTAGGGAGCCAGTCAATTAGCAGATAGCTTACAGCTAGGCTATCAAAGTCATGCATGTAGTCTGGGATTCTAAGTTACCAGAAAGGTTGAGTGCCCCAATGCTCCACTAAATCTAGCTGCCTTTATCACCTTCACTGTTTTTCCATAGACATGAAGTTAACAACAATCAAATCTATGGATCGATTTGAGACACAGTTTAATACTGACTCATCAGATTTAATAGGTATTGTGGGGGTTTGAGAGGTAGGATACATTTGCAGATTAATTGAAGGCAAAACTCAAAATCAACAGTCCGGGTTAACCTTACAGGGTCAATAACACACAGAGCAGGCAAAACGCAAAACCATGAAGCTGGCCTGAAATTCAACAAAAATGGGCAAAACAGGCTACTATGGATCAGGCAAAAAGTCAAAACCGGGATAACACACTAGTACACGCTTGGACGGTGTATATATGAGTCCTTGATTATTGTTAGGTGTATTCTCTGATAATAGGGCGGAGTCAGTGATCATTTGGCTGGCGACGCTGAACGCTCGAGAGTGGAAGGGGGATTGGCCGAGGGTGTGAAAATACTTTAAATAAAAAAATATAAAAACACCCAAAAAACCCACCCCTTAAGGTGACACCAACCAAACACATGAAAACATGCATCTCCTTTTTTTTTTTTTTAGCTGTGCTATGGTTAATAAATTTCATGGCATGTTTAGAAGAAGTTTGGCTCTCAGAACTATTTGCTGCCAAGTCTTCCATTCTTTCTCATGCTGTCTATCCATGAAACTTTAAAGGCCATTGTTCTAAGAAAATACAATATTGGAAAACAAATCAGACAAATCAGATTATGATGCATACAAAACCCATCCAAATACTCAACCTCTGAAATGGTACACATCCACCCCTATTTTGCTGATCTTCATCAAGACATCACAGGCATCTCATAACTTATAGACTTTATGTCCTTGCGTTTGATGTTTGTCACATGTGTACATTGCGAGCGAACGCTTCATGGGAATGGCTCTATATGGCGGAACGCCACAGTGTCTCATGCAAGGTTCATTGAAGTTGTTTTTTTGCGGGCGGGGGCCGGCTCTTTACAAAAAGATTGTATTGGTGGCATTTTTGACTCTACTCCATGTGGTTTGGCCTGTAAACAAGAGTAGGGAATTTGTGCAGAAGACAGAGTCAAACGCGTAACGCAGTGATACAGTCCAGATTGAAGATTGAGCTTCCTCTTTGGATGGAATACACACTTGAGGGGAAAGGGGGAGAAGATTAATGCTGCTCCTGTCGAACTCTGAGAAATCCGGGGCCTGGCACGGCCTGGGGTTTTGGGGGTTTGTGGGTGACTAGGGCGGGGAGGAAAACCACTTCCCCTGCTTGTTAAGCAAGACCATTAAAAGGTATTATGCTCTGGCCTTAGCGGAGGCCTTTTTTCGCGTCACTGCCTGCATCTGTCGGAGGGTGTTTTTGGACTCTGCCAGCCTTCTCGCATCTTCCACTCTCTACCAGATGGTGCTATACAGCAGTGTTTTGATGTTAGTCGGAAATGACACTGACAAACAGCAGTGGACATCTATATCCGCGAAAAGCATATGCGCCATAAATTTATAGTGCATATGCTGCCTCTTGAAAATGCATACATGTTCAACATCAGAGAACATAAACAACACTTTGGTTTGTTTTAAATGAACTCTTGAAAACTTCTCTAATCAGCAGTTCTCTGTGTCAGAGCCTGACAATGGCACTAGCTTGAATTATGTGCCACGTTGAGCAAATGATCTCAACTTACATGCTCAGTTTGTTTTGCAGGATCAGACTAGCACTTTCAAATATTTAGGATGTGGCTTGAGTTAAAATGTATTGCACTTCAAATAAGGCATGATAAATTCTTTCGATCCCATAATCAAAGCCAGACTCGAGAGCGGTTGTGCTAATTTAAGTGATGGCATGAGCAACGGGAGCTTGTTCTCTTCTATTTCTCGTTCTGTTCTAACGACTTCAAAGTCTTGAGTGCAAAACCATGTATTTAATAATGATTCATCCATCTTCTTTTGCTCTTCTGTTATCACATGGTCTTCATGTTTGCACGCTAATCTAGGGTCAGGAACAAGATTAGCAATACTTCATGGTCACATGCTAATTTCTCCCCTATACAAATCTTAGCTGAACATTTCCCACAGTGCATTTCTTATAATTAGTGACATCTAATAGGATCGGTCTGCATACTGGCAAGGAGTTGGTTGGAACCTGGCTTTTATTCATAGCATTGGCTAGCATTTTTGGGTGGCCTTCAGCTTTAGCCAGTATAACAGGACAGCAATGCTGGTCTCAGCATAGTATTAAAGTGTGAGATCTGTGCGGTCAGAGTGGGAAGTGGTGACCCAGGGTTCGTCAGGAGGGCCAGTGTGTGTATGGACGCAATGGGCCTCATCCCATTAGCTATGTCGTCCTCACATGGCTCCTTCCCCTGGTTTTTAAACACTCCAGCGCTCCGGAGGAATTTCACCACGCCACGCGTAATGTTTGATGGGCTGGAGTTATGTCAGGTCAGAGATAGTTTTGAAGAGGAAAAAAAGGAAGGCTCCCTTCCCAGAAACGTATAGCAACGAGTGGAATAGTCCATGTAAGTTTCCGAATGGAGAGAGTGTAAACAAAGATAGGGGAAGTGTGAATGACAAGAATGTGCGTTGGCCCATTAGGACATTAAATGGGTCTTAAATTCATTTTAGCTGTCTCCCGACTTTTCTTACTTCTCTGACTAATTTGTATGCAGTATATGCTACCATTCTATTATTATAGCTTCTGTCCTTATTTCAGTCTTTATTTCTCCAACTTCTGTCTCTCTTTTCTTTTTCTTTCTCTCTCTCTCTCTCTCTCTCTCTCTCTCTCTCTTCTCTCTCTCTCTCTCTCTCTCTCTATCTGATATCCCAGTTCCAGAGGCTGGCGTGTGTGTTTTAGTGGGTCACCAGGAAGTGGGATGTGAGCGTACCTCCCTCAGGCATAAATTCATCCCACATCTCTTTCAATTAACTTCCTGCTCGTCTGCTGATAATTACAGTGTACAGTGTGTCGCGCAGGATCACGGGGCCTCGCCAACACATAGCAAAAGTCCATTTTGAAGCAAGAACGAGAGGGAGCTTGAGAGTGAGAGAAGATGAGTATTCCAGGATTAGCGCTTTGTCTCTGGAGCACTGTGATCTCCTTCACTCGTTTCATCACTTGAGCAGAGTGAGACGGAAATGGAGAGACGGAAAGAGAAAGAAAGGAAGGCTCAGAGTAAAATAAAGAGAGAGACTTTAGGATGAGAGCGGAGAGAGTGTGTAAGTCTAATCCCTGCACTGAGCGGGCTGTACTGCCGATGTCCCGCGGTCCACTTAAGCAGCCTCACACACAGCAGAGCCGCTCAGTCGCTCGCTAACTAGTTTGGAGAGCTGAGAAACTTCCCATGTGTTGTCATTTATAGCGCTATCATGGGTAATAACAGAGAGGATTAGAACGGTTGCCTTTTGATCCCATAATCCCCCCCCCCCCCGCCTGCCCCTCTCTCTCAGCTCATCAGAATCCCAGAAACTCAGGCAGATTTAAGGAGCATTAGAGGGGAATTGACCTCAGATCTGAAACGTCAGCGCTGCACAGTTTCACACAAGTACAGCCCCTTAATCAGCCTCCGTATTGCCCACCTCTTTAACCCCTTAAACTCCCAGGACCCATCAGCAGGTCATACCTACATACCTTTCCTATTAGTTTCACTGTAGTTACTAAATCATTCATAGTATTATAGGTACTAGGTACATAGGTACTGAATAATATACCCATGAAAATGCCCATTAAACTGCTAAATGCTTAATGCTTTAGAAACTAATACAATGGCCTTCATTAAAAATTTCAGGATGCATGAATATGCATGAAAATGCCCCATGCCCTCCTGCCATCCCTAATCGCTAGACGGCTAGTTAACTGCTAGTAAGCTAGCTCGCATTTGTCACAAGTCGACACAAGTGGGATTTCAGCATTAAAGTCTCGATTTGCATCATCGTATTCTCAGCGATTTATCAAACAATATCAAAACCTGTCCAAAAATACCATAACAATTAAACCTATTTTGTTCAGGACTAACATTAGCTGGGTTAGCAAGATAGCTAGCTTAGCATGCAGGGTCTGGGGCTAAAAGTTTTCAGATACCGCGTCATCCTCTAACAATTGGTATATCAGATAGGTTCAAAGCTGTGGAGAAAGTACTGAGAAATTCTCTGTTTTAAATAGAAAAATGTGAATTTAGCACTGTGACTTTAACACCAATCTATATAATCGGAATCAGCCATCCAAAAGGAGTTAACTATTTAAAAATCAGTTTTTTGAGTTTAGGGGTACCTCGAAGCTTAGCATGAGATGAGCTTGGCATCATAGAATGACATCGTAACCATGCCTCCCGTTCTGAAAAGCCATGTTTTACAGGCGGTTTCCTTTAATCCGCCATATGATTAGGATATGAGATTAAAGCTGACAGAAATCCTGCCTACCTGCTTTATCATATGCCTTTTTAACTGATTACCGCTCCGTCGCTAACTTGCAGTCACACACATGACTCACAACATATTTCGGCGATGGCAGTGGCCACAACTCCTGCATACTGTCATTAGAGATAATTTAAGACCCCGCAGTAAATTTGCAAATGGGATGGTGGCTGGACAGCCCCGATGCAGGCAGCTGGAGGAGATTTAAGCCTGTGATGGATTGTATCGCAGTGTGTGATGAATCTGCAGACAAGAAAGGATGGACATCAAGGGTGGTATTTTGGCAAGAGCGCTCATTCCTACAGGACTCGACTTGGGTTGCTGTTTATTGATCTGACGTTGTCTACTTCCCTAATGTGCCTGCGGGATTAACACCCCGCTTCCACTTCTCTGCATCACTGTCCTTCCTTCGTTTCATTCCTCGGCCATTTTTCCCCTCGTCCACGTCCAGCACACCATTAAGATCAGGGCTGGCAGGGTTTTGGTGCTAGCATGGGAAGAAAGAGAAAAAAAAAGAGAGAGAGAGAGAAAGAAAGTAATTTACAGGAAAGGAAGTTGGCACGTGTGTGAACAGCGGAACTAATTAATGAACAGGGCTCCATTTTTGTAGAGCAGCCAAAGTGCTATATATAAAAGAAAAGAAAAGAAGAGAAGAAAACAGGGGGAAAGCAGAGGTCTAGATGTAATTTTAGCCTCCCAGAGAAGAGAAAAGCAATAAAAGGTCTAGGTGACCAAAGTAAGGAAACACACACACTCTCCTTACTTATATCGCTTATACTCTCTCTTCTTCTGTTTTCCCTCTGTAGTTTCATACCGAGTATGGATCTGCTGGCAGTTTAGCCTAAATGCAGTTATAAAAAAGGTCCTAAACTGGGGTTTTAAGGTACAACTTCTTGTCGCTGGGGTGGTACGTCTCTTGTACCTTTAGTGAGAGGAACATAATTGTAGAGGAACATCATTGATGTACTTAATGGACCTCAAGGACCCCTGTTGTACAATTTAGTATAGTGTTAGTACCTTGGGGGAACCTGTCCAGTACCTTTTTTTTCAGACAGGTTTCCAGTACCTACTTCTACTAAGTCTCGTCTTTGCCATTGGCTCTTGAATGTTAAGTTTCTGGTGCTTTCAGGCAGCAGGTTGAACCTTTTGTGAGACTATGTGAATTGTCAGACCTTTGCCTCGTTATTTTCTTAAATGTTGGTTGTCGGTCCCACCAAAATCCCATCACACCAGGACCATAATGTCGTGATTTCTTCTCCACCCCTGATGCTTTAAAAAAAAAACGTTTAGACCAACAGGAATTTAATACTGGTCCAAGCTGGTTTGCGCTGTTAAGTGTTGGTCTGGTGCTGGTTTAGCTCATCAACCAGCATGGCTATGCTGGTGACTAGCAAAAGCCTGCTGGTAAAACTGACAAATTTTGCAAAAAATCAAGTTCACCTAGTACAATCCAGATGGTTGTTTGTTTGCAACCAACTTGCGTTATGCTGGTCTAAGCTGTTCTATTCTTTTTCCAAAAGGGATTTTTCTTTGCCTTTTTGATTGTAACACATTGTGATTGGTTTTGTAAACACTTGACTCCTGAGTCTCAGGAAAACGGGGGCTCTGAAGGGCCTCCAAAACAGGAAGTGGTGCTGAGGTTAAAACTGGGGAGCCCACAAGAAAATGTAGCAGCTGTAAAACCCACTCTGGGTTCCCAAATACCTCTTTGATGGATTTATATTCTTCAGATGAGGGGAAAAGAGAGAGAGAGTGTTGGGAGGAGAGGGGTAGGCCGGGCATGTACTGTTTATTTTAGATTCTTAGATGCGACCTGTTTTTAAGCCTGACCACAATTCAGGAGGAGAGACGAATCGAGAGAGTCAGACTGCCGGAAGCCACAGGATAGGCCATGTCAAAAAGACATAAATGCAAATACAGCTAGGAACATCGGAGAGAGAGAAAGAAAGACAGAGAAAGAGATAGTGTGTGGAATGGAGTAAAATATAGGTTCAGTGTGATGCTGAATTCGAAGCTGAACTTTGGGTCACTTTTTATGGCAGGAAGTTATTAACGGAGGGGTCATGTAGCGAACCACGAGCCAGGGTCACAACTCCAAGCTCCACCACCAAGCAGGCCATTGCTCTCTCCATGTATAAAGGAAGCAAGTTCCTTTCAAACACCATGAGAATTTCAAATACACCATGCATGCACCGTTCCCAACACTGCACATGGCCTCACATACAGGGGTCCTCTGTGTTCAGGAGCTCCAGAATGGTTGGCACAGAACTATGGGTAGGGGGGAGTAATGTGTGCACTACAGGGGGTCTCATTAGCTCAGTGCACCACAGCAGTATGTTATTTACAGTGGAAGATTCCAACATTTCAGCACCCTGTATGTCCTCCACCACTTATAAGTCTCCCAATGCCTTAAAATATATAATATGTCTTGGTTAAGATTAGTGTAAAAGTTTCAAGAGGCCTCAGAGCAGTTAAAAGCTGCGTTCCCATTCTGGAGGCAGCTGCCTTAGTAGCCGCATACTTCGATGATACCTTTCAGACATCATGTTCGGGACACCCTTTGGTGTTTTTATACATCAGAGCTTTTACTTATTCACGATCGCTTGCTACTTTAGCTTACCTGACTAGCAACCACCATTTTTTTCTGGTGCTGAACACAACTAAACCACTGTATGCTCAATAGCGTAGCTAGCTAGCTACATTGTGGCTAACTAGCTAGTTCGCAGATAACAAGCTTGTTATGTCAGCTAGTTTTGCTAACAACAGAAAGACTTCTGGCAATCTACAAAGACAAATGTGACTGTTAGCTATGACACAAGCATTTCATTTACATTTGTAAACATACTCCCTTGGTTGGAGTGACAGTTTGGTCCGCCATGTTTGACAAAAAACAATTTGGCCAAAATAAAAGACCTCAGAGGGCAGCAGCCTTCCGGATGGGACAGCGTTTATTTCATTTGCGCACGCAAATGAAATAAACTAATGGTTTATTTCTAACCAAAAATGCTGGCTACTTGATTGAAACACCATGTTGGACCAGCTAACTCTGTCACACCCTCCCTAGAGCACCAGACGCCCTTCACTAGCACAATGACCAAATGTCTACCAGACATAATCTGTTAGAGAAAAAAGAAATGCTAGCATAAAACACTAAAGATTTCCCATCAGTAACCTACAGGTGCAGAACACAGAGGTAATGTTCGGGTTTGGAGGGTTTTAGAAATACTGTTTAAAAAAACTCTGAACTCTAATAGGAATGCCAGAGTAAGTGCTTGTGGAGAGCGGGCTAACCATGGCCTCATCTGGAGATCTCTGCACCCTGTCGACCGTGCCATGGCCCTTTTTTCCAAGAAAGAACAGGAAGGTAGACCATTTTAGCAAGAGGTTACTTTCCCACCGCAATTACAGACGTGTCACTCATTCGAGCTGATGGATTGCCTGTGTGCAGGGTAGGGCACTACCCATGGTGCTTAGCTGTGTCCGCCTGCGGGTTTACTTTCAAACACCACTTCTACTTAAAGTGAGAGTGAGAGCGAGACAACAGGGACACAGTGGGTGAGCTCTCCAAGGTCGGAACTAAATAGCACAGGATAAAAGTGTGCTATGTAAACTAGCTAACATTCTATTTAGTGTTAGTACACTCAGTGTCATAGTGCTTATAGATGCCACACCAATCACAGATAAGATCTGAGCCCACACTAACAGTTTGTTTTGGAATAACACATGTGGTTACGGATGCCCTAGGTTTTTCAGTGTGGCTTGGACTCAAATCGTGTAGTGCACCAGCCACTTTCAGTGCAAGTAATGTGTTCACACTGTGAAACTCAACATGATGTGGTTTACTATTGATACCAGGATGATGTACTAGAATTATTCAATACAATAATTTCTCATTTCCGTTTAGTGCAAAACTTAAACTGTTTTTACCCTATGGGAATCCAGTGCACCGCTCTGCAGCACCTCTTGCACGTAAATGTGACTATTACTCAGTTGAAGGACTAATAAGCTAATAAAGAGCCACTTCTCCGCGTTCTGATTCACATTTACAAATTACAAATGTTGACACCACACCCCAGTACCTACATTTTAGTACGAGGTTCCTGCGTGCTCAATTATGATTATTTAAAAAAAAAAAGTTATTACTTATACTACTCTACTTACTATACTTGCTATAATTATTGATGATATTGATTATTTGACTGCAAATCAAGCATTTTTCTTAAATAAAATACTATGCTGAAATACAAATCGTACAGAGACGCCAAAGATGAAATTGATGAACTTTAATGAATAAGTTTTATGTCTAAGAATATGGTGCATAGTGCACGATTTGTGTTTTTGAAATTGCATTGTCTTGAGGAGACTACACAGTCCCTGAAGCCCAGGACACCCCAACATAAAGATGACAAGCAAGAAAAATGAACCAGTGTGAATGACGGAGACCATTCAAGACACTTCCCAACAGCCACATGGTGTAGCACACCAAGCCAACGTTCAGGTTTAATGTTTCTTGGAGAATGTTGTGTGTGCTCTGGTCTTAAGTCATGAGCTGTAGCCTTCGTGAGCTTTAATGGACTCTCGCTCCTCAGGTACCCTCAGAATAGGCACATAAAATGTATCTTTCCGGCAAGCCATTGGCCCATGACCCTTCCCTGACCGCGGAGCTCCACGTGATTCATGGCATTGCAGGGCTGATGCACTCAATTCCTCGAATTCCTGCACGAACACACTTAGCCTTGACCCAACACCTGAGATGAACATATCACAGAACACAAGAGCACTATAAATTACAAAGTGTGTTTTGCTTTACGGCTGCATTGCTACATTCATAAAGTGTCCGTCCAGTCTAGTGCAAGACTTGAAGAAAGAATACTTGTTTTGAACACCATAAAAGTTCCACAAAAATGTCATTACATTAAAAAAAAAAGGCACAGAACCGCCTTCACTTTTACCATCCTCAAGAAATCTAGATTATATGAATATGCAAATTGAAGAAAAAAAAACCCTACACACCCCAGCCCTTTCTACTGATAAACTGGTGTTCAAATGGCCTACATTTGCATATTAAAACATGATTGGCGCTTATATTTTATGATGCAATAACACATGCCTGTCACATGTTTAAAAAATTGCAGCAAAATCACTGCAGTCGAGTTTTCACACTTTGACCAGTCTGCACCACTCAAATTAATTCCCTTGAAAATGATTTAATCATAAAAACATGTTTATAACGTTTAGGGTGACTTTAAGCAACATAATTGCATGAAAAAACCCAGTTTACTTAAAATATGTCTGTGCACCTGTTTGTCCAGGTCTTATCCTTCTTCGCTTTTGCACAGGTTTGATGCATCTAATGCCGTAAAATGTAAAGTGCCTCTGTGAAGCTTGCAAATCACATAAAATTCAAGACCTGAGGACTGACAAACCAAGCCGACTGTCAGCCGTCAGCCACCCTTAAGCATCTGTAGCCAACCGTCACCCATAGTTTTTGCGGTGTGTCCTGCACCATTGGCACTAGTCGGTCCTCATAAGCTCTGATTGAGCGTGTTGAATCAGCGCTGGAGACCAGTGGTGTGAAAATGTTCTCTGATTGACGGGTCAGCAGAGCAAATCAATGCAGGAGAGGAGAAACGGAAGTGAACAAAGCAAACAAACCACACTCTTAAAAGAGCAAACACACAGTATCTCATTCATCAACCTTTGCTCATCTGCTGTAGCTAGCTAAATGGCCGAGCAGAGCGTAAAAATGGTAGTCAGGCTAGCCTGTTTGGTAATATCACAAACAACATATTACCCCACTAACTATGTCAGAATAATATGCCTCTATAGGTAAAGATACTGGTAGTGCTTTTTTGATATGTTACTTTAGTATATGATTTGGGATGTAGGCTTTGTCTTGCAGCGATGCTGGGCCTTCTGGTTTTTTAAATTTTTTTATTGCAAATACAGACTACTGCCACCTGCTGGTATGGAGAGTTATTTCCTTTCACACAGATGTCAGCTATCAGCTGCCGTCTTTTTGCGGTGTGTTTGAATGCAATTTTTTAAAGAAGGAGGGAGGTCTTAAGAGGTTCTTTGGCCTTAAGAGGTATTTTCTGCTTCTTCTTTTGTTTTCTTTTTTGATATGAACAAAAGTTGAAAGTTGCCCTGAAAATGAATGAATGAATGAATAAATGTATGAAAAGCTGAAAGGAAGTAAGTGATCTCTGTATATATCCCTCCTACGCAGATCCTTGTTATTGAATTCATTTAAAAGGGACAGAATAATATAGAGACTACTGACATCAGCTACACATTTTTCCACCCTGTGTTGAGTTAACACACACACACACTTTGAGGATCTACTGAAATCTCTCGTTCACTCGTCATAAAACTAAAAGATGGGTTTGATTGTTTGGGAAGCCCCCTGTGTGAGAGGGAAGGCCCTAGGCTACGTACTGCTCTCTCCCTGCGTGCCTGTGGCCTGTGTGTGATGACTGATAAACCGCTCCACACACACCCCCAAACACTCACACACCCTCACGCAGATGTCGGCATCTATAAGCACCTCTCCTACTCTTTCTGTATACGATCGGCTTTTACACAAAGCATCTTTTCCTTTCCGATCAGTATGAAACTGCACAAAGGACCAGAACTCTTGCCACTTTGGTCTCGAAGGGAGAATAAAGAAAGGCATGTCTTTCCATGTGGATAACTGTTTCTGCATGTCTGTGTGTGTGTGTGTGTGTGTGTGTCTGTGTGTGTGCGTGTGTGTGTGTGTGTGTGTGTGTGTATGCGCATATGTGATTACCCATTCTGACACTCTTGTTAAGCCCGACATGATGATGATTAAGTCTCCATCGAGGCCTATCTCTCAATCTCCGCTGGCTTTAAAGCGGCCTGGAGCGGTCCGACCCATTATAGAGTCAAAGTGGCCGCCGTTTCCTGGATTCGGCTCCTCATTCCAAACACTCTCGCTCTTTACTTTGGCATGTGAGCGCTGAAATAAAGCTATGAACTCAAATATCATTTTTCACAGCTCTGCCGAGAGCTGCGAGCAGCTTTCCATCAGTTCAGAGGTGGGCTGCGTGTGGGGGGGCGAATGAGAATGAGTCCCAGTGTGGCCCTTTGATGGGAAACCATCACTGCTGATGTGGAATATTATTGATGTTAAAGGCATGCAGGCTGATGAAGTGTGCGTGTGTGTGTTGAACTTATCCGAGCTGGAGAGCTGTGGAACTCCTGCTTCTATGTCTCTTTTTTCCATAACGTTCCCTCACACACACATCCACATACACATACACACTAATCATAACCGGTCAATTCCTGCGCCATCAATCTGCGCATAATTCTCATCCATTATGATTTAATTCAGTCGCACATTACGAGAGATGGTCTCGCCTTTCAGTTCCGATGAGGATCCTGCGATTTGTCGCTTGGCCAAGCACGGCACTCCGGGTAGCCTACTAAAGTCGCTCATTACACACATTTCCACGCCACAACTGCAGCTCCAGCTCTCAGACATTAATACAGCAACCTCGTTTGACTTTTCCACCAACGTGAATTCAAAGAAAACATTTTCTTTTAAAAAGTAACCTTATGTAACTGTTAGATCTTCAGCTTCTCAGTTGAATGGCCTTTTCAAATAACAACTAAGTCGACACCAAACTGCTTCGAAGTTCCCGTGTTGGGAGATTGGTTTGCCCCTATCTGATCTAACCTGCACCCTTGGAAAAGCGAGCTCGCCTCTCACCCACGCCAGGCCAAGTTTCAACCAAAAGCATGGCTTCGCGGTGGTTTGAGGAGGCTTTCAGACTTGTTTCATAGTAACGCTGATGGTAATTGAGGTGAAAGCCAACGCTGTGTGCTCGCTCCCTGTGGGTTTCGATACATTTATTCAGTTTTAAATGGAAACCTAAATGTTTGTGAACTGCAAGCTGTGGATCTTATAAAGCCCAAGTTGCAGGAGTTCAATATTCTTCAAGAGCACCATGTACTAATACGTTCTTCAAACAGCAGTGCCTTTTGGAGACCTGGTTCTTTGTTTCAGAGTGAAACCATGCTGCGCTGACCTCCGTGTTTAAAGAAATCTCACTGATTGCTGACGCGTTTATGGATTTAGTTACACGTTCTGTCTATCACTAAAAGTAAGAGGGGGAGGGCAGACAACAGGTCTTTTTAATGGCACAAAGTACCACGGTTCTGTGTCATCAGAAAACTGGAACTGCTTTTTTTTGTTTTGATTTGTTCTTTAAAAATGGATCTTCAGAAATCCTCTCTCCTGATGAAAAGGGATCTAGGTTGAAAACTGGATTTCTGTAAAGCTGCTATGTGACAATGTCTATTGTTAAAAGTGCTATACCAATAAAATTGAATTGAATTGAGTTGGATCTCAGCCAATATAAGTTTTTTTTAACCAAACCGCTGATCAGACATAGGATCTATGTTCATCTAAAGCTATGTTGGACTAAACGATGCCGTTGTTGCACCGTAATGATGATGCAGTCGCCCTTTACTGTCGTCACAGTGACTGTTTCAGTCGTCTCTCGACTAAACAAACTAAATTAAAACATGAAGGTCTGTTGCCTCCTGTTTGGGCCGGTTCTTGTTTTTTTTTTACACCAAAAACACCAGTCAGAGAGTCGCCATAATGAACACACAGCTGTAGAAGGTAATCAGCATGAGCAGGAAGGAGGGGAGGAACGTGCGGGAGAATAGAACAAGGATGGACACACACTTCATTTGAGTAGGCAAATCTGTAATCAGCCCTCATATGTGATAGCATACAAAGTTACTGGATCTTTTCAAATTTGATTTGAAGCACATTTAACATATGAGTCAAGTAAAAAAGAAAAAACAACCTGATTCAAGAATTCGACCTGATTGTGGAAGCACGGCCTAAATATTTGTACTTACACATGTTTGTTTGGTAGTATTAATATAAGGGTGAAATTTGAGATGTGTGTTTTGTTTTGTTTTTTACATCCGAAGGCTGTTTATTGTACAGAAATGTATTAATAAAAAGTAGCATAATAAATATTATGATATGATTACACTCTCACCTCTCTTGTTGTCTCACAAAGATGTTTACTGGGGAAAAAATGACATATTAAGGAAGAAATAAAAGTTCTAAAGTGCAAGCTTGTCATGCAGAATACAATTCTAATATCAAATGTGTAAAAATTGGCTCACAATAAAATGGCATATTTTTAAAAAAAATAACACATATCTTTTGCTGTTTCAAAAACCCCTTTCATCCTTGACTGACAAATCTGCATTAGTATTAATCGGTTAAAGTGTTATATGTGTTATAATGGTATTAATGTGTGTGTGTGTGTGTATTTGTGTGTGTGTGTGTGTGTGTGTGTGAGAGACTGTGCATTTATAGGCCCTCTGTGTCTTTCCCCGGTTGCTCCATAATGCATGCAGTGCTAATTGAATTGGTAGTGAACTAAAGTAAACTAAACACAGAGGGGTGGAGGGGCTCAGCAGGGGCCCACGGTTCCAGAGACAGACACAGAAAAGGGGGAGTAGAGGGAAGAACACACTCTTTGTGCTGTATTTCTATGAGAGGAAGCCGTAAAGCAACTAAGAAAGAAAAAGATAGAGGGAGAGAGAGGGAGATTTATTTGTATGTTAATATTATAGTTTATGAATTAATGCCAGTGGCTTATGGAAAAAAAAAAGTCTCAGAGCAAGCACATTTTGCACGGCTCAGACTGTTTTATATGAAAAACAGAGGACTAAATTACAATATAGTCGATTTAAATCAGTGAGATACTGTGTGGATTGTTGTGTGTGTGTGTGTGTGTGTGTGTGTGTGTGTGCATGCTCAGGGTGACAAACGATTTTTCTGTGCTAGGGTCAAGCACAATTGGATGCACATATTAGGATATACACACACACACACACACACACACACACACACGTCTAGCATTTCTTTATTTTGAATCAAGAGCCTGCCCCGGTGCCTGGCCTCCTGCAGAGATAGTGCTTCTACTTTATTACTCTCCGGTCCCGTCAGTGATGTAATATCCAAGCCATGCATATTTAAAGAGTTAATAAACGTCCCTCATGTTTTTGCGTATGCAGTTTGTGATAGCGCTTTGATTCTTATGAGGCCTTATTAAAATTATATTAACACATAAAAGAGTCTTAAATCTGTGGGAACTGAAACAGCGATTCCAGAGACAGCTGGGTGATGCCTCATGGTGTGCGTGTGTGCACATGCAGGAATTTACAGTTGACATCATTTTGCTTTGATTAACTTAAACATAAGGCGTGACAGAACTGGGATCACAGCTGTTCGCTTTCAATGCGTGGGCTGCATGAAGAAGATATAAGATCGACTAATAAGCGACTAACAAGCCAGTTTTTGGTCTTTTGATAAGACACTTTTGAATAACAATGATCACTGGTGACACCCAGACCAGTAGGGGGTGCATCTGAGCAGAAAGAACTGTGGGAAAGTTCTTTAACAAGGGAGCTTCAGAGGCACAGATTAGAAGGACAAGCACAGACTGAAGGGACCCCGTGTAGATCACGAGTTACCAGCTGAGTGCAACCAAGTTTCAGCCAAATTTCAGAAACCAACACAAACGTAATCTAGCTTGTAAATGTCCTCCGCAGAACACTGATGAGTTGGAGTAGGTGTGGCTAATTAGGGGTGCAACTAAACTCCTATATCCCAATTGCTAGTGCTCCATAGAATGTTTCTTGTGAAAATTGGTTTTAATTTGAAAGAAAGGTTAAAGGTTTTAATTTGATGTCATTCGGGTCATTGGACGTGTAGTGCGTTCATGTCACGTCTTAATTACGACAGCTCGGAGATTCTATAGAAACGCACACAGCGCTTTAACGTCTTTCAGATAGAAAGCTAAACTATACTCTTCATCATGTGGTCAATACTAAAAATGACATGAAACGTTTGATAGATACATATAGAGTTGAAGCCTGACATTATACTCCCGATTACTTTAATTGTGGAAGCCATAGCCATTTTCTTTTGTTTATAACATGACGTCACACACTGTCACTGAGTTTTCAGAAAACTCCAAGATACTGTAACAGTCGCTAGTAAAAAATAATGGCCATAATATGGGCCCGCTGCAAAAAATGATATCTTAGCAAGTGAAAATATCTTGAATAAAGGCAAATGTATCTAATGCTTATCATTATGACATTATTATATTACAAATTACAAAAGATTATTAAGCCTATGTCCAGACATTTTTACTGATTTCAAGCTTGAAATGATGTGTCATTCTATTGGCAGATAATTTTGCTTCTTTCTAGAAAAAAAACGCTTAAAATAAGTAAAGAATAAAACACGACGGGGCGTGCAGTTATAGGAAAATAATCAACGGTGGTGTGATGCGGCCCTGACGCGTAGCGGAGTCACTGTTACCTCCCCGGAGTATTTTCCAATAACTGCACGCCCCGAAGTGTTTTATTCCGCTTATACCAAAGCGATTTGCTAGTGATTACACAGTTTTATTTATTAAAGAAAGACACATTATATTTTTAATCCGTTTCTAGTCACATTTAATGTTGGGGAACATCGGCGAAACCAGTTAGTTCCTGTTATTGCTTACATTATAACAGCTATAAACAGTCGTTCCCTCACCAGCCTCTCTGTTTTTTTCTCTCTCTCTTGAAATAAGACAAAAAAAAAATGCAGCTTGTCGTGTTACTGATAAGCTACAAAACACAAACTCCTCTGTCCTGAAGACTTTCCTGCGGTGGAAAAAATTTCCTGCTACCAAATGAATACATTTAAATGCTAACAGCCAGCTCGCTAATATGCAAATTAGCTTATACTCCATAAGTATGACCACTAATTACGTGTTACAGATAACGTAGCTAACGTTATGCTTTATTTTGTTACATAATAATGTGTGTTGTATTTCTAAATCATTTATAAACTGACAGACATTATGCATTTTGAGAATACACATAGTCCCTCCAGCACCAAGATTACATCATATGAACAGCCAAAAATAACCAAGATCAGATTCTGTGTGTATCTGGAACGTTCTATAAGAACACTAACTAGACATGAGCTCCTGCATTTGGGACAGAAGCTTTTCATTTGAAACATGAAATGATCACAGTCAAACAAATCCCAAAACGTAGCCCCCTACCATACCCCCCATCAAACACACACGTGCATAACAGGAAGAGGCCAGTTCTTTGTTTATCATATACTCATCCGCTTTTACGCATTCACCTTTATCTCACTTCCTCCATTATCCCACCTTGACCCCTGACCTCAGTTTTACCTAAGTGTATGACAGAGTACGGCATATGGCAGGGACCGCCTTTGGTGATAAAAGCGGCACTGGAAACAGGTACACTGCCCTCTGGGGAAGCAATATAAAACATTTTCAACGCAGAATTACCACTATGAGCGTTATTTAGTGTCTAATCTCTTATCCACGAAACAGGGCCTGGGGGTTTTCCAGTTTTCCTCGGATTTCTATGTAGTACCTGTGAATTTCCTACCAAACAGCTGAGGGGCAAAAGGTGACTAGTCTGTGTTTTTAGTTGGGAATATATGGGTCAAAGACAAAAAGGGTTTTCAAAAACAGGAAAAAAAATATTTTGTCAAAAATACACTAGCATTCAAAAGTTTGGAGTCGCCTGTCATATTTTATGAACAGTCATTATTCTATTCACTGAACTCTTCTACAGTGTAGTAGATCTAATATATCTAATATAAACCACACACCTAAAGCTCTTTTTACATGTTTAGTTTGGTTTTTAAAGTATTTTGGAAAAAAGTTTTTTAAAACTCATTTAAAAAGTGAAATGATAAAAATTTAATGATAAAGGAGAAATGACTTTACATAGATAATTCCAGGATATTATTTAAGTCTCCACTTCCAGATTTGATCACCGCTTTCCAAAAAAAGAGGAAAATGTTTTCTATAAATGATTTGAAAGCTAAAGTGCACAAACACTAGAATCATATTACAATCATTTTATAGATGGATCTGAAACTAAATGCA
>JAOUQW010000016.1:13472791-13487291 GCA_028565825.1 Olivaichthys viedmensis
AAAGTGCACAAACACTAGAATCATATTACAATCATTTTATAGATGGATCTGAAACTAAATGCAGTTTATATCACTGAAAACACTGATTCCAAACTTTTGAACGCTAATGTACATTTTAACAGAAATTCGGCCTGTTGAAATCCAGTATAATAGATAAACATCAAAAATCATATGAGGCATAATTTTAGCTATACTCTCTAGAAAACATGTCACTGTAAGAATTATACACCACATCCTATTTTGAAATCTATATTTTGCTGTAATAGCTACAACTCCCTACTTTGTTCTGTTTTTCTGTAAGAAGTTGTGGGACATGAAAAACCTACTATTTAAGTTTGTTAAACAGCTGTTACACTGCAAGTTTTGGATCCACATCTATACAACACACACATGATTGTTCTGTTAGTCTGATGGTGTTAGATGAAGAATGTCAGGAAGGTGAGCTCAGCGTCTGAGTGATCAGACAGACTGTAAGATTCCCGCTGCTTTGTGAACTTGGCATGCCCTTGTCCCAGGTCAGCTCCAGGTCATGTCTTAAATCTGTGAGAGCGCTAGACTCCTGACCTCCATCACCCCACCTCTGTCAAAAAACTGATCCCGTCTTTTCTTCCTCTCCTTCACTCATCTTTTAGGAACATAGTGGCACTCTATCGCTCTCAGAATGACCCCTTGACTGTGTTCACATCCCACAAACACACACACACTGTGGATGTTCTCTGAATCTCCCTTGTCTGTCTTTTCTCTGGCATCTGTCCTGTGTCTGACTTTGGAGGTGAGCGCTGCCTGTAAAGTGGTGTTCACACTGAGGCGCATGTGAATCTATTTCTACCATTAAACTAGAATCAGGTGCTGCTTCACTCTGCTCTCGGTCCTCACACACATACACACACACACACACACGTTTGTACTACAATCCTTGTGAGGACCTTCCATTGACATAATGATTCCTGTAGCTAATTAATGCTAAGCCTATACCTAAACCTAACCCTAACCTCAGTAACCAAAAGCAAATCTTTTGGCTCTTTTAGTTTTAGTAATTAAAGCTGCAGTTTTTGTTAAAAAAAAAGCATTTTTTTTTCGTGAGGACCAGTCTAATGTTCTCACTAGAGCAGAAAAGTCAGATGTTCCTGTCCTTGTGGGGACATTTGGTCCTCACCAAGATATAGAACCACACACACACACACACGCACACGGACACGGGGTGAACATGCGAAACTCCACACAGACGGTAACCGTAGCTCAGGAACCCCAGATCGAACCTCAGACCCAACCGTGCCACCCTGAAACCATGTTTCTGCTAGACAAAATTAAGAATCCGAATATTCTTCATCTTCTAGATGGCAGAAAATATAGAAACACTGTAGAGACACTCTATAGTGTCTCAGATTACACAATGGGTGGATTATTGCCAACATCTGATTTTTTTTCTCATCTCATTTTGTACATGTAAACATACTCAATGTCTCTAAAACATCAAATGTTAAACAGCACTGTTTCCCAAATCAGGAATCTTCGGACTGCCAAACCCTTTTACAAATGATCTCGACCACCTGTCGCTAAGAATCCCATTTGCCAAAGCCGTGTCAGTAACCTTCCATCCTTATGCATGGACTGGATTTCATCATTCAGACCTGTCACTGCATAGTTAATAAAATGATAAATTTGCTGTTGCGGCTCTGGCGTGTATGGACCTTTATAGGAGAAGCAGTGGGTTAAGCTCGAGCCAAATGAAATCAGCCTTAAAATGAAGTCCCATTGGTCTGACGAGAAATCTCCTGGCTGGATCTGAAGAACAAGGTTATTTGGGAGCTAAAAAATGACAAGGATGTTCTGTTCCCTTCACTGATGGACCAAATTAATGAGTTGCAAATGCAAATGCAGTTTTTGGCTTGATTAAATTAATAGCTGTGGCTGGTGACCTGTACACACTCATCACTGTGAGGACTTTGGAGTCCTGAGTCAAGCTGAGACAGAAAATGCTGCTGACGTATAAAAGCCTGAGTTAAAAGCCAAAGCATGCATGGCCAACCACCACAGAAAAATGTATTTTGGTCCCTGACACTCATCTTTTCACAGATCCTGGCAAAGAAAACACGCACAAGAGCTTTTGGAATTTTTTATAGATTTTTTTCCACTTAGGACGATATAGAAGATCAACACAATGCAATAATGACAGGCGATACAGCTAAACAACAAGTCATCAATAAGTGACATTGCATTAAAGTGATGCTTTAGTGAGCAAGAATCTTTTTGTCCTTTGTCTCGTTTGGCGAATTTGCATCTTTTCCTCATGGCCAATTTAGTCTAAAGCAAGTATAGAACTAGTACAAGTACAAGCTTAGTATTTAATGTAAAACACTTTAGTATACCATGATATACAGTATGTAGTCAATGCCATCATAGTACATTTTTAAAAAAATATAGAAAAGTATATTACATTTTCATAAGGGGATGCAGGGAAAGGAAACAAAGCGCAGTTAAAGAAATCATAAGAACTTTGGGAGAAAGAAAGAAATGAGGTAAGCAATGACGAATGAAGGTCTAGTAGCCTGGACACTACATCAGGAGTTCGTATTTTGAGCAAATTAGTATAAATATGCTTGAAGGTCATTTTAATAACCACAGCTGTCTAAAAAAAATTACATCACTATCAAAGGACTGACATTCCAGTACATTGTTTTAAAAAGCTATAATCTGAAGTTGAGCAGTGTTTGTGAAATATCTCCAGAAAGGGCGTCAGAGATGAAGGCGTAACGCCTGGGGATCTGTGGAGACACACAAGGAGAACGATTAGCAACCCGAAATGCACAACGGCAACAGACACGAGGATTATGTGCAAAGCCAAAACATTTACGGTGCTACTTAGAGCATTCCACTGATGTCTCCGAGTGTCTGTGCTGCGCGAGATGTGTGTGAAGTTAATTAACCCCTGGTGTGATTGCCTTCGGGACAGACTCTTTAACTTTTAATTACATTCATCAAAAATATAATCCTCTCGATCTGCGTGTGTGTAAGTTCACAACAGTGTCTCTTGATCAGGCTTGGCTCTATAATTGGCTTCTCCTGCACTCGGCTGAGGCCTTCCAACTCCAACATGATTCAGAAGTGATGAGCTCTTTTATTGTGCATTTATTTGGATTAAGCTGAAACATCATGTCGTCAGTAAAAGCGTTCTGTTACTGATCCTCACTAGCTTGGTTGGCCAGCGCAGCTCCATAAAAAGAGCTAAATAAAAAGAACAAAGCCATCCTTTAGTTCGGGGGTTCTCAACTCCAGTCCTGGGGACCAACTGACCTGCATTTAGTTCCCATTTAACAGAGTTAGGTGCAAAAAAAGGAAGAAAAACGTATAACTGCAATCTTATCTCCATTATAACATGATGATATGTATAAACTATACACTAGCCCTATATACAATTTGGCTGCAACTTCTCAGAACTCAAAAAACATCTGAACAGGCCACGCTCAAAAGTGGTAGCAATAGGGGTCGCTACACAATCACAAGAAACAAACTGGGACGACATCAGCAACTTTGCTAGTGTGAACGCGGGAGATCACTTTAACTGGTGATGGGAATTCCGGCTCTGTTCAGTGAATCAGAGAAATCAGCTCAGCTCACCAATAAGAGCCGACTCTTTCGACTCCCAAAGCTTTTTAAAACTGGCTAAAGTTGTTGGTCCTTACCAATCTATCGCTTAAATTGTTCAATAAAATCGTACTCTTTGTTTTGATTAACAATTAATTTGATTAAGGTGCTACATATTTGCATTGACAAATAAAGTATGTCTTCCTGCATTAATTTCATTGTACCTGCTGTGTCTGCACTTAACTTAAAGTAGAATTTAAAGATTCCTGTTAATTCCTTTTATCCTGATAACTGTTCTCCTCCCCAATACACTAAACTACATACTATACATCATTATAACAAGCAGCAGTGTAGTCATGCTGCCTCAGTCACACACAGATAAGAGACAAGCACACGCCTTAACCTTCCAGCTAGAACTGTGTGAAACAACTCGGATGTTGATCAGATTCACTGGCTGCATTTCGGTCACCGTTAGCACTGTATGTGATTAAGATTAACATTCTGAATACAGAATACTGATGAAGTTTCAGCAAAAGAGTCACAGGACTATTACGGCTCTTCAGATATGCGGGTCGGCTCCCAACATTCACCTAAAAGAGCCGCTTCAAAGAGTCGACTCGTTTGCGAACGACACATGTCTCACATTTCCACTCAAGTTTATTTTTTATAAACTTTTCGAGGCCTATTTCGTATTATGTTAACAAATGAGGTGCTTGGCTTTGATCTGGCTCCAAAATACTATATACAATAAGTTAGACACCTTGTATATAACCACAATAGACATTTTTTCTATGTCCACAAAAGACAATATTAAAAAGTTGCCCTCTGAAATCTGCACGTCGGAGCCATGAAAACATGGACGTCTAGAAGAGAGGTCTTTGTCACGTCTTTTAAACATCTTTGTGCTCCCAGGGAATCAAACCATTTGGAATAGCAGTGGTAGTGATTACATTGATATTGGAGCTGATGAGCAGGCTCCTTTCGGGAAACTTGCTCAATATTGGCTCAGCAAATGGTAGAGTACTAAGAACTGTTTAAATTCGAATAAGATGGACGATGGAAATTGATTGCATTTGTAATCAAACAATGGCATGATCACGGATTTTACCCATAAAGTATCAGTGCGCTCAGCTGCCTGATGGGTAACTGACAGATGTTTCTGAGTTCATTAAGAGTGTGTTGTGGCTAATGTACTGCCATGTCTTGCTGTAATTAAAACCAGCTGCTTGCTTTGTTCTCGACCCAAAATAGAGGCAATGAAAGCGGATCACGTCTTTGATTCTGCCATGAAATCTAAAAAAAACCTCAATACATTTTCAGTAACACAAGTTTATAAAAATAATAAAAAGCACCACATTTCCCCACTACAGACCATAATTCAATGAGCATTAACATTAACGTACACTGAGGCCTCGGGGGCTTACTTTATTTACTGATGTATAACTGTTAGCTGAAGCTGAGGATCAAAGAGATGATGAAGAAAGTGTATGAATGTTGAAAACGTTCGCACATTTAGGGGCCATTCCCCCGCGTCTGATCTGAGATAGTGCTGAGAGAGAAACGACTGGGAAAATGGAGGGAGAGATGGATGAACAGGTGCTCTGAGGAAGCAAAGGCAATTAGCATGTGTGTGTATGAGATAGAAATAGAATGAGAGATACAGAGTGCATACTGTATGCGAGTCCATGACGGCATTACCGTACCGTGTATCTGTGTTTGTGCGAGTGGTAGAAACCCTGTAATACAGGAGCTGCGCTGTATTTCATCAGAGCTGAAATGAATAAAGCCCTCATGGGAGCTCTAACGGATGATATTGTATAATCTCCCCACCTGCAGCTAAACAAT
This sequence comes from Olivaichthys viedmensis, assembly GCA_028565825.1. NCBI lineage: Eukaryota > Metazoa > Chordata > Actinopteri > Siluriformes > Diplomystidae > Olivaichthys > Olivaichthys viedmensis. Next base: position 13,478,222 of record JAOUQW010000016.1, read on the forward strand.
CAGCTGATACACAGAGGTCCACGAAAGTGTGTGTAGCATTTTACAGCCAGCTTCAGCTCCATCCTGCTCTCCATTCACACTGCTGAGCTGTTTATCAGATCACAGGCCTTGAGTTTTACAATGAGTAAATAAAGAACTCAGTATCAGTAGTCAGTGGCTGACTTGCATGGGGGAATAATCTAATGACATTCAGTACAGATTTGTATCAGTGAGTGCCATCAGATTTTTGTAATTAGCAATTAGTAGTTGTGAGCGCTGTACCACCTGCGAGGCAAATTGCAATTGCAAGTAAAACATTGACGAGCCTCGTCATCTTCCGCCAACCATTGGTCAAACAACAGATCGCAACAGACGAGTACAATTTTTCACCAATGACTTGTTACAAAATGTACTGAGTAAAAAATGTGTAACTAAATAATTATTTATGATAAATTGATCAATAACAATTGAATAATTGAACATTAATTCTATTCGGAAATTAGAGTTAAGTACTGCTGGAGTTAACTCTGGACTCTGGACCAGCGTTTTGAACTGACCAGGCTCCATGCCTGTAAGCTTATAGTGTTTGTGACAAATTTTACAAATTACTAGGCTTTTAGAAAATATGTCCACTGTCGCAGGTTAAACGCTGCGATGCCGGATGCGTTTTGTAGATTAGGTGGTTGGAGGGAGTCAAGCACTGCTGATAACACAGGATGGCTCAAATCCATTTATCTTTTCAGTAGCACACACGCAAACGAGTGTTCTTCCAACTGCAGCTGGGATATTCTCCTACAATCTCTCACCTCCAACAGCTGCAACACAGTCCAATCCAACTAACACCACCACCACCTCTGCTTCTCCACTGCTCCCCTTATGTAGTGTTGTGGCTCCACCGACATTCACTCCCACTAGAGGTACTAGAATTTTCTCAATTATAACTGCTTATCAAATGGTTACATAACGTTTCTAGCAAATTCTACAGTGTCAACAGAAACCCAAACTAACTTTACATTCTAGACATTTCTAAGTACAAATTTGCGTCCACGCAGCTGAAGCTGATTCCCCAATTGCGCTCAAGAAATGTCATAAAAAAGAAAATGTCATAAAAAAAACTTAAAACGTAATAGGCTAGATACATAAACTACCTCATACATTCTAGCTAATGGTTACATAAGATATCTAGATATCTACAGAGTGTCAACAGAAACCCAAGCTAACTTTACAGTCCGGAAATTTCTAAGTACAAATTCACAGATTTATATTTTATATTTAATTTAAAAAATATTTTTTTTAATATTTAATTATATCCCTTCGTGACATCCATTAAAAAAGAAAGAAAGAAAGAAATATAATTAGAAAAGAGAGCAAAATTAACCAAAATGACATCACCATTTCCATCAGAAATCCATCAGCTCTTGCAAGTATAGAGATAAAACTGTCGTGGCTAAGTATTAGCTAGCTTATAGCTTCGCTAACCAACCTTTTTAAGGTAATGTAGTATTTTTGGAAATATAAAAAGGTCCACTTTCTTTATGTCTAATCTCGTGTTTGTCACGTATCCACGTTGGCTAAGATTTGAACAATCCGCTTGTATTCCTCTCCTGCAGCAATGATGCTAGGTAGCTCCCGATTCAAAACATATTTACTTTATTAACTAATATAAACCTTCTATATACATCACTGTCTGTATTAATGTCTTGTGATGTGTGATATTATTTGGGTGTGTACAGTCTGTAGTCCTGTGTGATGTCCAGTGTTCTTACCGTGACAATCACAATAACATCTGGCCATTTAAAAGCTCAGAGATGAAAAGGCAGCACAAACCATCCCACAAGAAAATCAATATAACAAGTGTTGTGCAGTCAGCCTAAAAATGCTTTCAAAAGAGAAAAATGCTTTTCTAAGTGTAATTTAGTCCAGGGCTAGATTTAGACTGGGAAAATGGCCCACGTCGAAATTCTCCAGAGTGAACGTGGCCTTCACTCAGGTTTCAGCCGAGCAGCAGGTCGGGCTCCACATCCTGACGCTCGGGCATCCTGACCCGACCCAAATGAAAACAGACAGGGAAAAGTGTAATCGGAAAACGCACACATATGCACACATGCACACAATCGAGCATTTTGGGCCGTGAAATAAAATCCCGCTCTCTACAGACTTCAACTTTGGGCAGTGTTGGAGGTGAAACATTCCAGAGGCGTGGAAGTGTTCCTGCGGGAAACTCGATCCGCGCTCGTGTGTGGAGGAGCGGCCTCGCGTCGTCCCGCGCCACAGTTCAAAGGTGTTTATTATGAATCGCGGCCCGCCTTACAGGTTTGTTGCGTCTCGCTGAGGGGACATAGGGAGTTATGTGCTAACGTTACCTACAGTACAGTACAATAAAAGCAGCAAGCGATGACAATAAACGCAAGTCGATATTCGCTGGTTTTGGCAGACACATGTCTTCTCTTCACACATACAGTCAGATTTTCCCAATGTAGCTTCTCACCTTTTTGTAATAGTGTAGTACACTATTGTTGGGATGTCAGTACGTTAGCATAATCATGCATATTTATAGAGTCTCGCATTTTTTTTAAATAAGGGTAAAGGTGGAGAGATGTTCCTCGGCCATTTTTAGTAGTTTCTTGGTCATTAAAAATTTATTATTCGACATACAGTCTTAGATACAGAAGGGTTCCTCAAGGGTTTTTTTGGGTTGGCTCGAGGTTCTAGCTTCCTAAACGCATTCTATTTGGACTGTGGAATTGATTTTTTTGTTCTAGGGTTCAACATAGAACATTTAAGGGTTACCCAAGAGGGACAAACCGAAAAAACCCTGTAGGGTGCTAGATGCAACCTTTTTTTAAAAGAGTGTAGATTATTTTGAATGGTTTAAAATGACATAATAATTCAGGGGTACTTTAATACATTTGTGAGGATTTAAAGCTTACTGAAATTAAATCTCCTTAATACTAAGCCTGACCCGTAATACCTTGACTCGTAACCAGCTAACCATCATCCTGCCTAATCCTAACCCTGTGCCTAACTTTAGCCATAAACAAAGAATTTATGTGTTAGGCTTAAAACGAAGGCATAGCTGGGTTAACAAAAGCATTGGTGGCTTTGCAGTTAAGGTTCTGTGCAAGTAACCAGAAGGTTGTCGGTTCATATCCCAGGACTGTCAAAGAACCACTGTTGGGATCCTGAGCAAGACCCTTACATACCGTATAGCTCAGCTCTGTGCTTGGACTGGATTCCGCCTCACCTTGAATAAACGCATCAGCCAAATTAATAAATGGGGAATACTACCAAAATGTCCCCAGTTATTAGAGGTTTAATAATTACCTGCCAAGGTATTACCTGCCAAGGTATTACCTGCCTGCAAAAGGTTCCTCTTCGGTTAAAATGCTACCCAGTGAGGCAGCCACCTTTAAACGGATTTGTCTACTAAAGCAGCTGCCTTTACAATGGAAAGCAGCCATTCCTGGACATAATGTAGCCTTGCGTATATAAAAATCTGAGATAAGGCTGTCAAGAAAGAAAGACGACTTACTCTACATCATGTGCTGGGAAAAAGTTGTCCTTGACTGCTGGAATGACACACACAACCTTTCCAGAGAACAAAGTTGCAGTAACTACTACCACTTGGAGAAAAGGACAGCCACATGTTAGCTTGCTTGTTCCCATTTGAGCAGGGCCCATTACATTTCTACATCTGTGGGAGACTGAAAGCAATCACTCTTCTCTCTTTTGTCTCGCTCTCCCACAAACATCATCATTCTTCGAAGTTTATCGTCATTCATCTATTGCTGCGCATCTGCGATGGATGTGCACTTTATTACTCCCCTCTTTCCATCTGTCTATCTTCATCATGTCTCTCTACACCTTAATATACCTCCCTCTTTCTCTTCCTTACCTCCTTCGCTCGCTTTTTCCATTTATTTACACACGCACTCAAGTCTGGATAAGTGCAGCTGGAGACTGTAAAAATAAACTTAGTGTGTGTTAAAGGCCAAAGATTAGTTCTCCTTTAAAATGCCACCTTTTATGTGTGTGTGCAAACATACAGCGTTGTCCAGAGCGACGTACACGGCGTTCATTCTTCCATTTTTTTTAAGTGTGGAAAAAGCTCTAATTGGACAGAACGTGGTGGGAAGGTTCTGTGTCCAGATGTGTGTGTGTGTGTGTGTGTTAAGTAGATCTGCAGTGTGTTGGATTTGCTGTTACAAGCCTTAGCATCACTCAGAGATCCAGAGGCTGGGAATCAGTAACTACAGCAATCAAAGCAACAGTCCATACACAATGATAATCCCTTAACAATTACCACTGCTGATGCTTTTTGCTAAAGAGCCACAAAATACGACACTACGGTGGAATCCTGCAGCCGGTTGCACCAGTTGAACTTGAGTTCAATCGTAGAATATTGCGAATGTACATTGCCATGACATTCAAGTTTACAAACTACTAAAAATGTAGATCGTTGCACCAAGTAACATGGTTTCAACGTAGCTTTAAGTTGTAATGTACACCTACCCATATGAAACGTTACCTTTTTCTGTCATTCCATGTGTTCAGCGTGCATATTGAGGAGAGTCTCTAGAGGGAGATTTTGATCACATCAAACAATTTTCAGATTTCTGGACAAATAACATGTCTTCTCTTACACTGTTGTAATAAAAAAAATTTTTTTTTTAAAAACACCTCAACATAAATATGTTTATTTTTTATTGTTTTTGTTCACTCGCAACCACCGCATTATCTAAAACTTATCCACTTTAAAGAAGGCTTAGCTCCGCCCCTTTTGGAACAATCACGTCATGTCATATATCCCTAAAATGCTTGTTTCCTGATATATATGTAAATGTATGTCATTATGACATGTATGTAAATTTTCTTTATAAACCTTATAAACCACATTTACTAGAGTGGAAACACATGAAATCTTATTTTTTAAAACCATTTTTCTCAAAATCAGATAATTTTTTTTTTTCTATATTCAGAACCAAAAATCTGGATTACTTGCAGTTATGAAATTTGACATGTTCATTCTAATGCGTATTTAGAAGCATATTACAGAGGAACTTCTCAAAATGTTCATAATTGTAGGATTCATGTTAGATTTCATACTAAAAACCACAAGTCCAGAAATCCTCTCACCGATGAGGAACCACCAACATCTTCTGTTGTGGTTCTTGAGTTACACATCACATTGGGACTTCAGCTCTCGAAGTGGACAACAGGGTCCTGTTCCAGTGTTGTGACACGTCATGAACGGCCTTGATGTGGACAGGAACCAGCAGACAGTGAGTAATCAAAGGGTACAAATGCATTGTCCATTCATTTATTGATTATTCTGACTCACAAGTGAGACAGAGTCCAATCCAATCATGGACATCCTCATTCTGTAACTATTAATCTGTGAGATCAGGAGTGTTGTGTACACAGTTCCATAACATATAGTATTAAAATGACCAAACACATTACCCCAGTTTTATCCAAGCTACATTGGCTGCCTATTAAGTTCCTCATAGACTACAAAGTCCTGCTTCTGACGTTTAAAGCTCTAAATGGTTAAAGCTCCGGCGTATCTTGCTGACCTCCTGAAGCAGTACAGCCCATCCCGAGGGCTTTGCCCAGTTGAGGCAGGTCTACTGTTAATCCCGAGCATCACTCGCAGCTCAGCCGGTGGAGGATGTTTTTCTTATATCTCCCCTAAACGCTGGAATCGTGCTCCAGAGAACGTTAGGAATGCTCTATAGCTCTATAGATCCAGATTATAAACATACTTGTTTAATTTAGCCTATTCTTAGCTATTGGGTCTTTTATTTTGTTAAATAGACTTTTCATGATTCATAGTACTAATACTATATTTATGGTCAATTAACTAGTGATAGGTTCTTTAATGTGCTTGATCATAAATACTTTGTTTTGACTTAGGTTTTTTTATATGGAAAACACTTCTGAGTTTTGAACTCAAAATGAAAAGTGCTATATAAATAAATATTATTAATATTATTATAAGTAATAAGCTGACAAGATCATGCTGTGTAGTCTGAGCTGCATGCAACTAACCTGTTATGCATGTTGTGCAAGTCAGAGTCCATAGCAGGGGACAAAACACAGGCTGAGACAGTCAATATACAGCAAGTAAATTCATAATCCAGGGGCAACTATTAAAACCAGAGAACATTAAAACTAGACATAGGACCAAGCTTCCAACAGGGACTTTACAAAGACAGGTTAAGAACTAAGGGGTATATTTACACAACCTAATGAAGCTTAATGAGACAATTAAAAAAGAGGACAGGTGTGAACAATTAACACAGAGGCATGGACAAAGCAGAGCTGAAACAGATGTAAAGAGGAAGCGTTCATGACATCAAGTAACCAAGTTAGGCGAGATGGAACTTGCTAAGTAATAGCCTGTTAAATGGCAACGTACTGTGCATGGAAATTGGTAACTATGTTTTTTTCCCCCATCAATAGTGGTTGTTTGCTTACTTATGGACTGAATTTATTAGCTTATTTGGCTATAGGAGGCTTAATTAGTATGTTAATTTGCTTGCATATGGTTGGTACAATTGTACTCACACAGCTGTGAAAGTCCAAGTTGGCTCTCAGGGGATCCATTGAAGCGGAATAGGCCTATTTGATCAAAATGTAGGTTTTATCCCGGGCCCAGGGCATTATCCACAGCTGGCTTAAACCACTCAACAAAGTAAACACCTAATGTCATTTGACCAAGGGAGTATTACAGAACCACAACGCCGTAGTAGTAGATTATGGGTCAAATACGGTTGTGTTTAGGCACATATGGGTCAGTTATGCCAATGACAAGTGTATTGTGGGCCAAAAGTGGCCCAAGTGCAAGCAGTGACATTTAAGAGTTTCCAAAAAAAGGCCCATTTGCAACCAACCATATCTAATGCTTGTGCAGGATTTAAACTTTGGACCCAAAATGAGTTCTGGTCCATATCATGCCTCATCAGGGTTGAGTTGTGGCTGTATTCAGGCAGCCAGATTCAGATGACTTCATCGCCATCGTATGTGGGACAGATAAAAAGTTGTAAGTGTGGGCCGCCACTCATTTGCTATCTGGGCTTTAACATTCCCCTCAAGTGCTAATCCAGGAACGGTGTTTGTGTTTTATTACCTTATGAATATGATTATAAGTTTCTGTATCAGCATTCTTGCTCTGAGATGTTTATAGAAACAGGTGCCTGAATCATTAGAAGGACTGAGGAGGACGTGGGCTTGGTTCCTGCTGTCACAGAAAGGAGCCCTGTTTACAAGCGAAGGGGAGTGTTGAAAAAAGAGCTCGTCCACACACTTCAGTGTAAAATGTGTGACTTTATGTGTTTTAATGAATGAGAGGAGCGAGGAGAGCCCAGCTTTTAGGTCCCATGTGCAAAGGGCCTGTTAAAGAGGCCTCCTCCTGAGAGGAGCTGATGGGAGGAGGTGCTTGTGCACTTCTGACCTTTTTGACCTGATCAGCGTATGCCTTGCACGTGTGCCTGCATCTGCGCTTCATTTTCACTTCAGAATATGTCAAGCTACATCAGGACTACGACTAAACCTCAGTTCAAGAAAAATGATGTGGGCGTGAATTTATTCGTGCATGCCAGACATTCGGCAGTGCCGTTCTTAGGTGTGTACATTCCATGTATAATACATGATCAAGCATAGGAAAGAAAAATATGGTCTTTTTCTATGACTGATTTGTTATCCAAATTCAATACGTCACTCAGCTTTTATCAAGGCGAAAATGCAGGTCTTTCAAATTTCACCCGTCCATTCTAAAGCAAAGGACAATAAACACGGAGACAAAAATCTGATTTCATATCTCTGAGCCAATGATGCAGAAATACACCTCTGTGCAAAAACGGAGATACCCGCATCAGCTCAATGCTTCCCCTAACGTCACCCTGTCCTGCACATCATCACACAGCAAATCGACGCTCCCCTTGACTAAACATCAAACATTACAAGCTTTCCTGCAACCACAAGCAGTAGATAAAAGCAGATGTCATCAAAGCCGGATACCCGATGACTGCGTTTGAGAAACATCCTTTACAACCTGCTTTGTGGACCTGTCTAATTGTCTTCCGATGATGTCGCGTGTTGGTGGATGACGTTTTCAAAGGCCTCTAAAGATAAAATACGTCTTCCGTTGAGAATCCGCTGATGTTGTCAGTATGGTAGGCCTCACCAGAAGTTGAGGATGTGTCACTTCAAAAAAGTTCCTGTCTGCTTTTCTAGTCAACTACAGCCTAATGAACAAAACCCTGGTCTATCTGTGAGTCTGCTGATGCTAGAAACAGATTCAGTGGCTTTGATAAAAGAATTAGTTTCTGAATTTGTGTTTAAATGTATAAATTGATGGGACGAGGAAATACATTTTTTACAACATAAACGTAAACAGAATTTGTTACCATGCAAGCTTCATGCTTTGTTCCTCAGGTCGACTGTATGTGATTTATCCGTGCATGCACAGTGCACTCAAGCTTATCATAGGACTACATCAGATACAATTTTTTATTTATTAATTATGTCCTGGCTTTAAGGACAGATTTTATAGAGATATTCCCTCCTACTTCATATTGCTGTATCAGTGTATTTGCTTTTCCTCATTCTTCTTCACTGTCACAGTATGGGGTTTATCCCATGATCATTTCCCCCCTGTTTTTCCTGTTCCCTTTTTCCCCTCTTTGAGGAAATCCTTATACATGGGGGGAAAACTACCCTTGTATATACAGTATATGGTATGAAGTATTTTGTTTTACTGTGTGAGGTCTCCCTTCGCAAAAAATAAAGAATTACAAAAAATGGACTGTATACAATTTTAAGAGTGGCCAAGTCCACAAGAATACCCAATGAGCAGCGAGTGTTGGCATGATGCTAAAACATGTCAGCAATTTTGCTTCAGCGAAAGCCATTTGTATTTAAGACCCTGAAAAAATGTCATTGGACTACAGAAAGCATCTACACTTTTACCCTCAATAAGAAATCCAGATTGTATGAATATGCAAATTGGAAATGCCCCCAACTTGGCTCCTTGCTCTGAAACTACATGGCCTGTATTTGCATATTGAAATCTGATTGGCTCTTTTAT
>JAOUQW010000016.1:13492096-13505111 GCA_028565825.1 Olivaichthys viedmensis
ACACACACACACACACACACACACACACACACACACACACACACACACACATATACACACACACACACACACACACAACCATGAGAGACTAAACCTATACTATCTTTCTATCCACTTAGTTTAATGCACTTGTCGTCTGGCTGCAAAATGAGTGTTTATTTTGCCTCTAGACGGTACAAACACACACACGTGAGTTCTAGGGGCGTGGTTCTTCATGGTTCGAGTGGGCGGGGACTTGTTTGGGCAGCAGATTGCTGCCTGACCACCCACTCTAAGGCCACCTTTAATTGTTGCATCTGGAAAATGAGCCACCATTAAAACCAATGACTGCCATTAAAACCAGCGTTAGTGATTACAGTGCACATGTCTACGTGTATGTGTGTGTGTGTGTCCTCATGTGTATATAGTCATGGGTCTAAGCAGTAAGTGACAGCACTTGTCCAGATGTACAAGTCCCTAAACAAACAGCTAGTTTCAATCGTTCTCTTTTGAAACGCCACTGAGACGAAAACGGATTACAACCACCTGCGCCAGCCTTGTCCCTTTCCAAAACAATGAATGAAATTCATTTATATGTTGCGATAATTGCCCCTAATTGTTTCTTTGAAGGAAAGCAGCGAGGCAGGCAGCATCTGGCCCGCATATGGCCGCACATGCTCCCGAGTTCGTACCCAGCGGGAGGCTGCGGTGGCACTAATCCACTCCGCACCGAGCCAGAATGGACGGAGAGCGCCACTGGGTTTCCTTTAAGCCGTTAAGGATGCGTGTTGACCCGAGCGTGAAGACGAACAGCGGAAGCCACGGGCGCCTCTGATCTGCTATCACCTGCCCTCCGAGCCGGCATGGAGGTGTTTTGACTCGGGTCAGATGATAAACGGCGAGCACGGCATGAAACCGAGGTGCTAATCGGCTGCTCTGAGCCCCGAATGGTGGCGGTTCTCCACAGGGAACGAGTGCCTGGACCTGCAGCTTCAGCTCTGGAATGTACAGCAGCGGTCTCGGTTTTCTCCTGCAGATATACGTTCCATATGAGAGTCGGCGAAAACATACACGCGTTAACAGAATGGCAAACGCTGACACTCTCAAACTTGTGTATTTTATACAATTATAAATTCACACGCATGATCACTTACAAATACACTTACGAAGACGACTGCACAACCATTGAACTGAACTTATGCGCCATTAAAACAAACATGAACACCTATAAAAACAGCCACACATGCAAGACCTTCAACCAAACACACACACACACACACACATACACACTGAAGCACTCTGCGACAGGTTTGGCATCGAGTTTGTTTCCACTGTGGCCAAGCCTCAGCGATGTCTTTCCTCACTTAGTTAGCAAATCTTCCACCCCAGGCGTGTTTGTGTATCTCTCCCATGCCTTGTGTCTCGTAATCCCTCCCAGAATTCAGTTCTTCCTGATGGACCCCTGCTCCAGGGAATCTTCTCCAGCACAGGAATGTCTGTGTCCCAAACGCACCTGGTCTCGTAGAAAAACTCGAAACCAGTGCAATTCTTGACTACAAGTTATTTGATATTTTCATTTTGAGAAGTACCACAGTAAATCAGTCCTGGACGACGCGTGATCTATTGGGAGCCCTTCTTCTGTTTACTAATACTTTCTTCCACGCTAAGTCAAAGCATTAGCATCAATCACAGGGGAGTTAGAAGCAAACCGCAAAAGCTTTCTTGACCCGCCATAGCTCTGAGGTCATCAGAACACATCTTTTTAAAGCTATGGTTCTTTGGGGAGCCTCAGCAAACTACACTTAACTACTAAAACGCGCACGCATACACACATACACACACACACACACGCAATTATATAACACAGCTTGCCGAAAAGGTCTGCTCCTACTTAGGCCTCTTTGCCTGGCCCAGCTGGAATTGTTGTTCCTGAAAAGAGGATGGAGCCAATTCCGCAACATGCTTCTAATCATGTTCGAACCGGACCCCGCTTCGGAGCGGAGAACAAAGAGCGCTGCTAAAACTAAAAGAGTGGAAAACCCGAGTGTGAAGCTCAAGAGAGATCTAGTGCATGTGCATATGTCATTACCCATGTGCCCCATTACTGCATGAGCAATCCAAAACACCAATCCCCTCGCAGGTGGGGATATGAAAGCGGAGCGCTCCTCTGTGGCACACTAGAGTTTCCTATTGTTTTTAACCCGCTACGACAACAGGATAAACCGCCATTAAGACAGATAGGGGCTGCTGAGGGGGCTACTGAATCTCCTGCGCCGCTTTGAAGATGAGGAACTGCTTTGGAAATGTGTTAAATGAGCAGTAATCCCTCACAAATGTTCCTCGCAATGCTCCTCTCGCAGCTCGCCAGGGGGGTCGAGAGAGAGCACATTAAAAAAAGGGCCTGACGAAGAGCGAAACGATATGAACGTCTTCCACGTCTAAGTTATGGCTTTTCAGCAGCTCCGAAACAAGGCCTTTTACGACTTCATTTGAAACACGCTCGCGTTTCTGTCCAGCGCGACGCGGCCAGAGATTTACAGGGGAGAGAAACGTCTCCGGTGACCGTCGTAAATCACTAAATGGCCCTCGCTCTTTGCGTGAGGGAACGCCCGATTAACCCTGCCATCTCCAAAGCACAGTGACGAGCTGTGCGTTTTAGGCCCTAGGCCTTCAGTGCATTCTTTCCTGCTACGGAAACTATTTAGAAGTATTTTTGTTCATCATACATTTCAGATACATTTCCTTAACAACCGCCTTTAAGATGAAAACAGGACACCGGCTTGCAACAACCGCTCACGACCAGCTACTAATGGAAACGATTCAACATCAGCCAGTGGATCAAAAACATCACAAATGGTTGATAAATCAAGTTAGTTAAAACCCGTGATTAGTGACTAACCATTGAGAGGAAACCTGTATTGCTAATTATCTCAATTTTTATTCCGCTCACAGCTCGCGCTTTCTACATAGACGTGGTGATTAGCTGTACATAAAAGGCGTGATTGCTTTTAAATCAAAGCCAGCTAATGTTTAGGCTACCACTAGTGTTCAGTCAGTGACGTATCTCAGCCTTCCAGAAGCCTAGTGACTTTTTTTCTAACAAAATGGTCCCATCCGTTAGAAATCAAGGTGTGACTGGATCTTTCCACTGTCACTTGCTAATTACATCAATGGTTAATAACACTAGTGACTGTACAGGCGTTTGTAACCCAAACAGTGTACTGTACTGTAGATATAGTGTATACATACAGAACTACTACTGTGTTTCTATTCTATTTCGCTCACACACACACACATATACACAATACACACATTCCCTCTCCAGCTTCTGCCCCTGTGCTGTGTGTTGATAACCAGCAGCCCACTGACTCTAAATGGAGCCTGTAAAAAAAACAGAGGCAGTGGCTGAAACGGCCGTGAAAAAGAATTACACTGGAAAACCACACACACAAGAACACAGACACAGGGACACCCGAGGAGCATGAACAATTCATTTAAATACTTACAACACACATACACGTCCCACCAAACCACACCTCCGAAGCCGCGTGAGAGATATTTGGGGAGCAAGGTGGCAGTGCTGTGTGTAACTGAACAACCTGCCTAGTGACCCGGGTTATCAGGAGACAGATGTGTCCTAACAGAAACCTGCCTGAAACAGCAACGCCTGGAAAAACTGTCCGTATGATGAAAGTGTGTGCAGGTGTTTGATGGATGCTTCTCACTAGGGTGGTAACCTCAGGGGTATGTCTTTTGTACCCTTTGTATGCTCTTTCACCTGGGAAAGTGAATGTAATGCACCCTAAAAACTCATTTAAGGCACATAATTCGACATTAAGGACCACTGTTGTACTTTTGAAGTACCATTTCCATTTTGTACCTTGGGGGAATAAAAATGCGCCTATATTCTACATTGTTTTCAGACAGTGCATGTGTATTATTGGTTAGCACCCAGTTAGTCTTTGATATATTTTAAAGGAGCAGTTTGCAATTTTTTTTAGAGCCCTCTGCTGACTGCGAGGTGAATTGCAATTGCAATGAAAATGCGACAAGCCTTCCTTTCCCCCCGAACTGACCTCAACCCCTCTGTTTAATCTACGTATGAGACATGAGTTTCCTTTTAAAGGATAAAAGGCAGAGCTGAGCAGCTGTGTTCCTGTTGGGGGCGGGGCTAATCTATGGGCCAGAAAAATGTAAACAGAAGTGAAGAAACTAGAAAGATCCACAGTATCATAGTTTTTTTTTCCCCTATGGTATCTTTGAAATGATATAATTTTTATACAAACTGCACCTTTATGTTATTACAAACCAACAAAGAAAATGCTCCTTCATTTCAAATATTTTAAAGACCAGGTGTCTCCAGTTTTGACAGGAAGCATACATATACTGTACATACACGCACGCAAACACAAGCTCATATTCCCTCGTGCAGCTACACACACACACACACTTGGCAGTGTGTCTATTAAAGCGTCTCAGTGGTTTAGTGCGCCTGCATGCTGGAGTGCTGCTGAGATGCTATCAGCTCAAACAGAGCACGCTCCACAAAGAACCGCGGGGGAGATCAACAAGGGCGGCCCTCACACACACGCACGCACGCACACACACACACGCACACAGATCAGTGTGTTTCTCTAAAGTAAGGTCTAAGACAGCTTTGCCATGCTGTATAACATATAAAAAACCCTCTCAGTTCAGAAAAAGGGGGTGTTCTCTTTCTGTCTCGGTATCTACATTTACACGCAACTGTCTTCAAGTACACCAAAATTGGGATAGAGACCAATTGAGGCCAATCTGAATCCAATCAAAGATGGTGGGTAACACATTTAATAATCCCTTATATAAAAGAATAATCATCATTATGGGTGTTGCCAAGGTCAATTTCTGAATGGTTTGAGCCTAGCCCCGATTTTTCTTGTCTGGAACTGCCCAAAAGCTGAGCAGACGTTGGGGATCCAATCAATTTGGGGATCCAATTCAGCACTGGATAAAACGTGGGTCAGTGTTGGGAGCAGAGTTGTTTTCATAGAGCAGTTTTAAAATCCCCCAATAAAGTAGACTTGACCTGGCTTGAACTAGATGGGCATCTAACTAACATTTTAAAGCAGAATGATGCAGAACACAAATTCTTCCTCTCGCCTTCTGATTAAGAAGTCCATTTGGAGGGCTTTTTGCTGACACTGACATCGTTTAAGACTTCTCGTTGTTATGGTAACATGCAGGGTTAATAGAGTTTAGGGTGAATATATGAACGTTTAATTCTTAATCTGCAATCGGAATGAATCCTTGAAAATATTTGCATGGATACAAAGCCGTTGATACGTCAGTTACTCGGTTCATCCATCACAACCAACCGTATGCCGCTCAGCTGGACCTGGAATCAAATGTTCCTTATCGTCAGACAGTTCCTTTAATTTGTTCCCTATGGTTCAGAGCCATTTAACACAATCGAATCCAGCTGAAGACAATACAAGCTTCTTCTGCATCAGATGAATCATTGAAGGTCTTACAGTAACTGCGATTGGAAGTCGATGAAGTTTCGTCGTTAGCGTAAAGGGAAAAACGCTGTATTGTGTGAGCTGTGGAGGCCCTGTGGTGTGAATCAACCCCCATCGCTACACATCACACTTCAGACAGAGATAAAAGACGCGCTATTGTTTATGTAGCCTGTGTAAGGGATAGCATGTTTGAGAATGCATCCTGCAAAGACTTCTAAGACTTCTCAGATTTAGCTCATGCTTCGCTTGGCCTCTATGATGCAACTGATCTATTTCGCAGCCTTCTTCAAAAAAGACGGCCTCTGAAGGGTTCTCATGCAGTCACATCAAATGGTCCTGTGCTTCACACCTCTCCCTGTCTGTCTGTCTCAGATGTGATGTTTTTGCAAGAGTTTAAAAGGCAAGTTCCAGAGCGACATTTTCAGACATTTTTAAACCCAAAGCTTATGTAAGCTCTATACAAAATCCTTTCCGTGGCTTACACTGACAAGTCATTGCCTGCGCACGGTTTGATGACTCGGCATGGGTAATCTCAGACGCTCTGACGTTTGGAGCCGGCCCTGAGCCGATATCAGTTTCAGTTGATCCAGAGTTTTGTGAGCAGAACTGCGCTCTTACTACAACACAGCAGGCCGTCGACACACGTTCTTACACATGTACACAGCTTTTCTGCTATTTCTTCGCTGTTTTGAAATGGAAGTTGCGTCAGATCACAATGCCGTGGTATTTTCATCCCTGCTCTCCTAGACACAAAACTCAGCAAGTTTCAACCTTAAATGCTGCTTAAATGATGATCATCTCCAAATTGACTTAGATACGTGTCAGAATTTTGTCTCTTCTTCATTTCTCCATGGCTAACAAGGGCACTTTACAAGAAATAAACAAATTCTGCATGAACTCTAGATGATACCATAATGAGAAGCTCTTGTCTCAGGAGATCAGAAAGAAATGATAAACAATTTTTTTTTCTATGGGTCAAGGCCTCCAAGGGTTCATTTATCAAACTTCACTTGAAGTGATAGCTTTCTCGTTGGTGGCTTCAGAGCATTTTTCCTTCCCTGAGTGAGGTGCAGTTTTCTCAGTTTTCCACATATTTCTGTAGAAAAACGGTTAGATTGTCCTACTGCATGGTGTCTTGCTTGCTCAATTGTTTTGTACAGAAATCTTTTTTATCCATCATAAAAAACATTGTTGGTAACGTAGCAAGTGGTGATTACATTTCTGAATCTTTTGACTCTGGTAGTTTACACCACAGCGAATCAGAGGTCTGGTCTGGGCGTCACGGTGAATCAGAGTCTCTTCTGACTGACAAGACGAACTCAGTCCGGTCAGGTTCCAAACAAGCTATGTGTGATACTTTCAGTCTAATTGGGGCATGTTACGTTTTACACCACAGAGGGCGCTGTGTCACACGGCACAACTGCTCATTGCATTTAATGAATGTATCAGCATTTTTAATCGGTGTCAGTCAACAACTGTTTACAGAGGGAGAAAGAGTATGGAAAGACATTTCCTCTGCCTGGTAGCCACCTGTCCTACATAGAGTGTGTGTGTGTGTGTGTGTGTTTGATCGGATATACAGTCAGCGAGTTATGAGCAAAGCTGTTTGTTGTTTGTAAAGTGAGGACATCCTTGTGAGTGTATGACTGATGGAGCAGTCAGAGAGCGATCTTATATTGACAGAGCCGCCGTACCATGCGGCCTTGGAGGCCGTGTGTTTTTGTGTGTGTGAGTGTGTGTGTGTTCGCGCACACGTGGGGGTGTGTGTACTGCGCTCACAATGAAAGCGTCCCCTCCAAGGCCCCCAATGTTTGAGAAGCGGCTTCCTGTGAGAGATATATGTGTTGTGTGGGATTACCGCGGCGCTCAGAGCGCACTGACACCAAGGCCTTTATCACCGTGAAATGTGTGTGTGTGTGTTTTATGGTGGGATATTGATATTTGGTGTCCATGCGCAGGCGTAATGTCTGCGAGGCTTTGTGAGCGTGTGTGGTCTACGGGGGAACAGGTTCAGCGTGACTAATTGAGAGGGCTTAGACGGGGCCTGTCTCACCCTCCATTACACGCACACACACACACACACACACACACACCACACAGCAGACACTCGAGGCTATTATAGCCACTAGAGGCCATTATTTTAAAAGTCATTACACGGAGTAAAGAGGACATGCTGTGTGTTTGTGTGTCAGGTCCATCACCACAATTTTTAGTTCTTAAACATCTTTTTTTTTGGCATGTCAGAAACTTAAGTCTAAGAAATCTCCAGTATATTATTGCTCATGAATATGGCACAATTGCGTGTACACTGCTACTAATTTTCAGCTTGCCTTTTTGTGTTTTTATGAAGAAAATATGAATGTCGGACGTTCCTTTTCATGGTTCTGTGAAATAAAAAGTGTGTGTATGTGTGTGTGTGTTATAAAAAAAATTAGTATAGTTTACTATGGTTTTACTGTGGTACTCTATGGCAACTACGTTTATTACATATTAAGCTATGATACTGCCATGGAAAGACTAATTTGTTCGTTGTTGACTTAGCTAGCTAACAATTAACGGTTTCAGCTGGCTAACATTATCTAGCTACTAATGTGAAGTAAGAAAAAAGAGATGAGTTGTGATATATATACATATTTCTGGCCACAAGCTTCAGAATCTTGAAGGTTGCAATCTGATTGGCTCTCTGAAGTTCCCTGTGAACACCGTGGCACAATGAACTTTTCAGAGGAAGATATAGTCACTGGATTGAAGAAAGTCCACGGCATCCCGTCTTTAAATTTTGTTTCGAGTTTCGTTTAAAACAGTTAGTGGTGAGTAACGTCAAAACGGCCTCTTTCTGTGAAAGTAGGCGATCACTTCCAATAAGTGTAAGGCAAGTATGTTTTACGGATCACTCCATTCTGCCTCCCTGTGTAATTTGAATGCACTACGGGTTCAAGCGTGGAATTTGAGATATTTTAAATGTAGACAGTTACAATAAAACTTCTAACTATGCCCTGATGGAGTCTCAAAGTTTAGCCAAATTTGACTCAAAACCGAAATGGCGTAGCCAAACACCATTTCTTAAAAATTCTCAACACCAAATAGCCAACACAGCCATATTTAACACACCCAACGGCAAACAAATTCAAGTCACATTTCGGTGTCATTAGTTGAAAAGTGGTTGTGTTTGGGCCATTTGATGTCGCAACCAGAATCCAACAAAAAAAAAAGATGTCACATCAATGTTGTGTGTGTTGATGTGGACAGTTTTACTATGGTATCTTATGGTCACTATGATTCTTATACTCTTCTACACTTATACCATGACATTTCTGTTGTTTTACAGTGGTAATTATGTTGTTAGTAATAGCAAAAATATGACAGACCCACCACAGTAGCCATGGTATAACTTTTGCACCAAAAAAAACCAAGGGAATAAGCAAGTTGACTAGCTACTTGCATATGAAGCAAACAACGAGCTAGCGTAAAGTTAGTTAAGATTGTCATCGCAAGTTGGAAAATCTTTGAGTAAGTCATAAGTAAATGATTATTGGTTAACTTTTACAAGTTGTGAATTAATGTCCCTACCTTGTTTGTTCGTTAATTAAACATTTAGCGTCGATACGGGGTCTGCATTGCTTAGCACAGCAGCTAGCTAAAGAGCAAATTCCATGTCAACACTTAGCTAGTTAGGCAGCTATAGCTAATGTTGATATAAAATGCATGTTAAATATAAAAAAGCACCTCAAAACGAACCACTATCATCACAAAAACCTTACTTTTTGTACATCTTGCCCAATACTGTAGCCTAGGCTTGTAAAATAATCCCAAACTGCTGAGCTCTACTACTGTTGTCAATGTGATGAAGACTGATTAAGAGAGAAAGAGAAAGACAGAATGAAAAGGAGAGAAAGAGCTAAAGATTAGCGCAAAATAAAAAGAGCTAGTTAGAAAGAGAGAGTTACAGAGAGATGGTCAGACAGAGAGCTAAAGAGAGAGCAAGGGATCAAGGGTGATGCCCTGCCGTCCCCTATGGAGGAGAAGAAAGGCCTCGTCTCTCCTCACGTTCCTCCGGCTGTTTAGACTGGACTGCTTCAGACTCCTCCATCATCACCCTTTACAGCCCCGTAAATCCGACAAAGCCCTCCTCTCCTCAAACCTGGAAAAATGGCTCACTCACGTTCAGAAAGTGCCAACACACAATAACTTACATCCAAACTTCTCTATTGTAATAATAGAGATGTGTTCGATTAGCATGGCTGGGTTTCTTTTACATCAGGTTTGAGTTTCCACAGTGGAGCCCCAGTGACGGCTTTACTGTCTTTCAGTTTTTAAACCTATTTTCGCATTTCTGGTTAAACTCTGAAGCAAACTGAAATCAGGTATAAGTGAATCGAGAAATGTTTGTGACTTTGTGACGAGCTTAGCAAAAACTATTTCGATCTAATTAGAGACTAGACACAATATATATTTGTCTTACAATTTAAACCAGCACTATCTAGAAGTTTTTTCTATCTATAGGCTCAACTGATTTACTCTAAAAGTGCACCTGCTTTAATTAAGCCTTTAATTTGGAGTTTCATTAGAATCTGAGAGCAGCCGGTTAATATTTCTGTCAATATTTCAATTTTTTGGTAATAAGAAGATTCCATATGAACGTCTCACTCTTCTGATATTTACGGCTTTTCTGACAGCTCCAAAGTTCTCACTATGGCAGAGCCAGTGGATTGGTTAGCGCTCAATGCTAAGTGTAATTACAGTGTATTATAGTCTATACGGAAGAAATATCGATATCCATGAAGGTTTCGTCTTGTTCCCACAGTCACTGTGTCTTTACATTGTCCGTATAAAAGACTTAACAGGTACGTGCTAGCTAGTTAAAGCGTCAGCCTCAGGCATTAGCTAGCTTCCACGCTCAGCGTCTATATTTCCCAGTTGCTTAGCAAGGGTGTTCAACCACTTGAACAGCAGAGTGCATCGTGTTTGCCTTCCCGCGTCGAAAGCATTAAAATCACAAGCATCAGAAGTATTTAAATACAAATATATAGGTCTTTGACTATTTTTTCCTCATTTAATCGCCATTCGTTTTTTCTTTTGTCTACGCCACTACTGGTTATAAAACTGTAATGAAACATGCAGGTGTTCAAAAACTTATGACTGGCAGTGCACATTTTGTGTGTGAAGTTCCTCATAAAGCTTTAAAAAAAAAAAGTTTTATAGGTAGTTAGCTTAATCAGGCTTTAAATGCAGCTTTTTTCACACCTGTGTTGTTTCATTAGATCCTAATGTAAATGACATGTTGTGTAAATGGTGTGTGTTATGCAGACAGCTGCTCGTAGTGTTGGGCCGGCGCGAACCCAACCCCCCCTCCGCTGCGAGAGAGAGGGAAAATAAATGAAGTGGTCAGGAACGGGATTTCCTTCTTGTTTTCTTTGCCTCCAGTGCCTTTCTTCTCCTCTCTTTTCTTTCAGTGAAACACGACCGACATCATTCCCCTGGTGGGTCTCCGTCAACATGGGCCCGCGGAGTGAGGACAGCGGGCCGCGTGTGTCCGCATGACTACGGCTTTATGTATACGTCTCCGAGTGTGTATGTGCAAGCGAAGATTTATGTGTGTGCCCGTGTGTGTGTGTGTGTGTGTGTATGCTAAGTGCAGACAGGTCTGTGGTAGAGGAATAGTACACATGATCTCGGTGACGTGTGTGTGCTGACAGGGTTCTCGTTTCTGAGGGTTTATTTAATGGTTGCCCGCTGCTGATGGACGCTTTCTGCTCTCTCTTTGTCTCGCGCACACACACACACTCTCTCTCATCATGTCTGACAACACACAACTTCAAAAAACAAACAAACATATTTCTCTTTCTCCAGGCTCATACAAAGTCACTTTGTCTCACCACCACATTGTGTCATTCTTGTGTCATCATTGTGGGGACTTGTGTCATATTGTCTCTCTTTATGACTCGGCCATGTGGGAAAGCATTATGGGACGTGTTTGCGGGTTTAGGACGACCCTTCCCCCCTGTTGTTGCCACATATTCACTGGAAGTTGCCTCCAAGTCAAACAGAATAAAGTGGAACGAAAATTGTTGCTCTTTTGA
Source organism: Olivaichthys viedmensis (assembly GCA_028565825.1). Classification (NCBI taxonomy): domain Eukaryota; kingdom Metazoa; phylum Chordata; class Actinopteri; order Siluriformes; family Diplomystidae; genus Olivaichthys; species Olivaichthys viedmensis. The sequence continues at coordinate 13,503,654 of JAOUQW010000016.1, forward strand.
GCACAAAGGCGAGGCTTTCCAGAAACCGCCGGATTTCTCAAGTCTGACGGCTCCACCTGCCTCAGAGTCGGCGAATCGGGAATGTTTACTTTGCTTAAGAATCGCTGACTAGAATTCAAACGTGAGGATTATCTTGCTTAGGACGGCGTCACCGTTCCTAAAGAAAAAAACATTACGAACAATTCAAACCGATGTTTCCACAAGTGCCTTATTTCATACTAGACAACTCTCCCTCCCGGCGTTACGGTTTAACCGGATGGAGGAGGAATTCAGGAATCCCACAATGCCGAGCCAGACCGAGACGCTCGATCAGCCCAGAGCAACAGAAACAGTGGCAGAGTGAATGTTTGCTCTGGACTCGATCAGATCTCCAGAAACGCGCAGGTTCGATAAAGCGCAGAAGTTTGATGAGTGAGGACAGAAGGGTTTAAACCCGATACTCAGCTGGAGAAGAACAACTTTGTCTTCATGCGTCTCCGTATAATTAGGTTTCAGTAACATTACAGTTCCAAAAAAGCGACATTAAAATCAAGACCAAAATATTAGGTATGAGTGAGTGTGAGTGTACATTAAGTGTAAATGTAAATGTAGTTGGCCTATAAGACCCATATAATTAAGCCCTTTAGGTTATTCAGTGATGGATCAGGGGTGAAAAAATCATAAATGTATTCGCTAGCCAACCGGCTAGCTATGTTTTGGTTACTTAATTAACTAGACTAAAAAGTGGTAGCTAATGTAATTTAACTCAAGTACGACAAGCTAGTTAAGCTAGCTATGCTATCCGAGTCTGGTCGCGTGGTTATTTTCGCTCGACATGCTATTAGCAGAGTTGTAGAACAGTTTTGCGCTGCACTGTTCTTCGACACTGTTTCCACGTCCCTGCGTGTTGCTGATTGGTAAAAAAAAAGTTTGGCATCCGTACAAGCTAATTTATTCAACTATTTTTAAAAAAGGTCCAACCAGACCACATCCTCGGTTGGAGCATTACGTTTAAACAAACATATCAGGTAAAATAATTGCTGTTTTTTCTTTCTCTGGTTGGTGACAGCTGATGATCGCTGATGATGTCATTGGCCGCCATACTGTTCCTCCCTCTTCGCACTGTAAAATGAACGCTTGTCTAGGGTCGTAATGTAAACATAGACAACACAGACAACAAAAATGCCACGGTGTGTCGCATTTTCCCACAACAACACCAAATCTAAATGATGTGGTGAGACAGTTCATGTGGAAGTGTCCGTGTAAAAGTCTTACTTCATTGCTTTAACTGTTACGCAATAACTTGTGCAGGTACTGCCTAGCGGCACTCGAACAATCATAAGCTAAGTTAGCAAGCCAAATTTGAAATTACCTAGCTACGTCAGATATACATATACAAGTGCAGTAGAGTGAAATTTGATTCTTCACATATCCCAGCATGTTGGTAAGCTGGGGTCAGAGCGCAGGGTCAGCCATGAT
>JAOUQW010000016.1:13508931-13528436 GCA_028565825.1 Olivaichthys viedmensis
TGTTCAGAAGGCTACATGACACCTACATAAGACCTTCATGACAACTGACAAACATTTATAAACGCTTATTCCAACAGTTGACAAAAGCAGCCTTTATGACAACTGACGCCTGTTGGAATAAGTATTTATAAATGTTTATGTCAGTTGTCATGAAGGTCTTATGTAGGTGTCATGTAGCCTTCTGAACACTGCCCTACTGTAAAGTGTCACCTCCAAATGCATCTTTACTTTCCTCTATTCCATGTAAAAGCCACAAGCTACCTGCGTGCCCTCACTTCACCTCGCCGATCGCACAGTCAGCATGTCTGAAATGAACATGAGGTTCTCCCGACGCACCAGAATGTGTGTGCGCGCGTATGTTTGCTTAGTAAAAGAGAACTCCGGTACGCACGTTTACTGAAGCGTAGCGGTCCGAGGGAACGGAGGGAACCTTTTTCAAGCGGCTGGACTGGCTTCAAACATAAAGACAGACTCAGACATGCACACACACACTATCACATAGACACATACACACACACACACACACACACACACACACACAGAGAGAAAACGGTGGTTTGTCTATGTATAAATCACAGTTGGTGGAATAAGTGAATTTGCTCGTATTTGAGGAGAGCCACTCTGAGGCGGCTCATTCTGTGGTGGAGAGGCATTTCCCTACCAGCCAGATGCTGAGGAGCTCAAAAACATCTGCCAGAGAAGCAGATTTACAACACTGCTGCTGCACGCTGTGCTTTAAGAGCCAGTCCAACACACACACGTATACACAAATCCCTCGCTCCCGTCCTCTCTTAACTAAGTAAGAATAACTACGAGTGTACAGGCTTGCGTGTGTGTTATCGGGCTCTCGGAACGGATTTAGAGGATCTAATTTTAGAGAACGAAGAGTATCTGACGTACCGCAAGTCTAGCGAGACACGCTTCCTGAACATTTTGGCCAAATGACCCGTGTGTCACTTTATGTCGGAAACGGTCTCTGAATAAATGCGTCATTTACGATGTACTTTATTTACACACTTTTCTTTTTTTTAACTGCGTCAATTTTCGAAGAAAATATAAAAACAAACAAACGCTACGTCCAAAAAGGCACCAACTGGAGTTGTCCTTTTTCTGTGGCTGAATCTCATCTCTGAATATTGGGCATGTAGTGCACTACGTAGGTTCCACAACACCATGATGTTATACCCCACGTGGTGAGCATGCACAGGGAGCCGTTTATGATACGGCCTAACTGTGTTGGAGGCTTAAACAATAAAAAAAAAAATGGTTCCTGCGTTTTATGTTGAAGACGACTGGAAAATGGCGGATATTTACGTGGATGCTGGGTAGCGCAAGAAATTTCAAATGAAAACAAAAAACATGACTGGGTAAACAAGTAAAAAGCTTTGCTTTCAGAAAGCGCCACACTTTTCCCTCTCCGTGGTTTATGCGACGCATTCACATGATGCAGCATTACTGTTCACGTTCTCCGTCTGCGGCTGCAGAAAATTACAGACTCATTCATTCGAATACTAAATCTTTGAAGCAACTGAAATTCAAATGCGATGTTTGAGGAAATTTATGAGCTATAAATGTGCTGTGATTCTATCCGTTTGCGTTTGTGGGTGTGTCAGAGAGAAAGAGGATTGTGGAACCTCCGTGAAGCTGGTACTCCATCGAAAAAAGAAATAGAATCAAACTTATGTCGTTCGTTTTTTGCTGATTTGTGCTGAAAATATTACAGTTTGTGCTGGTTTGTGCTGAAAATATTACAGTTTGTGAAGAAAAAATTACAGTTTGTGCTGAAAATATTACAGTTTGTGCTGCTTTGTGAGATTATTATAACGGCTGTGTTCCAATGCAAGTCTATGGTGGAGAGTGACTTCACAGTGCATTAAAGCCCACTCAACTCGACACCAAACCAAAAACACATTACTGTCATGCGTTTGTTGTTTGTGTCTGTTAGATTTTTTGTTTTGGCATATTACACGTTTAATTCGCTGTGACGAATCTGTGACATCACTCTTGGCCATTGACTGACATTGATTGATTATATAATGCTGTAATATCTCAAAAACAATATTTTTTTCAGCACAAATCAGCACACACACAGCACAAACAAATGACAAGGGTTTTTATTTCATTTCTTTTTATATGGGGGGCAACTTCACGGAGGTGATTGTGGACTGTGTGTGTGTGTGTGTGTGTGTGTGTGTGTGTGGGGGAACACCAAGACGTGTTTGGTCTTACCCGAGTGTGTGTACGTATGTGCATCTTCAACCCATCATTCTTGCTGAAGGCCTTGTCACAGTATGGGCACTGGTAAGGGCGTTCACCTTAACACACACACACACACACACACACACACACACAAACACACAATCATCATCATCATCATGATCCTGGAACACACCTTTGCTAAGTATAGAGGGAACGCAAGCACGCTACAGTTGTGCATCAGCCCACAGACGTGGCAGTGTGTGTGTATGTGTGTGTGTGTGGTGATGTTATAAGATTTACACTGGGAGACATGATTCTCTGTGTCTGAGTCCTAGTGAAGGAGGCGTGGCCTCTGTGCTTGTCAGTCCCAGTGAAGAAGGCGTGGCCTCTGTGCTTGTCAGTCCCAATAAAGGAGGTGTGGCCTTTGTTCCGGTCAGTCTGGGTGTAGGAGGCGTGGCCTCTGTGCTTGTCAGTCCCAGTGAAGGAGGTTGGCCTCTGTGCATGTCAGTCCCAGTGAAGGAGGCGTGGCCTCTGTGCTTGTCAGTCCCAATAAAGGAGGTGTGGCCTCTGTGCCTGTCAATCCTAGTAAAGTAGGCATGGCCTCTGTTCTTGCTAGTCCTCAAAGTTAAAATACACAGTCCAGGGTTACATAATTACTTTATCTGTATTTCACTTACTCGTCACTCTACTGTTAATAAAATATCTAATAAATGACAACAACTGAAAATGTGTCTGAAAATGTGTGAAAATGTAAAAATGTGTCTCTGTGAACTCTTCATTTTCTAATAGAATCGCACTTGTAGTTTTTTCTGCATCTCTGTGCTGAACTCCTCCCATATTGATACACATCACTTTAAATAAAAGCCCAGCTTTATCAGATCTACAGGCTTAACTGAGAAAGCAGACTGCGGTATCGTACATGAAGCAAACCAGCTGCAGTCAGAGAAGGCGATGCCATCACCACGGTATGACATCACACAGGCTTTGCGGCATTCTGTTCTGCCATGTCGGAATCCTCCGCTCGGTTCTAGAGCGCCAAAGTCGAGCTGTGGTGGAGGAGCTGAAAGTCTGGAGCTGCGTCCGAGAAAAATGTGTGGCAAAGCCGAAAAACACTGCATGTCATGTTACTGTCATGAGTTCTGCGTGTCTCTATCAACAAATCCTGGCCATTTTCTTTTCAATGCAACACTGTTGTTCTGGTACATATTATGGAAATGACTCTGATTTTTTTATGTTCGGTCCCTCCCATACTGATGCTCATCACCACAAATGAAGTGGAGCGCAAAGTTTGTAATATGGGTGTAACATTGTTTGTGTCCTTTCCATCATTATTCCCCTCATTCCGCCTGGGACACACACACTTTTGTGCTGGTTCACTTCAAATTGCTCATAATGCCTTAAAATAACAGAGGACGCAAAGGACCAGTGTAGTGTACAGTGTTTTAAAAAACTCCATTGACACACTTGTACGAGCACCACACACACACACGACCACGTCAGTGTCACTTCTGTACTGAGAATGGACCACCACTCTTCTACCTTTCCCCAATATCTTTACCTTATTGTACACACACACACACAGCTCTAAAGCACATCACCTCCTATCTGCGTGCTATTCAACTCCTTTTCCGCTATCTTCCAGATCTCTAGCCAGCCTGACCCACAGTGGGCGGGGTCACCTAAGCCCCTCCCTCCTGCACATTCAAGCCCCGCTGCTCAAACTGGGAGAGATGCTATCTAAGCCCTCTCAATGAAGCTGCAAACAGGCGGTGACAACCCATCAATCACGGGGAGCGCCGGACACGTGGATCCCATTTAAGCGGAGCCGATTTGGGCAGCAGATAGCAAGTGAGCGACTCTTATTGGATGTCTGGAGCTCAAGCTGGGACGCCGAACTATCATCACACGCTTACAGTTTGGCTAAAATGGAACGGTTTGCATACGCGTGTATGGTAGCGCATCTATGATTCATGCCTGGCGCCAAATCTGATTGAAAAGAACCCTGAAAGTGGAAAACGCGTTTCGCTTCATAAACCTGCAGGAACTTTGGAACTTTGTCTCAGAGCGTTTGTCAGAAAGAGCAGACACAGAGTCTTCTGACCATACATTCAAAAAAGAAGAATAAAAAAGCGTTGTTACACAATGTCGATAGGAAGTACGTTATAAAAAATGTGATGTCCTTTTATTAATGAGGATGCGGCGTTTCAGACGGTTACCCAAATATACTGTAGGTATGATCCTGTAAACACGAACATCAAGCTTTTCCATAAATCCTAACTTATCTGCAGTGGCTGATAAAGAAACATGGGAAAATACATCACTGTGCAAAAGTCTTAGGCACATGGAAAGAAATTCTGTAAAGCAAAAATGCTTCTAAGTTTCTAAATTTAAAATAATGTACTATACAAGCAGCCTTTAGCTTTAAAACTGCATCAGTTCTCTTCGGCACACTGTCGTGCAGTTTTATAAGGAAATCGGCTGGTAGGTTGTTCCATGTATCTTTGAGAACTTGCGACGGTTCTTCTGCAGAACTTTGGTTCTCACTTTGCTCCTGTCTCTGCAGGTAAAATCCCAGAACAGCCTTGATTCTGTTTTCATCTAAAAATTGCTCTAGTGCTGAATATCTCACTTTCTTTAATGACTTGCACACATTTCTCTGTGACATAAATTTTTTTTGGAAATCTAAAATTGATATAAAAACATTTAGGGTGCCTCAGACTTTTGCACAGTACCGTATGAGAAGAAACGGCAGTGTTCTTGCACATAATTGTAAAATAATACCATACATTTTACACATAAATGTATTTATTTAATATGATACAATATATGCTTTTCATTGTAATGCTGATCGGAAGAATGTTAGCAAAAATATCGCCTACGGTTTGAATAAGATATTTAGCCTCCCAGAATTAGCATTCTGTACCATTGATCTACTGCTAACTGCTTTAGCTAGCGAGCCAACTAGCATAAAAAAAGAAAAAGAAAAACAAAACCGCCCACCCCAAACCCAAAGCGGCTGTAACGCTTCAAAATGTACTTCCACCTCCAAGATTTTCTTTTCCAGTATTCAAACCAGGAAATCTTACTCTAAAAAGATTAGATTAAATGACATTATAGACGTAATAACAGTTCAATTTTTTTATTTTCAGCTGCAGTGTCTCTTGATAAAAATGCCCGTTTTAGTAACAACTGAAAGCCAGAATGAAGCACTTGGCATTGCTACGTTTGCCTAGCATTAACGCTCCCTTAATAGCCTGCATTCGTTATAAACAACGTTAGCGTGTTCGGCTCAGAGTTCTTCATTAATTGTGCGTTGTTAAGACCTGGTGATCTATTACAGCTCCAGCTGACCTCACCGCCGTCTCAAACTGAGCCGTGTGTACAACATGATTCACTCAGCCGTCTTGGGAAGAAGCTGGAAATGGGCGGCTCTCGCCAACCGTGTCCCTCACTGTGAGGAAACGGAGAGAGGATCCCATGCCCGTGAAACAAAACCTTTATTCCAATTTCAGCGCTTTCTTCTGGGCTAATGAAATAAGGGGCTTTGCTGGCTGGAGAATGGCTCCCTTTGGAATAAGTAATGCGCCTGGCAACTGGGACAGCTCCTCAAGGAAACGCGAAATGGCGATGCCTAACTTAATAAGACGAAGCCTTTAGAGAGATGCCAGCTGTGTGTGTGTCTGTACGCCGATCTAATTTTTGAATTCATGTTGTTGGTGTAACCTCTTAAGAGACTAATTGTCGAACAGAAGAAAAAAAACACACAAAAAAAACACGTGTTGTTTAATGAGATAGAATGCGAGACTGTTGGATTTTTTTCTTTGTCCTGCGAGTAATAAGGTTAATTAGCTCGGCTTCGGAGGGAATTAACGGGCTAAGATCCTCATTAAGCTGAACGCTGCTCTCGAGGCACATCTGTGGTGAAATTTCCAGCTCCGTATGATGGGTAGTTTAAACCAGCAGTCCTTTTCTTATTGATTCAATATCTTTTTCAATAACTCGTCTAAGCCATATCAGTTACACGGAACGTGGTCACGTAGAGCTGCTAAAATTAGGAATGTAATTAGTGTAAGCTGTACCCCAAGCAACTGAACAATTGTAAGACATAATTGCTCTGGCCAATCACAAATATAAGAACCAAGGAGCGAATGCACTGGACTTTCGTCTCGCTATTTTCTTCACTGGGGTGCAGCAAAGATCGGGCGATTATGGGCGGTCCTGGTGTGATGGTGTTTTGGAGGGAACGTAGTGGTGACCTTTTTGACCTTGTTCGCTCGTGTCCGTGATCAGATTAGTCAAGATGAATCAATCACTTAAAAGACTAAATTCTTCTTTGTCCGTAATCTTTCACTGAAGTGCAGCGACTTTTCCCCGCCTCTAAACGGCCTCGGATTTTTCTGATTACATCACGGTAGAATTGTGGGCGGGACCAGAAAATTATAATAACCAACCATCTTATGTCATGTTTCACCTCCCCGTCCTCTCGAAGTTAACTTTTCACAAGCCAATCAAATCCCGATCGATAAAACCAAAGTCCTGCCCGCCCAAATATGCCGTTTCACTCGGAAATACGTCATGTTGCTGAAAATAGAATCAGTTCGAATTTACGTTTCACGTTGTCTTTAAGAAAACATAAAAGCAAAAGCAGGGCTAAATAATTAGCGGTGTCCCAGAAAGAAGAGACCACAGCCTGACCTCTCGGCTTCCAATCGCTTACACTTTCAACGTTTGAAAATTCGAAGCATTGAAGTTCACCTAGACGAAGTGAAATGAACCACTTACGAAAGCAGATTCCTTTTTCGCGTTCCCGCATACTTTCCTTTTCAAATAAATCGGCTCTTTCGCCAGGCGTTTTTTAATTTAGATTTTGTGTTCTGTCTGACTACCTCTTTAATTTTCCATAATCTCTGGAAATTTTCCAGAAATGTATTATTCGTACCCATCCCTGTGCACAGGATGTGAACGCAAGCATCTCTCTGCCAACGCCATCATTTGTTTCAATGAAGGACATAAAAACCTCTGCACCCAACACCTACGCCACCTCCACATCTTCCTCGTAACCTGCAGTTCAGTTTGACCTCAAGCTGCACACGGAATAGAGAGTTTCATCAAAGGGCTTCGGGTGCCAGTCGACAATCCCCGTCTTATTCTTTAAAGGGCAGATTGTCAGAGTGATAAAACAAACCGATCTAGACTAAAGAGCATCACAAACACAGAGTATCGGGTTAAAGCTCTTCTTTCAGACCGGAGCTGCTCTGTGGAAGACATTAGAGGGTCAAGCCAACTCAAGACCCAGCACAGCAGTGAATTCTGGGACTGTGGAGGAGTTTTATGAAGCTTGTAAAACTGTAGTGGGCCGAGCCAAAAAGATCCAACGTTCTCATTTCGAGGATTAGACGGTCTTAAGATACACTAACAGTGGTAAAAAGCTTGAGACTGATTTTGGGCGTATTGCCCATAATCGCCAAACAGTAGAGAAGACACAACATGTACAAAACTAAATCACACGACTACATCAACAAGGCAAATGTAGCGTAGAAAGGCGTTTAGGAGGAAGAGAAAGTAAAAAAGAATGGAGTACACACATGTACATGTAGAAACTAAGAGATGTACATAAATAAAACTAGTAACAAGTAACTAGAGTGCACTTCAGTAATAAATAGGGGGTGTATCTTGATATTTGATATGATACATGAAAGAAAATGATTCAATAAGATACGATTTAAAGCTGTCTGGATGTGATACGGTGTGATACAATGTGATTAAGTGTTGTGCAAACGGTTCATGCCGGAGCTTAAGGAGTGGGAGGCCACGCTTCCATCACTGTGACTGACAAGCAAAGAGGTCCCATCTCCTTCATTGGGGCTGACAGCACAGAGGCCACGCCTCCTTCATTGTGACTGACAAGCAGAGGCCACACCTCCTTCACTGGGACTGACAAGTACAGAGGCCACGCCTCCTTCATTGTGACTGACAAGCACAGAGGCCACACCTCCTTCACTGGGACTGAGAAGCACAAAGGCTACACCTCCTTCATTGGGACTGACAAGCACAGAGGCCACACCTCCTTCACTGGGACTGACAAGCACAGAGGCCACACCTCCTTCATTGTGACTGACAAGCACAAAGGCTACACCTCCTTCACTGGGACTGACAAGCACAGAGGCCACACCTCCTTCAATGGGACTGACAAGCACAGAGGCCCCGCCTCCTTAATTTGGACCAACAGGCACAGAAACCATGCCTTCTTTTACTGGAACTTATAGGCACAGAGCCACACCTTAGAAAAAAATCTTAATAATAAATAATAAATGGTTCCTCAAGGGTTTTTTGGATGGTTAAGGGTTCTTTGCTTTCTTAAGAGGTTCTACTTGGAACTCTCTATGATAGGGAAACCCTCTGATGTTGAACCTTTAAGGGTTTCCCCCAATGGGTCAAGCCAAAGAGTACGTCTAGGCAGCCTGCTCAGGAATGGAACACAGGTGATAGTGGCGGTATTGTGAAGGATCTACGATAACGGCATGGTGCCTGTTGAATATCACAACATGTATAACCAATGAACACCGCATGACCGATGGATGCACGAGGCTATATGATATGTACTGTTGGTGTCACTGTCTCAGAATGCTAATGCACGTCCTTAACAGCTTAACCCTGAATCAGCCGGGGCTCCAGACAGCGGGGTTCAATTCCAAACGCCAACCTATTATTAGAGCGAGACTTTGTGTCCATTTAATTCACTCAAACTGGAGTTTGATAGTTTCAGTCGCATGCCGTTATAACTGGATTGTTATTCAGCCTAGTCACCGGGGGATTAGCATGAGGTCTGATGTGTGTGTGGAGAAACAGAGAGGCTAATTGATTTAGCATGCTCTGTAAGGGGACACCGCGTGTGTGTGACCCCTGGGTGCCTCCGTAGCTTACCTTTAGCCCCGGCGGTCTCGAGCGGCCCTTGACGCCCCAACCAATCGATCCATTTGGCACTCCTATCGTGTGTGTGTGTGTGTGTGTCTGGTGTACAGATGGCTGTCCCCGTCGCATGCTTCGCCTGCTGAGACCTTTTTTTTCCTCCCCCCCCGGGGTTGTATGGAAAGCTCCGGTCTGAATTGCATTAGCCTTGTCTGTCACACATTCACGGCTTCCTCGTACACACACACGCACTCCTCTGTCTACAAACGGAAAAGAAATGCAATATCGATCCGTTTTAGCTGATAAGCGTTTAACTCGGATCATTCACGCCATCTTTTCATCTGACGCGCTCGAGAGAGAGAGGCTCTGCTAAAGATCCCATAACACGTTATTTCCTTCAACACTTAGGCTAAGGAGACCCATGTGGATTAAGTCTTGCCGTATGCACGCACACACACATTATTGAGACACTAGAGAAAGACCTTAGTGTATGCAGTTATTTCCGTGTCGAAAGCAATCCTACATTAACTACAAAAAACAACTTAATTTTAAATCTCATCGTAAATCTGTAATTTGATTTGACCCAAAGTTTTGTAGGTACGTGGGCTCGCAAGTGGCACGAGTTCGAATCCCGACGATGCCACAGTCATCCGTGGCTGGGAATTCAGAGAGCATAACAGGCCCTGCTCTCTGGGTGGCATTCCTGTCTCCCCTGTCAATCAGAGTGACGCTAGCCAATCGCAGGAGTCTGTTAGCTCATTGATACAGAACAGGGCGGTTAGTGCTCTCCTCCTATGATGTTTATTAGGCCGCAGTTTGGAAAGATGCGGTTACTGGTGTGTTAGGCTTTACCCTCCCAGGCTGGTAGCTTGCGATAGGGGACACTCTAGAGGGTGGGAATTGGCAATGACTAAATTAGGAAAATAATTGTATGCATGCTTCTCAATGTGAATTATTATTGACACGCCTCACTTTCTAGGTGCAGAGTTTGGACACAGTTTGTACATGCAACTCATAGAACTTTTGGTTTTAGCCTCACACCCTCAGCTCTTTGGCTCCACCCACCTGGCTCTGTAATTGTAATGGCAACATGAACAATACAAAAAAAAAAAGGCAAGTTAGGATTTGTAGTTGACTCTGATTATTGATTTGCAATCCATAACATTATAACCACATCGTTGTGTTTATGTATGATTACTTTTAACCATACATTTTAAGCTACAAAGTCTTTGCCCACCCTTCCAAACATCTAGTCTTTAAAACCCGACGGCAAAAAGCTCTTTGCGTTTGTCCTCGTAGAACCGGATCGTACAGGAAAAAGTGACAAAACGCGGAACTGCGACAACTCTAAAGTACACACGACTAGCCCATCTCACATTGCCGTCCTGCTGAAACAATATGGCAGCTCGTAAAAGATGACACCATACAAAAACACACACACACACACACATGGAGACAGGAGGATGAAATGTCAGGAGTCACATGTGCAGATGTGCAGATTTTAAACGTGAGGGTGTAAGAGAGTGTGTGAGAGGCCACGATTCCTACAGAGAGGACATCCAGAGAAATTACCCAGAACCAAAACACACACATGTACACACTCACATGCATGTCCTCTTCATATCCAAGCCAAACTGAATACATATGTCGTGCTTTTCTTAACTACACTATAATATTTCATACTGATACACAATATCATATGGATGTCATATAAATAGCCCTTTCAAGACTGCAGCCTTCACATCTTACATCTTTGTTTCTGTCTTTGGCAATTAGGATGTAGTTGCTGCATAAAACTGCTTGTCAAAGTGCCAGCTATTGAAATACCAATAGCTGGCACTTTCTGGTCCTTGCCTTATTATTTAAGCCTGGTCGCTATAACGGCTGGCTAAAAAAATTGTCCGATATTAATGGTGCTGTCTAGAACGCGAGCCAGAGTCAAATTCCCAGGTAGACTGAACGATGAACGCGGAAGATGAACTAAGCGGTTTCTCAGCAACATGAAAAGCTGTACTTCTTTATCTAATGAAGTGATTTTGAAAAGGACTTATAGTATTTTCATGGGGGATCTTACAAAGTTAAAACAGCACAGTGATGCGACAACAGGACGAAAAGCCTAAAGTCTTGGAAAAAAACACAGGAGAAATGTCTGGAAAATGGAGAGATTTCAAAATAAAGGAGCTGTTGGCCCTTTAGGCCAAGAACGAAATTCTTTGTCAGATGAATGGTACAGTGCGGGCTGCGTCATTTATGAGCGGATCAACAGCAGACTCCAGAGAAGACACAGGTGATAAACAAGCTGTTGGTCAATTGTAAAAATGCATGCATCCCGGTAATGGCTGCAAGTGTGAATGACACAAAGCCCAAACTAAATCAAATGTATTCGATAAATAAATGAATACACGATTCATGAATTAAATTAATTCAGGATTCGTCACTGCTGTCGATTGTGAGTACTTGTGTTTTCGTCCACATCCATAACCTCCACAGGCAGTACACTGGGCTTGTACATGTTGTGACATGTTGTCTCGAACACACACACACGTCTCCGTTTTACAAGGGGCTTTTTCAGTGAAATGTAAATCCAGGGGAAACACCTAAACCTGGGTCTTTTCCCAGCCATGACACGCCCTATGATGTCATTCAGTGTCTGCAGCATTCTGTAAGTGTTTCCTTTAGGTTCTCCTGCGCTTGCTGATCCCCCCGGGGCAACTACAACACACACACAACCCCCGTGTGACGTGCTGTCGGGGCTCGGACTTGAAAAAAACCGACACACCGCTGTACGCACCCACAGGAACATGAATATTCACTCTCACACACCTGCTCTATGACATAGTGGTGGTCGAACAAGCCGGCCATTCACGCCGAAAATCTCCGATCTGTCTGAGGGGGCGGTCTGAGAGGAGTTTTAAGGGGGAACACCCATCGCGCGCTCGGCTCCCCATCTCAGTGTGTATTTCGCTGGATAAATAAGCAGCCATTCGACGCTGATCTGAGACCAGTTTAAAGCAGTTCTCAAGCCTCCTCATAGGGTTTCAACACTGAACCCCAGAGTGTCTCTGGAGGTTTTGCAGTAATCCAGGTGATTAGTAGTAAATCAAGGTGACTTGACTCGTGATATAACTTTGAAGACCCTTTGAATTGGTGAAACGTCTGGAAACCTTCATAGACATACTGTCATGCATTTTGGGAATTAGAATTAGAAGTGTGTATCTCAATACGTAAATCAACAGACCGATGTATGAAGGATTTGAGACAGATTTAAGATTTAAATCAGCCAAACGGATTCAGTATAACACGATTTTGAGCAGTTTTGGTGTATGATGTGATTCAGTATTGTACAGTTTTATTTTAATAGAGAAAAGAAGTGTCAGTGTTGAGCAATGGGAGGCCACGCCTCCTTCTCTTGGAACGGCAAGCACAAAGGCCACGCCTCCTTCTCTTGGATTGACAAGCACAAAGGCCACGCCTCCTTCACTTGGATTGACAAGCACAAAGGCCACGCCTCCTTCACTTGGATTGACAAGCACAAAGGCCACGCCTCCTTCTCTTGGATTGACAAGCACAAAGGCCACGCCTCCTTCTCTTGGATTGACAAACACAAAGGCCACGCCTCCTTCTCTTGGCTTGACAAGCACAAAGGCCACGCCTCCTTCTCTTGGATTGACAAGCACAAAGGCCACGCCTCCTTCTCTTTGATTGACAAGCACAAAGGCCACGCCAACACAGGTGATGCAATTCATCAGTTAATTATTGAACTAGTTCAGGTGCACTGAAACAGATCTCAGAGTTTATGATTTAAGACTTCTAGATCAGCACTAAACCTAAAAAGCAGCCCATTAGTCAGGTTCTGGGAACGGCTCTGGCAAAACGCCCCACAGCAAGAATGAGTGACTCGTGCGGATCAAATGACTGTCTCAAGAAGCCGAATCCTTGGTGGCGCCTGAGAATGACATCATCAACACCTTGGAACCAAACGAACAGCTCAGGGAAAGTGCTGGCACATGGTTGAGCTAATGGCGAGTAAATCCCTCCGATCTGGGACGTGTTAAGCCAACGCACACGCCAACGCTCGCCATGCGCGTACTCGTGTTCAGTCCCTTACAGAGAGACTCAAAGTGTTCTCCTTCACATACAGGCCAACTCAGATCAGTGAAAACAGGACGGAGATCCTGGCTCTGAACATGATGAATGCACTGAGAACTGGATTTATGTATTTTCTTTGGTCATATTTCGTTGAACATTACCCCTTCTTAGCCATGTAACCTTAAGCAAGAGCAGTCCTATGCGATTTTGCCAATATGTATAGATTGTTCGTGGACGCCCTTACAGGAAGACTTGGTCAAAATAAAAAATGGACGCGTCAATACGTCTTTGGTAAACAATGCCTACTCGCCTCTTACAGTGGTGACGCAGTAGTGCCTAGAGCGAGTCAGAGAACTGGGTAAAGCCCTTCTTAATGACCCATCTTGAAGTGGGAATACATTTTGAAGGGATACTACCGCTCCGACGGCAGGCTGCTTGATTTTTTTATTTATTTTGTGCTAACTGGATCACTCGACATAAAACGAGCAGAAATGTGCGTAATAAAAAACAGATTAAACTAAAGCACAAGATTCCTGTTGGTAGCAATAATGTCACATGCATAAATCAATCTACATGAGGGACAAGAAGATAAAAGCCAAAGTTAGCAAGCTGGATGATTCCTCTTCTTTGGAGGCTCAGAGAGCAAAAAAAAAACTTTTGTGTGGAACATAGATGGAACCTATTTTTCAGTTCTCTTTAGAGTTTTTTTGTGTTGGATATTCCAATAATTCTGTTTTCCGTCCCCCAGTCTTAAGTGCTGCCTGAACACGTAAAAATATATATTATTTTAACCACTTTTTTAAGGAAATTCTGAACTTTTTTTGTTTCGTCTTTTGCATTTACCTCACTGGGTACGCTGAACTTACTTATGACATCACGGTAAAATTGCAGTCAATAATTTTATGTCATGTTTCACCTCCCCCTCCCCCGTGTGAGTTAGCTCGTGCTCGCAGCGACAACGATGAACTTTTCACAACCCAATCCCGATAGATAAAACTAAAGTCCCGCCCACCCAAATACGCCGTTTCACTCGTAAATACGTCACGTTGCGAAAACAAATAAATAAGCGTTTGAATTTCCGTTTCACGTTGTCCTTAAGGTGAATGTGGTGTAGGATTGATCGCGGTGGGAATTCCCAATGATTCTGTGACGTACTTGTGTAATGCATGCTGGGTATTGTGGTGACCGAACATTGAAGGACATAAACGTGACAACGATACAAAATCATGAATTCTGCCAAAATGCTGAGGCTGAGCAACACAGCGTATCAAATAACGTATTAAATGCTACAAAACAAATACGATTTCTAAACTCTAACTTTTCCCCCTCTTCCCAGACTCTAACGAAAAACCCCTAACGCAGATGAATAAACGAAGGCTGATCGGATGTGGTCACTCGAGACCGGTTAACTCATCCGAACGCAGATGGTGGTAAAGTTTCCCAGCGTGTGAGCTCTTTAGTGAGCTCTTTAGTGAGCATCTCGCCCTAGTTTAGGCTAAGGCTGGGATTAGGAAGAGCTTGGTTCCGGTTAAAGAAGTTGCCTTTAAGGATAAGGTTAGCTTTAAGCTCTCACCGGGAGCGTTTGCTAAAGAAAACAAACGCTGTGTGTGGACTCTTCCTCTGTAGGCTGATCAAATACACGGTCGGGGATTAACCCCTTCGCTCCGTCAGTGCTGGCCTTCAGCGCTTTTAAGACGCGAGCTCGGGGCCTGTTTCGAGCTAATCCTTCACCGATTTCCTCAGTGCCCACAAAACACATGACGCCAAGCTCCTCTATCTTAACGTCCACTCATTTTGTAGGCTCCGTCTGCATTTCAAGCCAAGTTGATTTTTATTGTCGGTGGGGTGAAAAATTTAGGCCAGGGGCACAATGCAACACACGAGACAATACAAGACAAAACGAGACAATACAAGGGCTTCCGTAGACTACACATCGTGGATATTGTGCGAGAGAGTGTGAGACAAGATATGACGTTTCAGTAAACATGACAAGTACACAGCAGTATGGGTAACCACACAGTTTACACGGAACGGCAGGAGCGACACCGGGATAAACATTTGTATTTACTTCGACTCATTCGGCTGACACTTTCACCCAAAGCGACTTACTATTGAGACAGGACACAACTGAGCAGATGAAGGTTAAAGGGCCTTGGGTGGTTCTCGGGTTTTGAATTCCCGACCTTCCGATCAGCGTCCACTTTTTTTTAATTTTAAGGTGGTTGTGCATCAAGACTCGTGTACGATGTCCACTCTGATCTCTTTGATTCAAAATCGTTTTCTCAAGACGCGCCGAACGTACAGAAGGCGATTCGACGCTGTCAAAGCGCCACAATATATCACAATAATCATCGCACACGATATCGTTACCGTGGACACTTCAAAATATTGTTACTAACCCTGCTTTCCATTGGGGTGCAGGTTATTTACGTAATATTTTTAAGCAGCATTTGCGCTCCCAAGATGAAGTGCGTCTCATCCAGTCTTCTAAAGCTCCTTATTTTCGATAAGTCTGAAAGCAGCATGGCATGGTGGACTGAACTGCAGCTCTGACCGTTAACAATACTGTAACCATGATCAAATGTAAAGCAATTATCGTGTGATATGAACATTTAATATGCCTGGCTGATATTTATGCTGAAGTGGTCTGAAACTCGAACCTGTGATAGACGTAGAGAGTTAATGGATGCATCATAAATCCTCTCTGTGGAATAACGGCCTCTGTTTGTAGAAATGTGGGGCATCTGTTTAACCTGTGGACTTTATTATTTAATGAGGGGAAAAAAATGAAATGCAAACGCTCATGGTGGGTGAAACATTTCTCAAAGCAGAGGGGGGCGACGCTAATAAAAGTGAAAGGAAGCTTGAGCTTAGAGAACCAGATTTACAGGCAACACGGGTCAGGGGTCATGTTGCTGGATGCCTTCTTGGAGAGCTCCTTTCTTTCTTCTTCTTCTCTCACCTCCTTTCTTCTGCCGAGGTGCATCCCTCTCTCCCACCCCTCCCACCGCATTCCCTAACACCCCTCTCTTTGTTTATCTGTACAAACACGGCTTAGAGCACGGCTCTATACACTAACGAATGAGAACGCAAACACGCACACGCTCGCGCATTCCCACGCGTACGCTTCGCTCTCGTCGCTGCGGTCGTTTGTCATTTTTATGGCGGACATGTTTACGTGCATATATATGTGAGTGAGAGTGTGTGTGTGAGAGAGAAGGGGGATGAGCTGTAGTGTTAATACTGGCTGTGCTGTGTTAGTGTGTGGACAGACAAACAGCCTTCAGGCCTGTAAAAGAGCAGCATGTGTCTGATGTAGCCTTCGCTGGTCAGAACGCAGCTTCAGCTTTCATACCGAGTGTCTCTTCAAATTCCTGAAGCTCTGAGGAACCGAGGAAAATCCGAGTGCATTTCATAAACGGACGGTCTACTAGAGGGTCTAAGTATGTCGCTAAACGTGCTATACGATTACAATTTAGTTAGTAGCAAGGCCCCGACTATCGACAAATATTCGGTTTGACGGAAGGAAATTTGATACCACCATCATCAAATAACATGACTTAGGCCATGATTTATTAAAAAACTAGTGTGTAAAAACCCTTAACCCTCAAACCCTTAACCCTCAAACCCTAAACCCTCAAACTTAACACTTGCAAAAAACGTGCAAGCTGATTTGCTCACAGGCTCTACGGAGGATTGCGTCGTTCACGGGGTGTTTCTACGTAAAAGTGCGAAATACACGGCAGAGTCAATGCAAATCTGAGTCATTTTGCACCCGCAATGCGATTTACTGCAGCCTGAAAGTCACTTCAGGAACGGGAATTGCATGCGCAGATTAGTACAACCGAAGGGCAGATACGAAATTCGCGGAAAAACCTGTTTCCGCCAGTTGAAGACAAAATTAGTTGGTTTAATTTTAGATGTTCGCCCCTCCGATGGCACCAGCATTTAAAAAGAGACTTTGAAAAGGTTTTCATTCACATAAACCTTATGAACAAAATGCACGTTTATGTCGACACGCTTTTATTTTACATTCATGCTGCATTTTAAACAGTTATTCGATGCCTTTAATCAGCGTTAAACTTTAGTTTTAGTTTCAGTTTCACTCCTCCGGGAGTTTCTTAGAGATCTGAACTCGCCGCGGCTATCAAGAACAAATTTTTATTACATATTGTTTAGTCCCCCGACTTTGCCCATGATGTAATTCACGTAATTATTCTTTGTAAATCACCCAAAACACTGTACATTTTTTTTTTTTTCCCCCCGCAATTTATCCGATTGCACACGCAAATTAGTACTTCATAAACCAGGTCCTAAATGTCTTAAATTTCAGAAACATTTGCCATTCATTTAACAAATATGTTTTTAGAGATCGGACCATTTTACAAAAAGCAATTATTATTGACACACTATCATACATTAGTAAAGTACTCCAAAAAAAAAAGGAAAAAAAAAAAAGGGAACCAAATTCATAACTTTGATAACTTTATGAATTTAAATTCCTAAATTGTCCTATTGTTCCAGTCACAGTAAAAGTAGGGCTGGGCAATATGACCATATGATATTGATATCGCAATAAATAACATTACAGTACACTTTTCTGAGAGTATTGAAGGTTTTGCAGTACTTTAACACTGACGAGCTCCATTGTTACCTCGCTGACTGGACGTTAAAAACAAATTTTGTACCATCTTAACTTCTTTTCCTTTTAAAGGAATTTATTTTTGTGTACATTAAATAAATATATAATTGAGACCACAGCTTTTTAAAGGTATTTTAAATGTGGCACTACTATTTTGCTGGTACTTTTTGAGCAAACCTAAATAACGTAAACGTATCGTGATGCATAACGTTTCATATTGTGAAAATGTCCTCAATTATCGTGACATCTTCTCTTTTTTTTTCGCCATATCGCCCACCCCAAAAGCTTCCACAGACTCTACCATACATCAATGAGTTTCATGTACAAATATTTAATGCTCCTTATCAGTACCTTTAGTGGATGACGTTAAACACCTTCGTTAGCATGTCTTTAGCTCGTGATATTAAATACAGACAGTTGAAGACTAGTGGTCTACAAAACGACTCGCAAATTTACAATCATGTATTGCAGTCGAAAGCTTAACCGTCGCGTGTACTTGTAAGGAAATATGACTGAAAGTGGAGTAACGTGTAACAGTAACTCACGAGCTAAAGACAGAAAGCAGGAAGTAGCAAACACAGGAAACATGTCGACAATAGATGCCTGTTGATAATAAGGTTCACGTTACTTTCTTCTTGACAACAAAAGAGAAAAGAGATTAACAGCACAAGGCTTTCTCAAATCCAAATCTCACTTTCAGGCGTCATGAAGAAAAAAGGAAAGAAAAAAGAAGAAAAAAAAGAAAAAAGAAAAGATTGACGTTTCATTATAGAGCTCAATTCCAAAAGCAAGGGAGAGAAAATGAAGAGTTCTTTCCGTGCGCTCGTTCTGGCTGTCAACCGTCTCCTACCCCGAACCCGTCCGTCCGTCTGTAGCTCATTCTTCAGTCCTAAACCTCTGATAGAGGTCCAGCTGGAACATTCGTTCATAATGGGATTGTGGAGGAAAAAGAGCCGTGTTTGTAGAAAATCTATAGCTGGGAACGCCAGGGGGGTTTAAAGACTCACTAAACTCGGAGAAGAAAGAGAAGATAAAGAGAAGAGAGAGAAAGAGAGATGGAGAAAGATGGACTTAGAGGAAAATTTGTAGGATTTGTAGATTCTGTGTATCAAGATAGTTCAAAACAAGGTTTAAATTAGGGGATGGGGACAAAGTTTGTGTGTGCGCGTGTGTGTGTGTGTGTGTGTGTGTGTGTGGCCTGCGCTGAAGCATGTTGTTATGGCAGCACACAGGAATGTCTGGATCTCTATTCTAATGGCGCCCTGTCACTCTGTGCACAGGACAGCCGCGCTCTGTGTGTCCCTCTGGGGGAGCCGTACTTCCACATACAATTCCTGAATGATAGCGAAATTTATTTGCTTGGTTGCTAGAATTATGGACGCCCTGCGAGATTAATCTTCGTCAGTGTACGTGGTCGTTAACTCGCTTATACCATGACCTCTTAGTCAGAGTTTTAAAAAAACGGAGGCTTTAAGGCGTAAACATACAGACGGGCAACAAATTAATGGAAAAGCTGAATAAATGAGGGTCATCCACAGGTTATGAGGGGTCACTGAACGGCGTGATGAGGATGATGAATATTGTAAATGATACGCTATGGCCTTCACAGTCTCCAGATTCTCAACCCAGTTGAACACCTGTGGGAGATTTTGGAGCGACGTGTTAG
>JAOUQW010000016.1:13558874-13586379 GCA_028565825.1 Olivaichthys viedmensis
GGTCGTGGGTTCGAGCCTCAGCTCCACCAAGCTGCCACTGTTGGGCCCTTGAGCGAGGCCCTTAACCCTCCCTGCTCTAGGGGCGCTGTATCATGGCTGGCTCTGACCCCAGCTCACCAACATGCTGGGATATGAAGAATCAAATTTCACTTTACTGTACTTGTATATGTATATGTGACAATAAAGGAGCATTCTATTCTGTTTGACTGCAAACGGAAATGAATGTACTGTAACATCTTCATCGTCATTATTGTTATTAACAATAAATCTCGAATAAGCATTTGAATGAAAACTGAATAAACAAAAAGGGTGCTCTCTGACTTTTGCACAGTACTGTATAAGTGTACAATTACTGACTTGTAGCCCATCTGTTTCTATGTATACAATGTATTGGCCCCCCTTTACCTCGTCCATCGATGAAAAAGGACCACTATAGGACTTTACTGGCCACTTTATTAGACACGCAGAATCCAAGCCAAGCATATAACTGTTATGAAGCGTGGCCAGCCCTAGGATTAGTACTCACAACCTTCCACTAGGGCAGAACCTTAACAGCTCAGCTTTAACGAAAAGAAACATTAAGCTTGAGAAAACGCATGTTTACCAGTTTTTTCAAGACTTCGCCTTCATGTTTCTTAACACCCAGTGTTTGCAATTCTCGGCGACCAAAATTCATAAACAAGCTTCGTCTCCAACTTTTTGTCTTACATTTTTGGATGTGAACTGGGCCAGTATTTAGGCCACGAGCCCCAAAGGAATGGACAAGAAAAGTCACAGACAACGGTGCACATTAGAAATTAGGAACGGATCAAACAAGCTCTAAATGTGCCACACTCTGACATTTACATGTATTCATTCGGCAGATGCTTTTATCCAAAGCGACTTCAAAAGTGAGGCAAAACACAATCCAAGCACGGAGCTGTTAAATGGGCTGACAGTGAAACAAGTGCCGCAAGACTGACCTGAAACAAGTACGAGACAGATGTGAGAGGATCAGAGAGAGCCACAGCTAAACACAAGGCTTGGAGGAATTGCTAGAAGTCAGAAGTGTTATAAACACTAGTGACAAAGCAGAAATAACCAAAGTGAAATAATCTGCAATAAGGACAATACACTAGACCTCTAGACAGATGGTGTTTTTGCGACATTCTCTCAGTTATCCGAGAAATTCCTCCTTCCACATTCCTGTTTAGATATCTTCAGATCAGAATTTTTGTAATAAACTTTAAAAACTCCCAACTTTTCTCTCAATACTCCAGTTTACGACATCCATTAAGTCCATTTCTAGGCTAAGGGTACCATATCTAAGCCTTACAATATGACATTCTGCCTCACTTATGACTCCTTTTCTCAAATTCATCATCACTGGGAAGTGATGAATCCGTCTTTCATGAGATTTTCCAGATGAAGATTGGGAGAAAAGTTTGGCTCGGATACATTCATCTTCAATCTGGGCACGCCATAACTTGATGGAGATGAAGCTTCCTCACTGTGTTTACACGATAAAACTATCTCAAATCAAACCAGACATGAACTCCTCTTGCATTAGGTCTCATCAAGAACCTGTATCTTTAATATATGTTCTGGTTATGCCCAACTATCTTCAGTAATGGATAGATTCATAGCGCATGGTCCCATAGTCGCTCTGTTTTGGGCTACCGCGAAAAAATGTATCTATCTTTTATAGAGTCTCAGCTAGACATCATATTCTGATGCGCTGGAGAAAAAAAAACACCTCTCCTCCATCTTAACCCTTTAATGGTTTTTAGTAAGGATATTTTGTTGAAAAAAATGCGTCTCAGCCAATCGTTTGAGGTCAGTTATGACTTTTGAAAAATAAATTTAAAGTTTTTAAATGTCCTTGAATTATTTATTAAATTAATTTCTCAGGTATTCTGATGTATTTTTATACAAATACACAAAAAAGATTTTTTTTTTACACAAGGAATTTTTTATTTATTTATTTTTTAGATGTTTTATACTTTAACATATTGTATGTTTTAAAATATTATTATAACAGTATAATTTACTCATTTAAAAAAAAAGTTTTTATGTGGCAGGTTTTACACACTTCATATATAAGAAATATGTAGGAAAATGTCTTATTTCAGTTTAAATAAATAACCATTACCAACAATAGACATGTGAACCATATGGTATAAGCTCTGAATAAAATGAATAAATAAATAAATAAATAAAATTTTGATTATTTCCATAAAAGACTAAGAATTTCAAAGAATTCATTTTTCCATTGCTTTTTTTCTTGAGTGAGACCGTTAAAGGGTTTCAAGAACAGTGGCTCAGAGACATGATGAGTTTCTTACAGCTGAAGAAAAAAAAATCAGATACACAGTTAAAGGCCACACTAAGAAGTTCTAGCATATTTGGGAACCTTTTCTCACTTATTTCTCACAGTTTTGTTAAAAACATTGGGCATTGGGCCCTTGGGCATTCAGCAACAATGATGGAGACTGTGCTAAAAGCATCTAACCTTGATATTAATACAATTTTGTGCCTGTTTTGCTGTTTTTTCTACTGTAGTTTATACTTCTAGATCTTGTTTCAGTTCTATTACTCCTTGTTCAATCTTTATAGGGGCTGCTACACGGTGTGTGTGTGTGTGTGTGTGTGTGTGTGTGTGTGTGTGTCTTTAAATAAAACATTAATATCTGATAGTTGTCTGGAGAGTGATTAGGACTGTAAAAGCTTCAGAACTCGGGCTGGAGACCTGGCCGGCTTCTTCTTTATGCTAAAAAGAGTCTTGGGTAGGAGTCATTGAATAGTAGGGCGAGGGGAATCAGGGGGGTGGTGGGTGCAAAAACTTTGTCTTAAAACTTTGTTCCCATTCACTGACTTTCTACAGACTTTAATTTGTAAAAATATGTAGAGATGTCTCTTGTTTTTTTCAGGAATCTGCCCCGTGATGACAGCAACAATATGTAAAATCACAATCTATGTGTGCATTTACAGTCGCGAGAAAAAGTTTGTGTGCCCTTCGGGATGGCCTGGATTCCTGCATGAATTACTCATGTGGTCTGATCTTCATGTAATAATGATAGACAAATGATAGACATTATGTGGAAACTGACAACACACAACTAAAACAATTGTGCGTTTCATGTCTTTATTGAACACATTGATTCATCATTCGCAGTGCAGGCTTCATTAACACCATTCTTCTTCAATGCTTTTTTTTCTCATAGTGCACACATGAACAGAGGCATTAGCAAGTTCTAGAGATTTCTGCAAGTCTTTTGCTGGTACTTTTAGGTTCTTTGTCAGCTCCTTCAGCATTGGTGTGATCTCTGCAGGAGGAAAGAGGTGGAGTTCCAGGCGGGGCCTTTCTCCCAAACTTCAGTTATTTCATAACATTATTACGAGATTATGAGATGTTCAGGTAGCAGACAATAATAATTCCTTATATGTACGATAATATTAATATTTAATTCCTTTATATGTATGTAGTTAAGAAGATGAGAGGTGAAAATGTCGCTTAGGCATCGGTACAGCAGTTCCAGAAGACCTGAGTGTGTGAGTGAAGAAAACAATCAAGTAGCTAATCTATACACCACGTTGTTATCAATTCGAGGATACTCTATGATGCTAGGATTCCCTACTACATATACGTTTATTCATTTGGTGGCTGTTTTTATCCACAGAACCTTAACACTGATCAAATTTGCGCAGTCTGCCAGCCACTCTTATTTCCAATCCCAATATTAGTTCTTCTTATAGCCTGATTCTCCATATTGGATCTACGTAAGTATCTGGCAACCAGGAATAATTGGAGGCAGGTTGCTGCCAGGGGCGAACCACTGGGAAATGGATCTGCTGTCCAGGCATTTGAAAACATGTGGACAACCAGCTGTCTAAATGAGGAGAGAGAGGACACACGCAAACGCACACACACACACACGCAGGGGTTTTGGGAACGCACATGTAAACACACGCACACACCCGAGCAGACCATTACACACAAACCGACTTGTTACTTTGCATGAGGGTCTTTTTATCAAGTGTAGATGGCTTTAATTGCCTCTCTCACACACACACACACACGCACACACACACACACTGCTATGTGTGTTTTGAGTGTGTTATTGATAGTACAACTTCCCCAAACTCCTCTCTGGTCTAATCAGAGAAGCATCTGTGTGGCGATGCATGTGTTTACTCCTTCTTTTTTTCTTTCCCCCGGCCTTGTTTATCTCACACACTTCCTGATGAGCCGCTTCTTCATGAGCCGTGGGACTCTGCTCGGGGGAGATCGTGGTCATGCGAATATGTGTTCATTCGGCTCAGTTATGGTTTCGGGTTTTTGAGAAGGAGAACGGAACGATGTGCTTTATTTATTTGAGATCAGTCTAATGGTGCAAACAAGAAAACACAAAACTCTGTTACTTTTTTAACAGTTGATGTGTGTTTACTTGAGGGAAAGACTGAAGATGCTGAAGACGGTTGTCGCAAACCACATGCTACCCCACTATTTAGACATGCAGTAGTTTAGTACAGCAGTGTGCGGTTTGGGACGTAGCCACACAGAACAGAAAAGCCCACGACACAAACAACTGTATTTAGCTCGGTCATAGGCAACACTTTACGTTAAGATTCCCTTAAATAACAGTATTTACAGCATTAGTTAACATGAACAAACTTTGAACTTCAGCATTACCACACCATAAATTAATATGCCTTAACAAAAGTCATTACCACTTGTATTAATTAATGTTTGGATTGGATGTTAACCAAATAATGAACTTCTGCATTAAAGGTATAGTCAGTTAGCTGAAGATAGCTGTTTTGAAACACAAAATTCAAACAAATACACTCCTTCAGTGTTCCCTCCAAAGCCACGCCCCACATGCCCTCACGCTGCCTAGGCTAGAACACCTCAATGCTAGTGCAAGAGGAGGAGCTTTCTGAATTGACAGGCAAGTAGAGACGCCTCCTTGTCCTGATTGGTTGGATGTTGGTGGTCCACGTCATTAGTTTTTTTGTTGTTGTTCCTCCCAGTCTCAGGCACCAAAGAGACCGAAGATATTGTATTTTATTGAAGCTCTTGGGATCTGACATGAACTTCCAATCATGAAAAGTCTATTTAACAAGATAAAAGACCCAATAGCTATTAATAGGCTTTTTATATATGTTTTTTTAATCTGGATTTAAAAACATCAATAGAGCTATAGAGCGTTCCTAACGTTCTCTAGAGCACTATACAGCGTTTAGGGGTGATATAAGAAAAACATGTTCCACCGTCTGAGCTGCGAGTGATGCTCGGGATTAACAGTAGACCTGCCTCAGCTGGGCGAAGCGCTTGAGATGGGCTAGACTGCTTCAGGAAGTCAGCAAGATACGCCAGAGCTTTAACCATTTAGAGCTTTAAACGTCATAAGCAGGACTTTGTAGTCTATGCGGAACTTAATAGGCAGCCAATGTAGCTGTTTACTTGAATCAGATCTGCACTACTTTTAGACATGCGTCAATTTTCCAAAAGTAACTTTCTCAATTGTCTCAACACACTGATATGAAACATGCTGTTAAAGGTAAAGTGTGTATGTGTGTTGTGGATTTGTATTCAGCTCTCTTTACAGGGACAGCATCCTGTTCACACACCGAACTCATTGTGATTAAAGACCTCATAGGGACAAAACTCCAAGTCTTCATAAGGGAAATGAGGTAGTTATAAGTTTCCATCACTTGTTAGCTACATTAGAGAAGCTACTAGAACGTTGGACACTTCAAACATGTCTTTGGCTGATCTATATTTGGGGTATGTAAAAGTGGAAAACATCAATTTTCCTTTTTTGTGAACCTGTTCCCTTAATAAGAATTCTTTTGTTGATCGTAATTTGCTAGCAGTTCAGTTCAGGACCCCAAACAAGTCTTTTTCTTTCAGAACCTAAGAAAGTGCTTTGCATATGTGCAAACGTCTTTAAGGCTGTTGGTAAAGCATCCCGGGTGGTTCCCTCATGAAGAGGATTGAGGGAGTGCCAAGAGGGTGAAAAACTCAGAAGGCAGCAAAATGGCTACAGTGTCAGTTTTTACACAGTGTGTGTGTGTGTGTGTGTGTGTGTGTGTACTGAGCTTACACAGGTGTGCAAATATGTATAGGTGTCTCTATATGTATCTTTGTGTGTGTGTGTGTTGTCTAATGGCCAGAGAAAAGACTGGTCTTTGTGTGGCCTCTACCCTCCTGCCCTCAACCCCCATGACCTTTGACCCCTGATGACTCCGCTGTCAGCGTGGCTGCTGTAAAGTGGGCTGAAACGATTAGGAGCTGACGACCCCGAACGTGACCCCTCTAACACACACACACACACACACTATGACCCGACCACAACTTTCACTCTCAGCTGAAGCCAGTCTTCTCAGAGCAGAAGGTGTGGATCATTAGGTCCTCTCTCTCTCTCTCTCTCTCTCTCTCTCTCTCTCTCTCTCTTTCTCTCTCTCTCTCTCTTTCTCTCTCTCACACACACACACACACACTTACAGAATGTGTATGAATGAATGAGTCACACTGAAGCAGAACACACACGCTTTTTTCATTTTTCCCAGGAGAGGTGAAAGTGCGTCTCTGTCTTGACCTCACCTGTCATGCAGTGAACACACACTTTCTCCTGTCTGTCTCTCTGTCTCTCAGTCTGCCTGTCTCGCTCTGCTCCTCTCTTTCTGTCTCTCTATCTCTAGGTTAATTATGTTTTCTCTTCACTTCACACAGATCTCTCTGTAGTGGATTAACCTGAGGGTGCACATATTTCTGCAGGACGCTGCGTCTGATAGCGAGCGCACTCTCAAGGCCACACCGCTGTTCACATCAAACCGCACTCTCGGCTCTGTTCCTCCCACTCCGACCTCGCTCGGCTCTCAGAACCGCACACACGGCTACTCCTCCTCTCCTTCAAGGTCAGCTATTAAAGCCGTCACTGTGTTGGAGCCCTGAGGGCAGACAGAGAGAGAGACAGACAGAGAGCGAGACAGGAAGTGAGCAGGGAGACGAGGGGAGAGTGGAGGAAGACAGAGATCATTGTGCAGATTAAGCGTGAGAAAATTAGGGCCGCTTGATGAGGAGCGCAGAGACTCGGGGCCATCCCTCAGGAGACAAAGAGAGGAGAGGAATGAGATGTTTCAGGAGAACTCAGTGTGACAGATATGCTCTCTTACAATGTTATTGTGTGAATAATAATACTACTACTAATAAAAATATTTATTTATATATATTAATTTATTCCATTTTGAGTCCAAAATCTCAAAGTGCTTTAAATATATTTCAACAAAGTACATTCTTGAACTAAAATCATGAATGAAATAACTATAGATCTATAAAAAAAATGACTACAAATCATAAAAAGATCATATATACTATAGTCATCAAGCTCTAAAGTACCCATAGTACCCTACAATCAGTATTTCTGTTTTAAAATAAGTTTCTATCCCTCTGAGCCCTTTTATGTCTTTAACAGAGTCCTCCACGTTGCATCATCATGCTGCTGAATTAGGCTGAGCTGATGAGTAGAATGGTAAAAGACATATAGAAAGATATAAAGGAGAACAGGAAGGGGCCTAGAACTGAACCTTGTGGGACACCATATTGCATTTTGTTTATTACCTGTTTTTATTACCTAGCAAAGCTAACGGAAAGCTTTAGCAACGCAAACAGAGATGCTCGTCCTGTGTATTTGTGAACATATAGACACATTAAAGAGAGAGAGAGAGAGAGAGAGAGAGACAGGTACTGCCTGGTCCTCAATTATTCCTATGATGTACGTTTTAGAGTTTTGCTGCAACTAATCTGACTCAAGCGCTGGAGGGAAAACCTCAAAATGTGCGAGAGGTCAATGATGTAGCAGCAATCTTACAAGTTAATTAGAAGCGACCACCTAAAGCAGGGGTCGTCAACTGGATCCGGGCCTAGCAAAGTATTTCAGCGGACCAAACCAAGCGCTTGAAAAAAAATCCCGTAGTTATGGGGGGGGAAAGAACGTAGTTCAGCGACTCGTTTTCTAAACATGAACCAGCGCGGATTCTGTAGCAGATCCTCTGTTGCAGCTTTATCCAATCACATATTCATGTAAACTATTTAACAGAAGGCAGACACTAGCTACAGGAGACATGATGTCAGAAAGGGAAGAAGTTCATAGATTTGTCATTTCATTTCTCCTCTCCGGTCTGATTAGTGAAGTAACGATTAGTGAAGTCGCACGACAGAATGTCTAAAGACGAATGTACAGCGAAGTATGCGTTTATTTTTCCTCGGTTTAAAACCGTCTCATCTGGTCAAATATGGTATTACTCAACAAATGAATCTCCCCACAAAATTCGGTTCCGAGGAGAAATAAAATAAACCAACTCAAAGCTCGATATGAAAGGTCCACCAGAGTCCTCGTCCGATTTAAAAATATATATATTTCATGTCTTATTTGTTTAATTAGTAACCAGGAATTAATCATTAATGGTTAAGTATTAAAACGTAACTGCTGTCGCCATTCAGTCATGTTAGTCGCTTATCCGGACCTTTGTCAGCAAGGAATTTGACATAGCTGGACCTTCACAAATTTTTGTTGAATACAGACGGGTGACAAAGTAAAGGAAAAACCGGTGGCTCTGTTATGCTGTGGGGGCGTTTTGCTGGTATGGTTTGGGTCCAAATCAATACTTCTGACTGATCACCTTTATCCTATGATGAAATATTTCTATCCTGATGGGAGTGGTCTCGTCCAGGATGACTATGCCCCCCATCCACAGGTCACGAGGGGTCACTGAACGGTGTGATGAGGATGAAAATGATGTAAATTATACGCTACGACCTTCACAGTCTCCAGATTCTCAACCCAGTTGAACACCTGTGGGAGATTTTAGAGCGACGTGTTAGACAGCGACTCTCCACCATTATCAAAAACACCAACTGAGGGAATATCTTTCGGAAGAAGGGTTCTCCATCAGTTCCTCCAGTACAGTTCCAGAGACTTGTAGAATCTACGCCAAGGCGCATTGAAGCTGTTCCTCCAGAACAGTTCCTATCGAGTTCCTCCACCTACTCGTTAACTTTAACGACAACGCTAGCATTCGAGAACATTTCCACACAACAGATGTACAGCATGGAAAAACGAGCGCTGGGTCACATACAGGCAGAACCGAGTGACATACAAAAGGATAGTGCATTCACACAGCACTTCCCAACAATGAGGTTCCCAAGCGTGGGATTGAAAACCGCTGCTTTAAAAAGAAAGCGTATGATGTGTGGAGTTGGTGAGCGAATTTCGAGCAGGCAATGCAAATTTAGGGTGAGAGCAACTCAGGCCAAGTGTTGTGGCTTTTCCGCTCACCCTCACCCTTTCTTTTCTTGTCGCTTCACAATCGGAATCGCACGCGGGTGCCGTAAATTGAAACAGCGTGCTAGAGTGTTTTGTGGTCAGTGAGGGAGTTTACATGTGTACGTCTGTGTGGGCCGCAGTGACTTCAGAATATTCTTCACAAACACTCTCTAAAAGTGTCACTGGGATCCGAGTTCAAAACTGGGACACCTCCCTACCCCCCAACATGCACACACACACACACACACACACACATAAATCCATATGAGAGTTAAATAAAAAGATGTGGGGCTGCATATTCCAAAGTTCACTATTTGTCTTTTTCACTTTGTTGTTGTGTTTGGCTTGCCATTATACCATGTGTATTATTAGCAACTGATTTGACTTTAACCATTTAAGTCCATAATTGACCTGTAGTTTTTTTTTACACTCGTAAATGATGTCTGGCTACAACAGTGACTTTTTTCTCTCAATTAAACTAAGTTGCCATTCTTTTCTTAACCGAACATGGTCAAATAAAGTCCAACCCAGCAAGCTAACGTAGTTAGATGATGTTTACAGAGAAAATTGGTTGGCTAAATTAGTTAAAGATTGTTTAAGTATTGCTAGACGATACATGCACATCAGTTACTCTCGTAACTTTTAAAGCGATGAAATAAAATATTTACACGGTTGATTACACATGGAATGTCTCGCCACAACGCTTATATTGGGTGCGGTTGCAGAAAAACATGGCACACCTCAGCATTTTTGAAAATATGTTTACATGCATAAAAAAACTGTTCAATGAAGGAAGGAGCAGTCAAGTGGCCTCACGACGTTTTTGTACTGAATGACCTCATCAGAATGACCTATGTAGTTCTCCAATATGTATATGGGTCCATATGGTATGAATCAGGGAATGTGAGTTGCAGTAGGGGTCAAAATTCAGAAAGTTTGAAAGATTTCTAAATGAGTGGTGAATCAAACGAATCAAAACTTCTCACGTTCAATTCACTTAAACCCGGTTTATCCGAAAGAATCAAATCAGCAAAGTGATTCCTATAATACCTATCACTAATTAGCAGCCCATTTCCAGAGATCTTTTAGATTAGTAGAGAGCGGTGTAAAGGATAATCTGTCCCAGGTGCCTCCTAGTCTCTGGTTAGTGTGTGTGATGGATGGTGGGGAAGCGAGCGATGCACTTTAACAGCAGGACGCAAAGCATAAAGAACTCAACTCACCTGTATGACTCGGAGCATCGAGTGAATGTGTGTGTGTGAGACAATGTGATAGATAGAGATGAATATCAGTGAGTCTATAAACAGGCCTTGTTTGTGTCAGCATGTGGTTGAATGTCACTGTTTATTTGAGTGCCTGTATGTTCTCACACGTGTGTGTGTCTCATTGTGATGGGTTTTTTTGTAGGTCTGGTGAGATCCAGATTTTTTGCACGCCATGGCTCTGATTTTTACAAACAAGTGTGGTTAAAGCTCATTTGAGGTCTGAGTGGATTTGTGGAGAACGTTGTGTATAATATCAGTATGTCTTGACAGTTCCAGCTATCGGGAGTTAAGCAGTGACATCTGGACACGGTCTGGTTTCACGTCCGAGTCGAGGAGCTCGGGTCTGATTGGGTGCATGAAGGATGAAGGCAGTAAATCCCACCTTGTCGTGACTCAGCGGGTTATTCGATTCGCTGGGAGGCCTGCTTGTCCGGACAATCACCTGGTTACAGTAAGCCTGGTGAGGTATTAAGTCACATGCTTATGGGACTACTATTGATATGTGTGTGTCTCGCTGATGTGCGCTATCCCTTTCAAAACCTTGCGACACGTTGTACCATAATCCACGTACGGCGCCCCGGACATGGCTTAGAGGACACGGACGCTGATCCCTATCCGTGCGCCTCTTTATGAGCGAGTGATTAATCCCTGCGGAGAAACACAACACCAGGAGCCACACCGGGGGGATTACTGGCCTCTATATTTAGGGTTTTATGTACATGAATATTGGCAGAAGCACTCTGTACATGTGACAGGCGGAGCGGACACAGAGAAGAGCACATTTACAGAATCCCAAAGCGATTCACTCACAGAATGAGATAATATACAGACAAAGGCGGGGAGGGGGGGAGGGGACAACGCCTCGACAACCGCCCGACTTCGTCAGGGAATTTTACAACATTGTACTTTTCATAGCAGGAATAATTATAGCAAGTAACGAGCAAAAAAAAAAACAACCCAGTTCAAATAGCAAAACAAAATGAAGAGGTGTAAAATAATTTAAGAACTCTTTCTAAACATGTCGTGAGTACTCAGTGAGAGAGCAGACAGGGAGGCTGTAGCTGCAGAAGGGGTTGATGTGATCAGAAAACAATATGCAGTTGGGACAGATGTGTTTAACATAGTTCTCACAACACAACCGAGAACGGAAACGAGCATAACAAACGCTTCCATGGTAGTGAGGACGGGCGACGGCACGGATGACGGCACCTCCCAGTTTGTCTCGTTACGTTTAGCGGTACTCGTTAACTCGTGAAGAATGTACAGGACGCTATCTCTCTTGAGGAGCAGTTCAGTCTCTGCCACGGTGCTCACCAAGTAGTCAGTCAGCAAAAGAAAACAACTTAGTAGAATATCATTTCCAGTTAAATAAACTTTTTTTCCTCTCATTATATATATAATATATTTACTTCTGTGCAGAGTCTATTTTGTGGGGGTTTTTTTTTAGTTTTTTTTTTACGTTTTTTGCATTTTTTTCTATTTATTGAATTCGTTTTAGCAGTACTTCCTCGTTTTCACCAGTTTGCTCTGGTACTTGACCGAGTGGCCGCCGTGGCCGATGGCGTAGACGTCAAGCACGTAGCTCTTGCCCTGCTCCAGGCCTGTGATGGTCTCGGTGGTCACGGCTTTGTGTGGGTTAGGGCTGTGGAAGTATTTGCAGAGCACTTTCTCATCTCTGCGGCGTGTCTCGGGCCCGGCGCACTGGTTGCGTTGGCGGCGTCGCTGCTCCTCGCCGTATCCATCAGGCACCTCGCGCCGGTACACACAATACTTGTTGCGCTCCTGCGTGCCGAGCCAGGCCACGGTGACGGATTCGCATGTGCGTAGTCTGTCAAAGGCCTTGATTCGTGTGTCCTCGGGCAGGGAAGGGAAGGGCCGCTTGGCATCGGCGCGCGTGCTCGCCAGCACCTTCAGAGACGAAGCGCCCTTCCGAGATCCACGTACCCGGATGAGGTACTTGGCCTTGGGTTTGGCGCGGAGCTGGAATTCACGCACTCCCTCCACGTTCTGCGAGAGCACGATTTTTCCGTCGCGGCGTACCTGTACATGCACGGCATCCAGACAGGAGTGCACAGAGAGGGAGACACGCCGGTGGGAGGAGACAGGTGCGAATCGCAGCAGCTTGATGCCCTTCCGCTCCACAAAGACGTCTGCCATCTTTCCATCTTTCAGCTCCAAAGTCTTGGGCTCGGCCTCGTCCTTGGTGCGGGCGAAGGTGCCGACGTAGGCCGTACTGGCATTGGAGGCTGCGTTGACGGCGAACACATCAAAGTAATATTGCGTGGCCGGCCTCAGCCCCGACACAGTGAAGATGTTCTTGTTGCCAATGCAGATCTTGCGAATGTCTGAGGGCCGGGGATTGGCACCTGAGGAACGCCACGGCTTGCCAGCCGGCACCCGGTTGGCACTCAGAGACCGATGGCGGTCCTTGGTAAGGTCGTTCTCGGGTGGAGTGAAGCCGAAGCGGGCAAAGTCGAACGGGCTGAAGTCAAGGCCCGGCTTGGGTGCAACCATGAAGGCGTCATCGGCGCCCATCTTGGCCTCGGCGGCGCACAGGCTCTTAAAGTTGTGCTCCTTGTTGACGACCACGCAGTAGTGCACAGGTTGGCGCATTCGCGAGCCAGTAGGGGTGGGCTTCCAGGCCAGCGTGACGGTGGTACGGCCCAGGCTGGTCACGTCCACCCGGGGGTCGTAGGGCAGCTCGGGGTAGGGCTGATCTGACTCTGGCGTGGTGGTGGCGTAGATCTTCAGGTTGCTGTCCTTTTCCGTGGAAAGGATATCCAGCTGGTAGAGGCCTGAGGGTGAGCTGCTGGAGACGAATGACTCCACATCATTGCCTTTGTAGGAGAAGAGTTCTGTGCCTTCGCTGGCCGTCACCTGCTGCTTCTGCTGCTCCAGAGGCTCCGGCTCACCTAGAGAAAACAAACACACCCGGATTAGGTTTTTGAAGGACCACACCTCAGGAACCTTTGAGGAGCCACAGAAAAGCTGAGGAAATGTCCTACACACATGCACAGATTGAGGTTTTTTTATTTTTTTTAGCTATTTGGACGTCTGTGACCTACCAATCCACCCCAGACTAACTAATAACTTCCCCTCATCCTGTCTTGACCCAACTTTTCTTTTCTGTGTTTTTTCTTTCCTCCTTCACCTGACACCAACAGGGAGCAATAGAAAACGACCTGCAGTTTATAGGAGAGCTCAGCGTTTTAGCATGTCACTCCTGGTGAGGTCACTCTGACTGTCCTGGGCCTTAGCAGGCGATTAGCCGCTCGCACCACTAGCTGCAGTGTTTTCTCTCCAAATACTGCTAAACATAAGAGCCCAACATTCCCTCTGCCTTCACCACAAACGCCTGCGCCATACAGAGGCGCCTTGTAGCCTCTCTCCAGCCCACAGGCCCCATCCAGGCCCTCTCCTTAAATCCAGGCGAGAAAGCATAATATTATGTCTGTCAACCGGAGAGAGCGTACTAAATTAACAGACAGCATGCTCAAAGACGCCATTCCCTTCGGAGGCATTCAGCAAACATGCCAAAAAAACTCAAGACTCGGTGCTTGGGTCGATTAATGTACATTTCTACATATTTAGAGCACACGTTATGCTGTATAAAACTTCTCAGAGTCTGGTGTGGGTGACGACGATGATGATGATGAATGCCTCTTCCTCAGGACCGGTTACAAAATCCATTCATCATCTAAACGAAGGGGGAAACGTTTCACATTCTAAAATAAAATAATAATCAGGACGCTTCAGTAAGAAGCCAACGAATGGATGAATGCAGACGCAAGTGATGAAAACAGCTCTGGTACACATTACTGTACTCAAAGATTCCCATACACACACACACACACACACACACACACACACATGCTTGTCACATAATGGAATCGTGCACACATGGACGTCTTTTATACTCAGCTAGAAATAAACACACATGCACAACAGACACAAGCTCTTTCGAATGCATACTGATAGTCTTAATCTCTCATCCTCTCTCATTCCTTCTCTCTCTTGCTAATCCTCCCGCTAAATAAAACCACGACTCCACTTCATGTCTGGTGTGTTGTGGGGCTAGGGTTTAGGGGGGAATGGTTGAACATTTGCATTTTCAGATAGTCTCCAGATGGACAGAGAGCGCAGAAACAGGGAAGATGTGTGATCAGAGAGGAAAGAGTGAAAAAATGAGGGTCTAGACCAACAGGCATGGAAGGAGAATAGTTGACAGAAGAGTTGCAACCATGCTTTGATGTAAAGGGGAGTAAAGGAAGTAAAGGAAAGGTCATGACCCCTTTCTGCTTGAATCATACACTGATTTGATTGGGAACACGGGAAGGAATCCTAATAAAGTCTACACCCTGTGTTTATGATACCCCCTCTCTCTGTCTGCCTCAGTCTCGCTCCCTTATTCTCCTTCTTTCCCTCATCGCTTTCCAGGCTGTGGACGTCAGATGCAGTTCATCAGCACGTCACGTGTGGTCACACTTAGACCAGAAAAACACCCAACGACCCACCCACACACACAAACCCTACCGGGTGACCACTCTGGAAAACACCACCTTGCAGACAACAAATATTTATAAACATTTACCCAGATTCATGGTTCTTCCCTTTGGATAGACGGTCTCATTCACACAGTCTTTCCTCTGTTTTCGTAAATCAATCCTCGACTATTTTTACCCGACTATTTCCACCCTCTCCAGGTGATTCACTGGAATCCCTTTAGTTGGCTGATTAAACAAAACGTTTTTTGCTAGCGCACCTTAGCGTGCGTAGATCCACCTCCCAAAAAGGGCCAATCTAACGGTCACAAATTAAGCCCAGTCCTAAAACTAAAAGAATCCCTACTGGGCCATGTCTGGAAAACTGGCTGTTAGTCATCTCGACGAGGGTAACCAGGACACACTGTTGTTTTATAAAACACATAAGGATACAAACGTCCAATTCTACTCATGTCTGATATTTCCGGAGATGAATGGAGGGATATACATGAGTATGCATTAAGCCCTAAGCTGTATTGATTGATGATAGCCGAAGCCTTCACTACCTCTGCATTTGGCAGTTTCTCCATCTTAATACCTGTATGATCAATGATTGTCAAGGATCGGTTTGTCCGCACCGTAAATTCACGAGTACTGGAAGCTAAATGTGCAAGCACTAGGACAAAAAGGAGCTACCTGATCCCTCCCCGCTGGCGTCCTCCGGCAGCTCTTGCAGCGTCAGCCTCCACTCGAGCGGGGCATCACATGGCGTCACCGTCACCGATAGCGGCGTGTTGTCCTCCTCTACCACAAAGTAGTACCTGCAAAAGCGATACACGGTTCAGAGATGACCAGCATACGGCCCTGGAGTAAACATACCCAGCATTCCAATCAGAAGCGTCTCGGCTATCTAGTGTAGCTAGACCACGTTATTGTGCAGCATGTTTGTGTGCAGCCAGGATAGATGCTGTCCCATTCAGAGGGCAGTTGCCATCTGAGGTACCTTATTTTGGCCGATTTGTCGTGCTTTACTGCTACTCTGTTAGTGGCACAGCACTTACGTTTTATTACGTTAACTCATTAAGGGGTGACTGAATGAAGGCCTTGAGCTATTACTATACCCTTACAGTATAGAGTACAGATAATAGCCAGCGTAGGCCTCTGTATAATATTGTTCGCCTATATATTAGCAAAACTCCTACAATTATTGCTCTCGATTTGGTTAGCACGATGGATTTTAAACAGAGGGTTGAAATGTCGACGTAAATGTGCGTTTTCAATCCAATGATCAGTATGACGTCCAAGCGTCAACGTTTAACCCATGGAAAATACTGCATGTCGTCAAGTCGTTTTAAATCAGACCGATTCTCGCTAGGATTTGTTCAGCAAACAGTCACGACTTAAAATAGATGAATTATTTTGTCATGATCGTGAGCCAATAACAGAATCTGAGCAGTTCTCGCTGATTAAATTGAATATACCAAGTACCGGAATGCCTTGATGCATAAAATGTCAGCCAAATAAAACCTGGGTTTTTAGTAAAATGAGCTTCTCTGTCATGACCATATGTGGCCTGCACGTTTGTTTGAGCTGATTGATTCATACGGGTTTCCACTCGTGCTCTTTGAGGCAACCTTGCACCCTGTGCATACGAGAGCGAGCAGGAGAAGTGCTGCGAATGTGGGTATCGTCTTTCGCTTGAGACACCTGCTTCTCTGACCGCTCCTTCGTCAAAAGTGGTTCTCGTTCACACACACACGCCCACGTTTCCCAGCATCTCATCCATAATGCATGCCTCCTTATGCCCTCATCAGCTGTGTGCTGGCCGGAATAGATTCCATATTCTCCATTAGCACACCTAAAACATATCCAGACGTGTGGCTCGTGAAACGCGTCCAGAACATCTTTAAAGCTTCGTCGTGGCTAAAGGACACGTGCGGTTCCTCCGGTGAAAAAACTTGTCCTTTGAAAGTACAACAGGATTATCGTGTTTGTCTTTGGAAACCTAAGTATTTGGATTATTTACATAAAAGAGGACTTTGAAGATTCCAGGCGATGCTTTGAAGCTGTTCCATGTGCACGCATCCATGTTTTATGTCCGAGTGAGATGTGTGTGTGTGTGTGTGTGTGTGTGGTGTGTGGGCATACCTCTTCGGCGTGTCCCTGAACAGGTATCCACTAATCTCAGCCCCGTCGGGAATGACAGAGGAGTCGTGAAACAGAGCCTTATCCCGGATCTGCATCTGGAACAGGCCTTCATCGCGAGTGGGTAACTTCTGCCCCAACACACCCAGCACCGACAACAACAGCACAGCGAAGCTGCCAAACACTGGCCTCATCCTGCTACAGAGAGGAAAAGAAAGCGAGCATGAGTGTAGAAGAGAAGAAGGATGACTGCGACATGTGTGGTGGCATGAGAGACTTATGGTCAGCATATGGTCTAGCAGTGCAAAGTTGTGCAGTGTGTTAAATACTTATAATTCATGTTGACTTTCACGAGTGCTTCATGTCTGGATTGTAGAATCCGTGGCGGTGATTTCCTCTTTAAAGAATCGGACATGAATTCAACACAGAAGTTGCAATTCGATGAATCGTAAAATTCACACTCAAGCTCATGAATCTGTAACAAATCTGTAATACGAATTTCGTATGCACACTTGTCATGTGACATTCAAGAATCATTATAACCACATATCAACGCCTCCTTAATGTCAACATACTGCAGGAGCCCAACTGGAGTTTGCATGTGCTCATGACACGCAAATAACTCGCAATGTGGTCGCATGTGTGTGTATACGATTCTGTTCGATAGGTGTCCTACATAAAGAAAATTATATTTCCGTAGCGATGAATTCTGCAAAGTTTGTCACAAATTGAAAACTTGATTGATTAATTACCGCCTCCTATGTTACATAACAACGTTGACAGGCAACGCTGTATCTGCAGCCGGTCTTAAGTCACTGATGGGGAAACACACACGCACACAGATGTGAAGCACATGTGCTTGTTTGCATTTGGACCGCTTCAGCCATCCTGACAAGATCATTTGTCATGTCGGTTCTCTGCTTCCTGGTCACTCTGAAGCCGGTCCTGCAAAACTTAAAGCCGCATGTGTGCTTGGGAAGTCTGTAGAGTTAAAGGTCTTATCATTGCAATAATATGTTCTTTGAAGTTGAGAAAACGTTCGTCAGAATTCGCTTTAAATAGCCTCATTCAATCCCAAACTTCATAAATCACCAGTCTTGCTGAAACTAACAGATAAAACAATGAAGAAACGCGCTTTGCAGGTAAGTCGGCCATTTTTCAGCCGCATAATCTCTTGGAGAAATTGTAGGAATTATAACAAGCAAAAGGGATTTCATCGAATCGCATGACTACTGATTCGTAACTCTTCATCTGAGTTGACTCCTGATATTCTAATGTAATGAATCTCAGTTGTAGGATCATGTCGGATTCTGAGAGGACCATTATTTGTAATGGTCAAGGTTAGAGTCTTGGATACGGGTGGCTTATACTGGTAACATTTAACTGCTTAAATGTAAAACTCATACGCCCATCTTTGTGTCTTCTCCTCTGCTCATTACCCAGCATGCACTGCGCTCCGTGTCCCACCCCTCTCGCTCAGATCCTATCCTCTGTCTATTGATCGGGCCCCATTGATCGAAGCTGATGGCAAGCCCCGATCCCTGCTGATATAATCAGGCTAATGATGGCAGATTAGCCCGATACTTTACTGCCTTTTTACTGCAGCTGGAAAGAGAGGGTGTCCTTTTAATGACCTCTCTTCCACCCTCCACCCTCTCCTTCTCTCTCCTTCTCTCACCACCTCTCTCTCTCTCTCTCTCTCTCTTCATTCAGTCTTTGTCTTTCTTTGTATTCTCTTCATTCTCTTGTTCTTTCACCACCACCAGCTCTTCTTTTATTTCTCTCAAACGTCCTTTTCATGTTTGCCCTTCACTCGAATGTACAATAACTTCGACACTCTCCCAGACTTTTGGTTCCTCACCGCTGGTTATCATCCAGGTTTATGCATTAGACATTGAAAGGGTTTCGATTTTGGAGGAACCAGACAAAACACCACCGCAATCAAAATACCTTCGCATCGTCTTTCTCGAACTTCATTGAAACAAAAAAAACTAAAAAACTTATCCGACAGTTTTATACTGAATGTTATCAGACGAGCACAAAATTAAAGAGCTAATTTGAAAAAGGAAAAAAAACTGTAGTGATTTGCAAACTACGCCGTTTGAAAACAAACAAACTGAATTCATTTTACATTTAGAAAAAGGTTGCTATGTTTACCAGGCTGGCCGAGTGGTTAAGGTGTTGGACTTAAGATCCGATGGACGTATGTCCACTCCTGGTAAGATATTTTAATGGGTTCAGGTGGCTCAGTGGTTAAAGTTCTGAACTAGTGCAGATCCTAGGGCTGCAAGGAGACCACTGTTGGGCCATTAAGCAAGGTCGCTTTGAATAAAAATTGTAAATGTTGGCCATTTGCTCATGCCGCTCCGACCCACCGTATCTCACTCCATCCTAATGTAGCAGAGTGATGGCGTAAGTGGAAACAAGTGGAGATGTTTGTATACCACTGCATCCTCTATTCGTGAGACACAGATCACAGCATGGTAGACTTCCATAAGGCATATTGAGTAGAGCTATGGAATCCTGGCTTCTTTGAGGCCCTAGTTCTAGAACATAAGGCACTGATCAGACAGATACTGAAGATGTCACAGAACGTGAGAACATTAAACCAGGATTCCGTCTGATTCCAGGGATGCAGTTTCCTTTCCCACAGCGGACGGCGTTCTCTCGCTAAAATTAAACTTCAAAACAGCTCCATCTGGAACAAATAAGGTTAAATGTTTAATTAGAGCCGGGGAGAATGTCTGATCATAATTTGTGAGCGGATAATTTGAAGCCAGAGCTGACCGCAATCGTGTCAACCTCGTCTTGCTGCTGTTTTTATTTTAATTTTATTTATTTATATGTTATATGTATTTTTTATTTATTTATATGTTTAATTATATATGTTTCTTGACTGCAACAACAACTTGTAGGTCATGTAAAAAATGAGCTGCGTGATAAATGGAGCACTATGGAGGATTTTATGCACGTGTACGTCTGCGTTAAGTGTATGCGTCTCGCATGGTTTTGTGTGTGTGTGTGTGTGTGTGTGTCTGTGTTATGAGCCTGGCCGAAGGATTAAAAGGGGATAATTCTGAACAGCTTAAACTCCCCGAGCACAATAATGGTCCATAATGTTTGTATGAACAACACTAAGCCCCTCTTAATCGCTTACATAAAAGCCAAATCGAAACAAAAACGTCAATTTCGACTGTGCTATTTGCAAAGTTGTTCGACCTGCAGTTCTCTCTTGAACCTTTTCTGTGATCTCACTGCCGTCATCAAAGAGAACGAGCGTACGGACTACAATTACTCCACACCAGCTGCAACATTACTGAGCTAACGTGGGGAAAATGACTGATTAGTTTCCATTGCTAATAGTGTGATTTACAACCATTGAGCCACGGTTAAAATGTTTTCATAGCTTTAAAAGCACAAATTGTTTGGTCTCCGTGTATCTGTGTGCAAATGGCCGAGGCAATAAGCAAACCCAATCAGTCGTTAATCACAATTAATTGTGCTCATTCTGGAAAAGGCGTGATCCATCATGGGCGAGATGAAAGAGCTCGATCAGCTCAGATCAATAGCGTCGTTCATCAGTCAGTCGGCCAGTTGATTGATCCGTGAGCGGTGTTAATGTGCAGTAAATCGTCTTTTAAGCAGAATCGGCTTAGTGGAGGCATTCACTGGAGAGTCCCTGGTTATCCCTAGCAGGTTGACAGGGCGCGCACACACACACACACACACACACACACACAGATGAGGAGCACATGTAGGATACATGCACAGGAGCAGCACCAACGGTGTGGAAATACATCGGCGCTTCCACATGCCAATCACACCGCAGTGGTCCTGCCCACAAATGCCAAAAAGCCGTCATTACTAACATGTGTGTGTGTGTATTATTCTTGCTGAGTATGGTGGATATGCACAGCTCAGGATGTATGTGCTGACACACACACACACACACACACACACAAGGGCCTTATATAGGGAGCTACACAGCTCTGCACTGAGTCACACACTTTTCTGATGGCCCTGTCGTGCCAAGGCTGAGGGATGTGACCCCTTCCTGTCCTGATGGATCTCATTAAACATAGAAGAGAGGGTGTAAGAAAAAAAGGACACTTCAGTTACAACACTAATACGGTTCGATTTGGGACGCAGCTCAAGTCAACAGTGGTGCTGATTACGAAAGCTGGATTTTTTCCAAATCTGCGTTTCCTGAGACGAAGGCCCTTTAAAGCCCAGTAACTGCCTAAAGCTCAAACGTGCGGTCA
This sequence comes from Olivaichthys viedmensis, assembly GCA_028565825.1. NCBI lineage: Eukaryota > Metazoa > Chordata > Actinopteri > Siluriformes > Diplomystidae > Olivaichthys > Olivaichthys viedmensis. The sequence continues at coordinate 13,580,339 of JAOUQW010000016.1, forward strand.
GACCAAATGCAAATAAAATCTGACCAGTGAATTAGCCAATTCACCTGAATGGGAAAGCACAAGAGAACAGCTTCATGCCAAACTTTAACCCTGAAATGAGCGAACCTCGGAAGTGGAAGGTAATAGAAATAAACAGGGCGGGCTGTGGCGTCTTCTTTCTGAACTTTTGCCTTGCTGTAATTTTTCTTCCTTGCTCACAATTGCAAAAAAAACAGACTCGCTACCTAGCTAACCATTACATTCCCTCCAAAAGCACATCACACTGAGACCACCAATAATTGCCTGATTTTTGCTCTGGAGAAAACAGCAAGGCTGATGTGACAGCTACTAACACTTCATTACTTTTAAGCCCAACATTTCATTTGATATATTATTGTTATGACGCCTCATCTGCTGGAACACACAAGCAAAATCGAGGGGCAGAAGAGGGAAAACTAAGCCTCAAAATGTGAAGACAATCATTTCTCTACAACATTGATCACAATCTGCACATCGCTATGGAATGGGCGCAGGAAAATATTACAACGTCATGGCACACACAAATCCAGGAGATATAAAGGTAAATGAGAGAAATGAACAAAGTTTAGAGTTTCTCCAGCATTCCGAGACTGTGGCGCTTAAAATTCCTGCCAATATCTAAATTACAAATCTGGACAATAACATTCATCATTATTGCTACACTGGAATGTGACGGGACTCAAAAAGATGGCGGTGGAACAGCAACAGCCACTCCTGTTCTCTCACTAAGGCGCTTCGCAGTCTCTGGACTTGAGCTCTATTTAACTGCCAGACCAAAGCGACACCACTGAGCCAGGCCCGCCAAATCCCACACACACTAGCCAGAGAGAGTGACAGCTAACGCTAAGCTCCAAAAGCACCACTGGAGCGCTCCGCTGCCAGGCTCTCGACCTTTTTGGCGAGCACTCAGCACGACGTTTGCTGAAGCTAAACTTAGAGAGCGTTTGGTGAAGTTAGTGACATGGCTGTTTACACTCGCCTCACACAGAGAATGCTATTAGTGTGTAAGTTTCAAACAACACAGGTGTGCCGAGTATGGCACGACAAACTAAAGATCCTCATGGTTGTTCACACGCATGTGTCCAGAGTGAGGTCTTATGAGTCAAGAGAGCCGCTGTTGGGCCCTTGAGCGAGGCCCTTAACCCTCAGCTGCTCAGCTGTATGCTCGGATTGTATCCTGCCTCGGTTGCTTGGGATTGAAGCGTCTGCCAAATTAGCCAGAAGATGATCCTATTTAGTCGCGCTGTCAACTCCAATCCTTAGAGTGAGTTTAGAACATGATTAAAATGCAAAAAAACGAAATCAGATGGAATAAAAACTCTAATGTGTGCAGTGCAGAAGCTTTGCAAGAAGTTTTGTTCTCGGTTCTCCTACGTAGTGATGTTCCTCTTGTCTTAAGTTCGGAAGGGAACTTTCCACCACTACCATTAGGGACGCACTGATCCCATTTTTTCCATTTTTAATACGATACCAATATCAGATCTCCGAGAATCAGCCGATACCCGATACTGATCCGACACTGACATCCTCACAGTAAGTGACCCGACTCTCTGCAAGCTTCTGTTGCCAAGTTATTTGATCACAGGCGTGAAGGCAGCCTGCTGTAAGACAATCTGTGTCCTGTGTTCTTGTGTAAGATCCTTATTGTCACACACGTTCACGGCATAGAATACATCAGTGGATTAGTAAATATCTCAATCCGATACCGGTCCAGCGTTTTTAGGCTGATATCGGCCCGATACTTAGGATTGAATCGGTGCATCCCTAACTGTTCTGACCGAGGCCCACTTTGTAGTAAGAATGGAAAAAATCTGGTGTAAGCACGTTCTTAGTGAGACCCGGAGCGAGAGAGACGAGATAAGATGTGTGGACAATGGTGGCTCAGTGCTTAAGGTTCTGTCCCAGTGACCCGAAGGTTATGAGTCAAGAGAGCCGCTGCCCTTGAGCAACCCTCAACTTCTTAGCTGTATGCTTAGATTGTATCCTGTCTCAATTGCTTGGGATTGAAGCGTCTGCAGAATGAGTATCCATGCTTGCTTTTTTTCGCTCCAGTCTGAGTTTTTCAATTGTATCTTCATAGATGCTGCCATAAAGAAGGAGGAAATCTTCGGATTACTTCAACAAAACCAGGCTTAGAAATAAGGGAACGTGCCCGGTTCCACCAAAAACACACACATCACTATAATCAAGACCAAGAGCACAAGCAGGCATGTGGGTAAACGGTCGATCAAACGCTTCCGTTCCAAAGAGAGGGAAAGAGAGCGAGATCTTCTCGAGCTTTTCAAGTCAGAGTTCTCAAAATGCAAGTTCTGCATAGGTCAGCGCTTTCCTGCTCTACAACAGCTGATAGTCACTTCATAAATGCTGTCATAAGGAGCCAGGTCCAAGTGAAAGCCTGCTGCACATCACCACATCAAGACCAAGGTGACAAGAAGGCACGATGGGAAACCAGTCGATCGCCGCCTTTTGCGTGTTCCCGTCCGGAGAGCACAGAGGCACCGTTCAGAGAGTGTGCGAGCACTGTGTGAGAACCATAAGCCCGAGCTGTTTGTGTGGAAGAGCAGTGTTTGGGGCTGAACAGGTATGGAAATGAGGGGTTTGTGGGTAACAAGAGTGAAAAGAAGCTAGTCAGAAATCCCTGATTCTGTACCTACAGAACGTGACACGGAGACCTGTGGAGCAGCGCGACCCAAACAGCGACCTCAACAGCCGCTGCATACCGACGGCGGTCTGTCACACTCGCCGGACACACACACACACACACACACACACACACACACGGCTTTTGCAACAGTGGCGGGATTCTTTCGGCGGTGCAGTTTTTCATATGCAAATGGAGGGGTTTAGATACGCTATGTGACACAGACCTTCCCCATTTTCACACTTTTGTTCCACTTTTCATTGCCTCTCAGAGAACGAGAGCAAAAGAGAGAGAATGTGGTGGAACAATGACTTGGCCTCGCTGTTAAATACAGTTATTCAAATCCTCTCCCTCTCGGCCTGCTTTTCTTTAAGGAGAGAAGAGAAAATATCACTTTTACTCGTAGGACGGGTCAGGAAGGCAAAAGAACGACTCGCATTCTAATAGTACTAATAGCAAACGAAATACAAATGGCGGATTTTAACGATTTTGGGCACAACACTATTTTTTTGTGTGTGTGTGTTTCCCTAAAAGAAGCTGACAGAAATCAAGAAAAGTGGAGCCAAACTCTTCACCGATGTGTGCGATGTGTGAATCACAGCTTTCGACACACACACACACATTTCTTTTTCATTTAGATGGAAACAACCTGCTAACGCCACAATGCAAGCCCCCCTACTTCCTTTCTTTCCTTCTTTTAAGTTCTAGTGAAACTTTGTACTAAAATGTTGTGACGTTACAAGGTGTCGCTGGCTGCAGTGTTGCCAGATTGGGCGGTTTCCAAGCCAACTGACACACTTTTCTTTCTTTTTAAGCCCCTTGGGTGGATAAAAAGGGCTTGATTGAGTTTATAAAGCTACCGTTTAAGCTGGTTTACACTGTCAGGGGGAGAGAGAAAAGAAAAAAGAAAAAAAAGGCAAGCCACTATATAGGTACATTTCTGTTTTGGTTTCGTGAGGTCCAAGCAATAGAAATAAACCCTCAAATGAACAACAGTGATTCTTAAGAGTCCAGTTATGCACCTTAATGATGTTCCTCTAACTAAAGGTACAAAGGACCACCCCCAGTGATAAACATTTGGAACCCTATTTTAGTTCCCTTCTCAAATAATTGAAGTTTCTAGGGGACTGGGCCAGTGTTAACCCGTGATTTGGCTGCAAAGAGGCGTTTCAATCTGGCAACCCTGGCTGTCTGATCACATCCCGTCACCAATTTAGGACGTTTCTTCTCTGGCAGCTTTCTAAAATCCGCTTCGTTTCTTAAACAACACAGCAGACGGACAACCCTTTTAGCACCCAGGATGAAGAACCTAGTCGTGTGCGCGTCTTAAAGGCTTTCACTCTAGAGAGATGCGTTCAGCGTGTGGCAAGACGACCACACGTTTTAAATAAGGAAGGCAGAGAAGTTAAGCGCGCGCCGCTCGCCGGTCTGTAAATGCGCCGTTACCGTACACTGTGGAAGTTCAAACATTTATAAAATGTGGAAAAAAAAGTGTGTGTGTGTGGGGGGGGGGAAGGGGCTAAAGTGTTTTTAACGGGGTGAAATGTTAAGGCGAGGACGCAACGTCGCGGCTGGTGGCACTAACGCTCCTGTCACGCGCCCGCGCGAGCGTGAGGACCTGCCGGGGCGCGCGCGGCGCAGACCGGGGCGCAGACCGGAGCGCGCGCCGCCTACCTTCTCGCGCGCGGCCCGATTCACCTGCGTGTTAAAAGCACCCGGGTTTTTTTTTTTTTTACTTCTACTTCTTCTTCTTTTTCTTCTTCTTTTTCATCCTCCCCTGTTCCTTCTGAAACCACAACCCGGCGCAGGGGCTACATTTCAATAAGAGCGTGCGAGCTCGGGCTTGATCGAAACGCCTTTAACTTCCCGGAGTTGTAAAAACCGCAAGAAAGAAAAAGAAAGAAAAAGAAAGAAGAGAAAGAAAGAAGAAAAAGCCCCGTGCCCTCGCGCGCTGGCACGCGTTTCAAAGGGAGCAGTTTTAGCGCTCGGAGAGTCCCGAGCTGGTTGTGTTCCTCCCCGACATGCCCAAAGTGTTTCCTAATAAAGCCTTTTTTACGAGTTTTTTTAAAACGGAAATGCAAAAGCGGGCACACACACACACACACACACACACACACACTTAAAAAAAAAAAAAAATGTTCCTTGAAGGTCTTTCAGGGTTTCTTCGGAATGTCTCACCGGCGGAAAGTGCCGCCAGGACTCTTGTTCCTCAACAAACCCTCATCTCATTAAGAACCCTCATTAAGAACCCTCATCTCATTAAGAACCCTCATTAAGAACCCTCATCTCATTAAGAACCCTGATTAAGAACCCTCATCTCATTAAGAACCCTCATCTCATTAAGAACCCTGATCTCATTAAGAACCCTCATTAAGAACCCTCATTTGGAACCCTCATCTCATTAAGAACCCTCATTAAGAACCCTCATCTCATTAAGAACCCTCATCTCATTAAGAACCCTCATTAAGAACCCTGATCTCATTAAGAAGAACCCTCATCTCATTAAGAACCCCCAAAAGGTGCAGCTGATTTCAGATGCCGCAGGTTTGAACGCATGAAGCGGAATGTGAACGCGCGCGCGCACCGCACCGCACCGCACCGCACCGCACCGCACGCACCGCACCGCACGCACCGCACCGCACCGCACCGCAGCAGAGCTCGGAAATGAAACATGATGGATCGTTCTTTACCTTGTGTGCGGCTCCGCTCGCTCCGGATGAATCTGCACCGTTAAAGCCGCGGTCCGGATCAGAGTCTGGCGTGGATCCACTCCAAGAGCGCAAATGTTCAACTTGAGCGCATCACATTTAAAAGAAGAAAGAAAAAGAAAAAAAAAAAGGAAATTCTCAAAAGCCCGTTTTGACAGAATGTAAAAGAGAAGTATGATAACAGTGAAGTTGGTCCTTTAGGAAATGTTTGATTTGTATTTTTGCAGTAGATTCCTCGACTCGCTCTTGCACACCGGATCGACTCCGTGGATGCGCTGCAGGTCTGACGGCTTTCAGCTCGCTCCAAACTCCGAACAGAGACTGAGGGTTATCCTGAGGGGGTCGTTTTGGTTTTTTTGGAGGGGTTTTTTTTTCTGGCACCGCGTGCCTCCCCTCTGCTATTGAGACTCCGACTGAAGTGAGACTGAGAGAGAGAGTGGAGAGCTGGCGAGCTCTGGTTCCGCGCGCTCGCAAAAGCGACTCCCCCGAGCCTGCCCACTTCGCTTTGACCCCCTCCTCCTCTCCATACACACACACACACACACACACACACACACATACATACACACATACATACACACACTCTTCCTCATCATCATAGAATAGAAAGCTCCTTTATTGTCACATATACAAGTACAGTACAGTGAAATTGATTCTTCGCATATCCCAGCATG
>JAOUQW010000016.1:13615063-13627408 GCA_028565825.1 Olivaichthys viedmensis
GGTACCCTCAAGGGTACATCTTTTGTACCTTTAATATGTATATTTGACCTGGAAACGTGACTATAGTGTGCCTTTAAAATGAGCCAAGGTACATAATTGGGTCTTAAGGACCACTGTTGTACCTTTAATTTGCTTTTAGAGTAAAGCTTTAAAGGTACATTGCACGCACCTTCCCAGGTAAAAGATGTACCCTTGAGGGTCCCACCCCAGCGACAAGGAAAGGTACAGTTTAGTACCTATTTTTCTGAGAGTGTAGTCATGTAGCTGCGCTACACCATGATGAGATAATACATAACCTAATAATAAGCCTGTCATTACTTGGCGTTTCCAGGCACACTAAAACAGCTCCTCTCCATATACCGCAGATCCATTTCCGAGTCCTTGTCCATTGCTTAGCAACAGCCTGGCCTGTTTCTTCATACGAGTTTGGGTCGACTGCACCTCCTCACTTTTTCTCTCCTCCTCGTTCCTGCGCCCTTCCTGCAGTTTGGAATGTCTCACATTCCTGGCGCGTCTCCTTCGCGCTCCTTCCTTCCTGCCTCACGTTCCTGAACGGCGCTACATGCGTCATAGTTGGAGAAAGTGAGACAGATAGACAGACGGCGAAAACAGCTAGACAAGGATAGGAAAGGAGGAGTGGAAAAAAAACGTTTGAGTCTGTTTGATACCAGACTTTCCTTAAATTCTAACCAGACATTTATTGAAACTGCTTACAAACTTCAGATGGCTTGAAAACGGCCAGTATTAAACAAGTGAGCTCAGACCCGGAGTGCGCACTTCTCTCCTTGCCTTGTGCTCGGCTGCTTCTCACCTGTATTTTTAGGGGCTGGTGCTCATGCTAACTCTATATTTAGCTATCTTTAGCGTCACTGCTGCAGTGACGGATGTATTTATAAGCCCAGGTTGTGTGGCCGGGTTTTAGCGCCATGCTAGAGAGGAGAAAGCACGGCTACCTCACATCCTGAGTTTGCCAAGTGACGGGCGTCCCTGGGTCAACAAGGACAGAGCTCAGGGTTACATTTAATGAGCTAATCGCAAACCTGTGATCACGTGATTCCACCATTAGCCTTTCTGTCACTTCTATGGCTCGGCGTACTGTCTAGCATAATATAATATATTTAATCACGGACTCAATTGGTTAAATGTTTGTTAGCTTGCTAGCAAACGTGTCTACTGGTTGTAATTACACAATATGATAGCTAACCTATTGTTAGCTAGCTTGCTAGCATACGTGGTTCCTGTTTTTTAACGACAAAATATAGTAGTTAGCTTAATGTTAGGTAGATTGTTTGCTAGCGAACTTAGTTACTGGTTTTACCCAATACATTATTTATTTATTTTTTACATTTTACCAAACAGCAAACTTGACTAGCTACGTAATGTTAGCTAGCATTAACGTTAGCTAAGCTAAACAGGTAGCTAGTGCTGCATTTAGGTGGCAGGCTAGTTGAGGTAATGTTGCTTAACTGTTGCATTGCAGAAATAAAACCAGTATTTTATGCTAAGCACTACATCAAGTCGAAGAAGTGAAGCGAGAGGCAAATTAAACTTTGGCTCTTTTTGACAAAGCGATGCCTGTTACTTGGTAAAATCAGGACATGGCAAGGCTACCTGAGGGAAACTCGAGTCTATGGCGGGTTAAATAAGATTCAGAAGGGACTACTTCCTGGTCACCAACACTGGGATTTTTTGCGTGTGTGCTATCTGGATATTTCATACGGTTTTCTTTAACGTAGATTAGACAATATTTTGTGTGAAATTTTCCCAGACACACAATATTACTCGATGGTGCCAAAACTAATGATTTCAGCCTCTATCTGAGACCGGTACGTTTGCCTGCATGACCATGATGTGTGTGTGTGTGTGTGTGTTATGCTGTAATATTGACTCTCTCTGTCTGCCTCTCTCAGGATCGAAGCAGAATGTATGACAGTCTGAACATGCACTCACTGGAGAGTTCTCTGATCGACATCATCCGGGCGGAGCAGGACCCTCTGAAGGGTAAGACCCACTTCCTGCTTCCTGTGCGCTTTTTTGTTGTGACTAGAAAGCATTTTTCCTGTCCATGTTCAAAAACCTCTTTCCCTCCAAGTAGACCTTTTCATATTTGGACATTTAAAGAAATACTCCAGCTTTAAAAAAAAATAAAAAAATCCTAATCTCAATCCACCGCATCTGAGGCGTATGTGCGATTAATACAGACAAAAAATATTTGGACACGTTTGTCTGTAGTGAGAAAAGACCAAAAAAAACTGTTTACTCCAAAACTCACTTATAATGAAAGTCTAAGGGCACTTGTTGGGGCGTCAATAATCGTTTCCAGCAAACGTCTCTGTGGCACCCCAGGCTCTGTAAACATGCAAATAAAACAACAACCCAGTGTTGTGGACCACCAACATCTAAACACTGTAGACAAAGGGGCATATCTACTTGCCTGTCAATCATGTTGCCTGTCAATTCTTGCGCTAGAGTTCGGGCGTTCTAGCCTAATCATGTGTTTTGAGAGCGTATTTGTTTGAAATTTGAGTTTCAAAACAGCTAGCTTCAGCTAACTTTCTGCCAAAATCTCTTACTATACCTTTAACGGTTTATTTAAAAGTGTAGTAAGAGATTAGAGCTACAAGGGAATGAGTAATCACTAGGGCCCGACTGATATGAAGATTTCATTACTAATTTTTAAGGAGCTAAAAATTCCATACAATGATAATAATTATTTTTTTTACCCCATTTAGTCGTTGCCAATTCCCAGCCACTAGCTAGCTAGTTCTCTCCTATCGCACGACAGCCACCGGTCGGGGAGGGTGAGGGCTAGCACGTGCTTCCTCCGAGATGCCTACCACCGCATTTTTCCGAACTGCTGCTCATGCGACGTCACAGGGCAGTCTCGCACGCTCGGAGGAAAGCGCCAACTGCCCTCTTCCGTATGCATGAGCTCACAGACACCCATGATTGGCTGGTGCTGCTTTTGATTGACAGGAGAGAAAGTGTAATGCTGTCTTTCCCACCCAGAGAGCAGCGCCAATTACACTCTCTTAGACTCACAGCCATGGACGACTGTGGCATCGTAAAGGCTCGAACTAGCGATCTGCAGACGATAGTGCCAACGCTTTACTGTTGAGCCACTCGGGAGCCCTTACAATGCTAATTTTGACCATTTTATATGGTCGTAATTTAAACAGACATCAGTAGTTTAAGTTAAACAGGGCTTCACTGACATCATTTTGAAGCATCCACGATACCAGTGCGATCTTGAATATGTGTCCGGGAATAGAGAATCTTGGCTGGAAGCCTTCGTGCGTGTGTGTGTGTGTGTGTGTGCTTAGCTTTCGGTCGTGCTCTGGGTGTGGCAGGGTGTTGCAGTGCTTCCGTGGATCAACACGTGGCAGATGAAATGTGTGTGTCCTTTTAAGAGACCTCGAAGGACCTCCAGCAGATAATAATGCGTTTTATTTGTGTGCTTTCTCTAATCACTCTTAAAGATCTCACTCGAACAGATTTGTGTGTGTGCTGTTAGCTGTTGTTTTGGGTCGCTGATGCGTGAAACATGTTCAAATGGACGACGAGTTAATCAAGCAAAGTGGCGTCAGCCGGGCTGCTTTAGGCTAGCGGGAAAATCTGGACCTTTTTTCCTTTTCTCCCTATGTGGATCAGAACAGTGGACTTTAGAAGAAAGAGAACCGACATGCACTCAGCGCAGAGGATTGTATGTTATGGCTACTTTGTCGAAACCTTCCTCTTTATCTTCATGGCCCGTACATCATGGCCACTTCCGTTCGTCCCTGTGTTTCATGCAGCTCTCTGTTTTTGTGTCTCTCTCTCTCATGTTCAGGCCGCATGGGATGCCCACATCCTGGCGCCGATGGCCTGCTCATGCTCAATGGTAATTATATCAGCCAATCACATCTCTCTGTGCTCCTTCCTATTGACCCTGTCATCTGTAACCCAATAACACTGCATTTACACCGTATCTGTTTACATTCGAGCACTGGATTGTGTGGTTTAGTAGTTTAATAGGACTGTATGCGATTAGCAACATTAGAAATGCATTACATGTAATCATACGCGCCTTAACCCCTTAAACTCCGGACTTACACACTCTTGGAACCACATAGAGAACCTTCCCTATTAGTTTCACTGTAGTTACTTTAAAGAGCATAATATTTACTGAATAATATGCTTCAAGAAGAGTAACTGAATGATAAGCTGAGACGTTTAAGGGGTTAAGACATTTTTACGATTAATTCGTACTGTATATAGTACGCAGGCATTATTAGACGAAATATTAATTTAGATTCATAACAACTTTTAAAGATAATCAGTTGAGGCATAATACACAAATAAATGCACGATTGCTGTCTAATGAAGTTAAAGTTGGTCTTGTGGATATAATCTGCAGGAAGTCTGAATAATTGGTGACTGACCAGAATTTCTCCCCTTTCAATGTAAAGTGGGCGGGGCTAATCTGGGGTACTACTTGCGTAAGAGGTACTCTCACCAATCACAAGGGACGCTTGTCCCTTCTGCATAGCTTTTATCAAAACTATGTGCTCCCGCTTGAGCAATCTCTTCGACTCTGAGTAGCTTAACGAGCGACAGCAAAGTAGCGAGCGAAAGCTAACCTAGCGGGCGAAAGCTAACCTAGCGAGTGATAATTTAATAGTTTGGTAGATTGGTACATGTTGGTTGCACCGTTGCGTTTTGTTCTGCTTGAGTGGCGTAGCAGTCTGGCGGTCTCGGACAGAGAGATGTCAATCAAGCGTGCTCATTAGAATATCAGGCCACGCCCAGATAGTTCTAAGATTGGCCCGTTTAGTGAAATCAGCTGTATTTTATATTATATTATATATTCCTAGCCTGATTTTCATTCACACTTTGCAGGAGGTTTAATATAGCACTCAAGTTTAGCACAATACAAACATTTTTACTATTTTAAACTTGGGGACTTTTCAGTGCTTCCATGAGCACATTCAGACATTTTAAATAGGCTACGGTGGGGGACACATTTTAAAGAATGGCCTTATTACAGAGGCCACCTGGGGCCAATGGGGAGGCCCGTCGAAAGGTCAAAGGTGAAACTGCTGGTGTCTGAAGAGCCCCGCAGCATTTTGTTGTTCTTGTGCAGTTTTATTGTGTGTCCTCTGTTTCTGGTCATGTCCTAATGCTCACTTAGTGTCTGAGAGAGACATTAGGATGAAATTTAGGACAAAAATTGAATTAGACTGAGAGTTGAGGTTGTAGGCATTGGCGTCATCCTGTGCTGTGCCTCTCAAGTCTGAAAATCTTGACCAGGCAATTGGCAGTAACAGGCTCAGCACTTATCTGGGATCAGATCCCCCTGCAGTCATCAGTCGTGTGAGGGTGTGGAACGCAGAACCTGTTCCTAGATCATCACTGTTTCAACATGGCTGTTTTGCTTTGGCGCGATTCCCTCTCTGCCTGACTGATTCTCATGCATTGCCTTGTTGTGCCACGTCACACAGCAAAAAGACAAACGGAACATTCCAAAGTTCCAGAGCTCTGACTCCAAACCAGCGTTTGAGAATCCAGAGAACTTCCGTATTTTTTACGTGACTTGTGTCCAGTTAAGGAAATCCCATGCCGGCCAATCAGCTTTTCTCTTCAGCTGGAGCGTTTGGCAGCAGCGTTTGGCAGCAGCGTCAGCGCGCCCAGACAATCCTTGTCCATTTATAGCAGCACTGGAACGCAAAGCAGATCGTCTGCTGTCTGCGCACAGGTCAGGCTGAGGCTGAGGGTGTTCGCTTTAGGCCGTGTAATCTGTCCGGTCTTCAGATCCCGTCTGTATTTTTAGTGCTTTACGCCGTCGTGTTTCGTGTCAGCAGCAGCTGCTCGCTCTCTTCCGTGTGTGTGTGCGCGCGTCCGTCTGTTTCATTCGCTTTTTAAGTGAAAGGAACACAATGGCAAAGGCAAACGGAGATGAAGTAATGCCCGGGGTTGCGTGTGCGTGTGCGTGCCCTTAATTGCACTCGAGTTCACACGACGAGCCAGAGAAAGAGAGGCGCAATGTTTTTGAGTAACCCTCCTTACCACGAATGCCCCGATGCCTCCGGACTTGCTTCATCTCAGACAGACATAAGCCAGCGTCTTTTTTTTTTGGAAATATTTTGTATCGAGACCACTGCATTAACAGGAATCTACCGTGTTAACCATAGGTATACATATCAGAGCCCTAGTTAGGGGACAGAGTGCGCACTACCGAAGCTATCGGTGACCGCCCATAGACTTGCATTGATTTAGGATACGTGACAGAATTAAGGGTATATTTTGTTTCCTGCAGGGAACAATTGATTTATCCTACTATAATATATTTTATTTTTATATCGTAACATCCGAGTCCATAATGTACTGTGAGCTTGTAAATTACACTCGTAGTTTGCACTCATAAATGACTTGCTTAACTGAACTTGGTCAAAGAAATAGTCCAATCTAGCAAGCGAATATAGAATATAGACGGTTAATGATTCGTCAGGTACAGATAGACTACACAAGCTAGTCACTTTTAAAGAAATGAAATCAAACTTTTACTCGTGTATTAATATATAAAAAGTCTCGCCGCAACAGTAAAATTGGGTGTTGTTGCAGGAAAACGTGGCGCACCTCAGCGTTTTTATTACGCCTGCATTTTATTTGTGGAGGTGGGATGTTTATAATACATCCATAGACATTTATTCGCTATCTAGGTCTCTAATATGAACATCTATGATAGAGTATGATACACACAGCCCACACTAACAGATCAAGGTTAAAGAAAACTTTTTTTTTCTTCTTTTATTCCAAGAGACTTACAAGGCAAAATCCAATCCAGGCCCAACAGTTAAGGGTTAACCCTTGTGTAGTCTTAAAATTCTGTACACTCCTCTTGTCCTAAGGGTTAAAAATGACCCTAAGACAATCTTTATACCCTGGTGGCGTACAGCGTTCATGGAAATATAAACAATAAGGCAGTGTTTCTCTTTTTCTAATGTTAGAGTCACTCTAGGAAAAGTCACCAAATTTCAAGTTGAAAAAATATCATTGAGGGGCTTTTCTCTGCTGTTAAACAAAGTGGCGGCTCATTTTTGACCCTTAATACAACACAAGGGTTAAGCGGTCTAGCTCAGGGGTCCAACAGTGGCTCAACCTTCCAGTCACTTAACCACAGATCTACCAAGACCCTAAATAATGTTTTTTTTGAGAATGCGTCAAAGCTTTGGAAAGACTTCCTACTGTATACGTTCCCATCTCTTCCTTACAGTTCCACAATCATACACGGCTATAACACTACCGATTAAAGGCGTGGTCTGCACTCACAAATAATATTTAAGGACAAAAAGGCTATCAAAAGGGTGTTAAATTTTTTTTGTCAAGTATAGTTTTGTATATTTGTATGTGTGTGTGTGGATGTGGATTATCAACACGGAATGGTTCAGCGAAAGGACGATTTTACGCTTACCACAAATGTAGTCGATCAGCCAAGATGTGTCTGGGTGTCTGAAGTTTGCTTCTGTTCGTTTTGCGCCGGAGCTACGAGGCTAATGTGGCTCGTAATGAAAGTCCGTCTCACCCTTTACTTCAAAGCGTTTTAACGAAACAACCGCGTTAAGTAGCAGGGAGAGTCTGTATTTACACATTTAAGTTCAGGGTAAAAAATATGTCATCATCCGCTTTCCTGCACAATTCCACCTTTAAACTTTGGGAGACGGGGTCTAATGAAATATCACAGGGATAATATAGTTACAGTTTTAACTTCAATTTGTGAATATGGACTATCCCTGTTGTCATATTAGAAAATGATTTATTTAAAAAGGAGATTATGTATCTTGAAGATAGCCCTTGAAGCAAGTATATCAAGATTTAGGCTTGTATTTACAAAAAAAGATTTTGTACACTAAACGTGTCATGGCTTATTAACCTTTTTTGGTGTGTGGGGGGGAAACGTGTACATTTGATCTTCCGCTTGACTTTTTCATTTAAGCTTCACTCATGTCACAGCTCTTTGCACTCTGTTCCATTTACATGCAGCAAGGAGTTACGGCAGACGACGAGGTAAACTTTTACTTCCTGCACCCTGTAAAGGCCAGTGTAGCGTTCCCATGTGTGATCCTGCGAGTCTTGTGACGAATGCAGAAGCATTATGGCTAGATTTACTAAAGCCCCTCCTTAGAACTTTCAGCTTTAGCTACACCAACAGTGATTGGTCCATGAGAAACGGCTTACCCAATGAGGGCTTGTGTTACTTGCTTTGCATGAGGTTAAGTCAAAGTAAACGTGCTGCTGTTATTGAAACTTTTTTTCTTCTCTATAGGACGCTCCTCCCTCTTTCCCATTGACGACGGTCTCCTCGACGACGGGCACGGTAACCATGGCGTACACAGCGTTCTGGGTTCTTCCGGCTACCCGCATCAGAACGGCGAGCGCATCGAGAGGTTCTCACGGAAAGTGTTTGTGGGAGGCCTGCCGCCGGATATAGACGAAGGTGAGCGGGGAAGGGAATCTTCAAGATCGTTTTTTAAATTGGAATTATTTTGTGTAATATCTTGTGTTTAAGCCATTACAAACTTTATTTATAGATATAAGAGCCTTTCAGATATTAGTTGTATTTTCACGTTATCCTGCTTATTTTATTTTACTCTTCCTCTCTCTCTGTACATATGCAGACGAGATCACCTCCAGCTTCCGGCGCTTTGGTCACCTGGTGGTTGATTGGCCACACAAGGCAGAGAGTAAATCCTACTTTCCTCCAAAAGGTAATAAAAAACATAACTCACCTCAAGTAGTCTGCAGTAACATATTATTTATACTCTATAAATTGTATATAAGCCAGTGTATTCGCTGTATATTGGCTCTGACAGAAAACGTAACGAACTGCCGAATAAAGAGATGTAAAATCCTAATGAGTTAATGTACACAGTAAAACAGACTTTTTGTTCTCAAACCGTTTCATTCGTTTTTAAGTCAGCATCGTAATAGAATGTAATGCAATGCAATTACATTGTGCTAACTTACTGCTTGAATTTGAATTAACTTGGCATTTAAGGCATTTAAGGTAACAAAAAATAAGTATTTTAGCATTAAGAACTGATAATTACCTAAACTGGTGCTAGAGGCTTTTAGCGCCTAGAATAAGATCAAAGGGGCGTCCCTACCGTTTTGTGCTTTTGCCATATTGCGGTTGCATTTATGGGAGTTTTCCCTCTCAAAGTGCAAAATAGAGAGTATGGTGGAGAGTATGGCAATGAAAAAACCTTTTCCTATTATCAAGGCTGATTGTCATTACCGACTTTGTGACTGCATGTGCTATTTAACGCCTGGGGTTGTTTGCGACGCAAAACGTGGCTGCAGTAGTTATCGCTCAGAGAAGACATTGACGGATACACGGTGTGTTTTTCAAACACGTATTCATTTATTTCCGATGGCCGTTGAAGCCATATTGCGAATATAGCGAATATACAGTATATATATTGCATGCATATGTCCTGCCAAGCCGCATTATTATACATTTATTGCAGAAAACCAGAATAAAAACTAAACCAGCCCTAAACCAGAATAAAAACTCTTGGCCACCTTTTACCACCTTTTGACCTCCGGTTTTGTTCAGTGTACTGTGTCTTGCTGGAACGTGAGTCAGTCTTTACTGCTGCGCTGTCTGTAGTTCTGACGTCACTTCAGAACCACACACAGTTTCCAAATAACCAGGGTGAAATCAAACATGGATTTTGCAGCATTGCACAATTTCTAAATGCGCTCAGTTCGATAGACGCAACTTGTATTCGATTAATTCCACCAGCCGAAAATGAACACGTTTCAAAACCGACAAAGTTTGGCTGTGTTCATTTGCATGCATGTCCTCAGCCACCCGTTAAATCATCCACGCTCGACAAATGGTCGCTAAAACAGCTGTAATTATTTTCTATAAATATTAGATAAATAAATATTAATTTATTTCGTAATTATGGCCCTATCTCTGTCCCATATATATCCAGCCTTCACATAAATACATCACATTGCAACAACAGTGCCATAGTTCCAGCTGCTGACGGATAGTTTTTTTTTTTTTTTGGTTCTCCCTCAAGGTTATGCCTTCCTGCTCTTCCAAGAGGAGAGCTCAGTGCAGGCGCTGATCGAGGCCTGTCTGGAGGAGGACGGCAAACTCTACCTGTGTGTGTCCAGCCCCACCATCAAAGACAAGCCAGTGAGTCCACATTAAGTAACACTCGTCCTTAACTGAGTTTGCTCAAATGATCTGTGGGAAACAATCACCTGGACTCATCTGCAGTGTACAGCATCGCTCAAATAAATTCGATTACAGCAGTCATTTCCCACAAATCACTGAGGTAAACGAATCTGAGCTGTGTCGTGTGTGACCCAGCGGTAGCGCACGAGGAATGGAGCCGACTTGATACGGTTCAAGTCGCTAGAACACTGTTGCTAAGCAACCAGGAAACGCATTAGCTTGCTAATGACAGAGGCCAACGATGTAGCTAGCTAGCTAGTAGCCGTTGAGCCTTTTATACGGACGGTGTAAAGGCACAGTGGCATTGCAAACAAGCCTAAAATGTTGGAAATGTTAACATTTACCTCGGGCGTGTTGGTAAATTACTCAGAAAAGACTAAAATCACACTGTAATTACACTTAGCATTGACCGCTAACTGAACTTCCGTGGGTTCTGCCATATTGAGAAACCGTAAAATTGCGTCACACCATGTGAAAATTGTGAGTACCAGAAGAGTGGGTTGTTCATAAAAAAAGCATCTCGTAAACACAGTGAACACACGACTCCATTTGAATGTAGCATTACTATATAGTACTTCAATAGTAATGTAGTATATTCATACATACTATAGTCCACGTCATAACACACCATCTTTTATTTGACAAAAATGGTGTGTTATTTCTGCTCGTTCCTTGTTGCCTCAATACCATTTGCATTGACCAGCGTTGTCAGGGTCACTGGTATCATCATATCACATTACGGGAATAGCTTTGACTTTGAATTGAGCTCCACTTGTCAATGACTGCCGCTTGTTTGTTTTTTTAAATCCAAAATCCTTCCTGTGTAGTAACTGTAATGTCCCAAGCGTGAGAATTCATGTCTAGTGTTCTTAATATATTTTATACTAGCTATAAAGTGTAAAACAATCTGGTTCAAGCGTTATTCATTGTTCTGTAGTTAGAAGCCTCACTGTATGAATCATCAGTGTAGCTGTGGTCTGGTCATTACTGACGCCTGCGGCGTGTCCTTTAGGTCCAGATCCGCCCATGGAACCTGAGCGACAGCGACTTTGTGATGGACGGCTCGCAGCCTCTCGACCCCCGTAAGACCATCTTTGTGGGCGGAGTGCCCCGCCCTCTGAGAGCAGGTAACACCTTCAATCTTTTCTCTTAAATCAATTTTAGAACTAACTCTGTAAGTGCCTATAAGTGTTGTATACCTCCTCTGGTAGCGTGTGTTACAAACTAGAGGTGGAACCATTGTGCGAATTACGTGGGCGTTTTGGGGGCAGGGGGGGCGAAACTTCCTAGTTCCCACCTGGGCCCCCCTAGTTATCTCCAAAGTCAGATTAAGTTGGGTTAGTGTCATTGTATTAGGAAATACATGATGTGGTCAGTAGCCTACACAAGTCATAAACGTAAATTTGACTTGGACATGTTTTACGATCTGTATATTAGCTCTCCGACAACAGCAGTGACATCATCGGCCTCACACTGGACTCTCTCTCTCAGGGGCGTGTCCACAGATAAGCCAAGATAAAGACCGCCTTTATTCGAAAAGCGATAGCTAAGGTTTTATTCTATTAAATAAATCGCTACTGCGAGTTTGCTTTGAATCAGAATTAGGACTAATTATTTGTTTATCAATCTAATAGACATGTGATGCTATTTGTCTTGTTCATGTTAAACACAATATGTGAGTTAGCCTATAGGATGGGATGTGGGCCTGTTCAATGGCATTTATAAGTTAGTTATATGCTGTTCTTCGCTTGTTTTGGTTATTACCCTACAATAAACAGTGCATATGTCTGCCTCGGTCTATTTTTCTGATTATGAATAATTTTAGAGTACCCTTCTACGTCTCGTCAAAATATCACACAGATTTAATAAGATGTGTAGTGTCCTGTCAACATTCGGTGTGACACCGCCCCCTGGTGGCACACGGCTTTGTACTTTCAAAGAGGGCAATATTAAATATCATATAACACCTGCTGCTAGAATTTTTTTAACACGCTTATTAAGCGGCTCCTTCTTAGCCCTTAGTAGTTAATCAAAACTAAACGTAGAAATATGTATGATTTTGACCTATGTTTGCTCTTTAAAAAGTAACTAAAACTGTTAAAAATCTGGTTTAA
>JAOUQW010000016.1:13643827-13658793 GCA_028565825.1 Olivaichthys viedmensis
CAGCACATTCTGTATCTGTGATGAAGTTGCTGTTCTTTCTCTCAGTGAACAAAGCTTTATGTATTGCTCTTCTGATGAAGAGTTTTAGAGTGCCATACAGCGGCAATGAAAAATCCCAGATTTTCAATGTGCTCTCAGACTTTTGGACCCGACAGTATATTATTAGCATGGTTGTTCGACCAACATTTTATGTCCTACACATGAAGCTTGTTGAAAACTCCCTTATTTTCATATTCATTGTCTCATTGTGCTTTAATGGTTTTAATTGTTCATGTTAGAGTTTTGAGGAGAGGTTCCAAAGTTTGATGGAACGGGAGATGAAGAAAATCAGCCGGATTCTAAGACCAGATTATTCGGGATCCGTAGAAAGTTCAGAGGAAGAGGAGGATGGCAGTGATGCCAGAGAAGCAGCTCTAAAGGTCGCCATGCACATTTTAAAGGGCATGAAAGAGCATAACCTGGTTGAAAAATTGGCAAAATGTAAGATCAACACTTTTGGTTTTGTGTTTTCCATAGAAGATTTTTCAAACAAAAACACTGCCTACTTGTATAACATTAACGTTTTTCCTTTATAATTTAGTCGAACGTGTATTGACACCTCAGAAAAAACTCAAATCCAGCCTGAAGCGCAAGAGCGAGTGTGTATTTGAAGGAATCGCTAAGCATGGACACCCGGCCCTTCTCAACAAGATTTACACAGAGCTCTACATCACAGAAGGTGGATGTGGAACGCTCAACAATGAACACGAAGTGAGACAGATCGAGTCGGTACACAGAGGTCCAGTGGCACAAGAGATGTCAATCAAATGCAACGAAATTTTTAAACCCTTACCAGGGCAAGACAAACGCATCAGGACTGTCCTGACCAAAGGCGTAGCTGGCATCG
Source organism: Olivaichthys viedmensis (assembly GCA_028565825.1). Lineage (NCBI taxonomy): Eukaryota > Metazoa > Chordata > Actinopteri > Siluriformes > Diplomystidae > Olivaichthys > Olivaichthys viedmensis. The sequence continues at coordinate 13,644,714 of JAOUQW010000016.1, forward strand.
GGAAAACTGTCTCTGCGCAGAAGTTCATCCTTGACTGGGCTGAGGGAAAAGCCAATCAGGGTGTGCATTTCATGTTTCCGTTGCCTTTTCGGGAGCTAAATCTCATGAGAGAGGAACAACACAGCATGGAGGGACTTCTTCAATGCTTTTTCCAAGAAATGGAAGAATTTGCACTCTCGGAACTCCAACACTACAAAGTTATTTTCATCTTTGATGGTCTGGATGAATGCAGACTTCCTTTGGACTTCAAGAGCAATGAGAGGTGTTCAGAAATAACAAAGCCAATGTCATTGGATGTTCTTCTAACAAACCTCATCATGGGGAATCTGCTCCCATCCTCTCTGCTCTGGATTACTTCCCGACCAGCAGCTGCCAACCAGTTACCCGCTAACTGCGTTGACCAAGTAACAGAGGTGAGGGGATTCAATGACCCCCAAAAAGAGGAGTACTTCTGCAAGAGAATCAGCGATCAGAGTTTGGCCAACAAGATAATCCAACATGTGAAGTCTTCTAGAAGCCTCCATATCATGTGTCACATTCCTGTCTTTTGTTGGATCTCTGCCATGGTGCTTGAGAGGCGGTTGGGCGAAGCAGAGAGTCATCATGTGCCCAAATCCCTGACTGAAATGTACACCCATTTCTTGATCTTCCAGACAGTACAAAGGAATGAGAAATACACAAAAGGCAATGACGAGCCGTGCTTGACTAAGGAAAACATTCTTTCACTAGGAAAACTAGCTTTTCAGCAGCTACATAAAGGGGACTTGATCTTCTACGAAGAAGACTTGCGTGAATGCGGCATTGATGTCAAAGAGGCATCCGTCTATTCTGGAGTGTGCACACAGATCTTCAGAGAAGAGTTTGGACTGTACCAAAGAAAGGTCTACTGCTTTGTGCATTTGAGCTTCCAGGAGTATCTTGCGGCCTTATTTGTGTACTTGTGCTGGGTCGACGCCAAGGAATTTCTTCAGCTTCCGGATATTAACCCTCAGTTTTGTATAAATTCAACCATTTTTGAATTGCACAAGAGTGCAGTGGATATGGCTTTACGCTCAAAGCATGGCCACCTGGACCTTTTCCTCCGATTCCTCCTCGGTCTGTCTCTGGAATCCAATCAGAATCTGTTGCACAATTTACTGACAGGGAAAGTGAGCGCTGATCAGAGCCACCAGGAAACCGTGGAGTACATAAAGCTCAAGCTTGAGGGGAAGCTTAGGCCTGAGAGCGCCATCAACCTGTTCCACTGTCTGCAAGAGCTTAATGACCATTCTCTTGTGCAGGAAATTCAAAGCTACCTAAACACGAAGAGTCTCTCATCAGAAGTGCTCTCGCCAGCACAGTGGTCAGCTCTGGTCTTTGTGTTGCTGACCAGTGAGAAGAGGCTGGAAGTGTTTGACCTGAGAAAATATGTCAAGTTAAATGAGGGATTCAGGCGGTTGAAAGCTGTAGCCAAGGCATCCAGGACTGTCATGTTAGTATATGCATTAATGTTTCAGTAATTAGACCTGATGATCAGATCACAAATCATACAAAATATTGACAGGCTCCAGGTGTAATGGTGAATCATATTTGGTGTTTTAACTTCCAGTGATTTTGTGTTTCAGACTGTCCTCATGTAACCTTACAAAGGAGATCTGTCCCTTACTGGCCGCCGATCTTCGTTCGAAGTCTTGTGCTATTACAGAACTAGATTTAAGTTACAATGCCCTGCAAGACAAAGGAGTGGCGCAACTATGCAATGGATTGAAGAGTCCACAATGTCGACTAAAGGCACTCAAGTAAGATCCTCCAGGCGTTTTTAACCTCTAGGGGGTGCCCTTGCCCACCTGTTCCACTGTCCGCAATGCGCGACTGTCAGTTCTTGCTGTCCGTCAGCTCAACCCATACCTGTGAATCATCTCATCGACCACACTCTGATAAATATCATCTGATATCTTTTATCGTAAAGAAAAAATTCATGAGAAATATTAAAGTGAAGGAAATGATTGGGACAGACAAATTTGATTGGCCGTGAATTCTTCGTTTGGCTGGTGCTCTGTTTGTTTATATGGGTTTGGACATGGTTGAAAATTGTACTACAGCCATTTTGGCTTCACTTTTTAACCTCTGTCATGTTGGTTGCCATACACTCAGAAAAAAGGGACTGAACTGTACCTTTCCTTGTCTCTGGAGTGGTACCCTCAAGGGTACATCTTTAGTACCTTTTAGTGTGTATCTTAGGCTGGGTTCCCTTGATTAGTGCCAAGCAAAAGTAAAGAAACAGTTATTTAAAAAATAATAATACATGAATGAAATAAACATTAATAAGAACAATAAAGTGGTCTACCTGTTGCAATTTTGCAAAAGCTACATGCACAGCAGAAGTGACATAAAATTGTGCATTCGATCCACAGTTTGGAATGAATTTGTCTGTGTGAAATGAAACCTAAGATGATGATGCCTTCCCACAAACAAACCTAGAATCGATCGGACCCGAGTATTCGGACCAAATGTGAAAATGCCTTAAGTTAATAAAATGTGCTGTGTGTATGCATAATAAGCTTAGTTATATTTTTTCAGCTTGTGAAGAGTGTTATTAACATGCACAAGTTTAAACTAGACAATGTGACATATCCCAAAAGGTTGAAAACGGGGGGGAGGGACATGTCCCAAAAGGTTGAAAATCCCTGATGTACTGTATCATCCAGCATTTTGTTATCACCCTTACAGTATAAAATGTTTCAATAACATACTAGTAATTGGTTTCTGTCTTCCCTTATAGACTGGCGTTTTGCGGATTCTATAAACATGGCTGTTCTGCTCTTGTTTCTGCTCTAAAATCAAACCCTGCTCACATGAGAGAGCTGGACCTGAGCTACAACCTTACTGGAAACGAGGCTCTTATTGAGCTCTTGGAATTACTGCCTGACTGTAGGATAGAAACACTGAGGTGCTGTTTGAGAATATGCTTTCAGCTCTTTGAATGATTGTTTTTTATGGTGATGGCAACACCTCAACTTGTATTCTCATAGCAGTTATGATGTATTTAATACAGGCTTGCATGTTGTAACTTCACAAAGGAAGGGTGTGCTTTTCTGGCCTCGGCTATAAGCGCCATACCATGTCACCTTAGAAATTTGGATCTGAGTGAAAACAACCTAGGCGACTTGGGAGCAGGAGTCTTTCCTGAATTGCTGAGCAATGAAAATTGTAAACTTCAATCTCTGAGGTAAGGCATAAGGATGTTGACAATTTAGAGTTATCTGTTTATTTACGCTCAACCCGAATCTGATTACTCAATGTAGAGGTTGTGTAAAAGTAGTGAGATGTCAAAACAAATGCTTAAAAGAGGACATTTGAACTTTGATTATTCCATGCACAGTGTAAACTTGTGCTGAGTACAAGGATGTTGAGTATGTTACTGCAATAATGTTCTTAATTAGGCTGTTGAACTAGGTGAAAGGTAAACAACCATAACATGATTAACATAAACTGTTTTGAAAGTACTTTATCAGTAACATTTAACAATATAAAAAAAACTAGTCGGTACATTTACAATTTGTACTCCTCAGTACTGTGCAAGACCACACACAAACACACTTATAACTCTAAGCTAGGCCTTTTTGTCCATTTTTTTTCCAGGCTAGCAAAATGTAATATAACATGGAAAAGCTGTAACATGCTAAAACATGCATCCAGCTCAAAGTCCTGGTGTCTCAGATCACTTGACCTGAGTGACAATGACCTGCAGGACTCTGGAGTGAAACAACTTGCTCATGAACTGGATAAGCTGCCATGCAAGCTAGAGAAATTAAGGTTTATATAATATTCCTTAATGAATCCCATTCATTTTATAAAAAATTTTTTTTTTAACTGTCAATGAGATTAGATTAAGATCATGAGAGACCTGTCTTCCTCTGCAGGCTCTCTTGTTGCGGATTCACCGAGATAGGATTCTCGGCGTTGGCTTCGGCTCTGAGATTAAACCCCACATGTCTGAGAGAGCTGGATCTGAGTAAAAATTTCCCTGGCAAGACAGCGATGCAGCAGCTGTCTGAAGCTCTAAGATGGCCCACCTGTGCTCTACAAATGTTGTGGTGAGTGCTGTGCACCAATACCTTTTACACTGCTGCTATAAAAAAAAGGGAGTCAAAGGATGTTGGATAGCTTCACTTTGTTTGGCCCTTTTCTTGAACCACACTGTCGATTGCCAGGGTCAAAACCAGAAATGACAAAAATACTAGGAAACTAGGAGGTTGGAAACAAAACAGCTAGGAAAGCATGGACATACTAGGAAACCAGGGCTTAAAATTTCAGCAATGAAATATGCAAGACTTCGTAACCACACAAGACAAACACACCCAGATAGAAAAAATCACTAGCCCGAATGCTGAATGCCGAGTGTTAATTCTATCGGCCCACCTCCAGTTTGAATATAAGCCCAAGCCTGGCCCAAATTCTCTCGTCATATCCGGGCCACGTACTGCATGCCAGATGTTGAATCAAACGGCCCACCCCCGGTTTGAATCTAGGCCCAAACCTGGCCCAAATACTCAGGCCATATTGGGGCCATGTACTGCCCGCCAGATATTTAATCACTCGGCCCAGCTCTGGTTTGAATCTAGGCCTGAGCCTGGCCCAAACATTTGGGCCATATCCGGGCCACATACTGCATGCCAGATATTTAATCAATCGGCCCTGTTCCAGTTTGAATCTAAAACGCCACAAACAAGCATCTTACGGCGTTAATTTAGGTAAAACAGGCACTAATTCAGTTTGTTTACTTTATAATGTATCCAAAATAGAACGCCGGCGGTGTCCATGCCATAAATCGCGAATCTTAGAAGTCTTTTTCCTCTGTTAATCTGGACCCTTCAATAGATGAAGTTTCTATTAGCCTGGGTTTTTTTAACGTTTTTTTTTTGTAAACTCACTTCCAATCTTCCTTCATCTCTAATTGAAGATAATTTAATTATAACTGATTATGTTGTATTTGGCTGCACAGTGTGGACCAGTGTGGCCTTGGCCCAGAAATATGCGCCTCCCTCTCCAAAACTCTCAGCCAGAACTCAAGTCTGAGAGAGTTGAGTCTGACAAATAATGAGCTCGGAGATGAGGGAATAAGGGTGCTCTGCGCTGGACTACAGAGTGGACATTGTACCCTGAAGAAGCTGAGGTACAGTTGCATTAAATTCAAATAACATCACGAGGGTACCTGAAATTGAGAGACATGACCCACACCATTCCCATACGTAATTCCTTTCCATGCAGCCAGACCTTTAGTCTGGTTTGGGCTTTTAAATTGTGACTTTTCATTTTGTCATGTACCTGTCATATAACTGTTTTCCTCTGATCTTCTGCTTTGCAGACTGGCTAACTGTTCACTGACTGAGAGCAGTTGTGAGATCTTGGCCTCTGCACTGAGCTCGAACACCACAGGCCTGTCAGAGCTGGACCTGAGCGGCAACAACCTCGGCCAAAATGGTGTCAGTTTTCTGTGTTCCATATCGAACATCAACCTTACACTGTGATAAGAACCGCAAGCCCAGCGCCTCCCAGTCCCAGTTCTGGGTATCTGCGTATTTTAGAGCATTCCTGGCTCTAGCACACCCGATTCAATTAATCAGGTAGTTATCAAGTCCTTCTTGAGTTGGAAGTGGTGTGTTAACGCATGAAAACACTCAAATGGGCAGAAAATGGAACTGATTCATCTTTAACACGTCCGTTTATGTATGGGGGCATTTTTTATTTATGTAATGTTTATAGAACATATCTGATGATATTCCTGATAGCATTTGTGGGGAAGAATCTTCAGAAGATGTTAAAACGTACAGTAGCAGGTTATTGTGAAACAGTGTCTTACATATAGGCTACATACAGTTTAGTGAAACCAAACACATGTTTCTGTTAAAATCTCGTAGAAGCACTAATATCTTTTCATTGTATGTATAATAAATGAATATATACACGTTATACAAGTTAATAAATAATAAATACTATTTTATTTTTTTGTAAGAATGTAAAGTGGTGTTTATTATTTTTAAAAACTGTGGACATTGATGACAGAAATCTTGCCTCACTACAAATATATTTACATTTATGGCATTTGGCAGATGCTCTTATCCAGAGGGACTTACTTTGTTGTCCACTTGGAAGATATATCCTTTTGCTAGTGCAGATCGGCCAAAGTGTAAATATATCAACAACCTAAGGCACTCCCAGATGCCAGAGGATACATAAATACATTCATACAAAGATTACAATTGCTATTTTTTTGGTTAAGTGTATGATCTGTGCACATTTAAGTGCTTATTGATAAGATTGGACTTCAGTCTGTGTTTAAAGACAGCGAGGAACTCAGCTAATTCCCCTGACAGTCAAGGGAAGTTCATTACACCACCTGGGCACAAGTACAGAGAAGATTCGTGATGCTTGTCTTCCTTTGTGTCTTGAAGGAAGGTGGGTCAAGCCGAGCTGCACTTCAGACTCAAATGACTTAAGGTGCAGTGATGCAATTTGGCCATTGCAATTATGTAGACTGGGGCAGCTTTGTAGGCAAGCATTATGCAATTTGTATAAACGCCTGACTTTCTGATGTGTGTGTGTGTGTGTGTGTGTGTAAATGCAACTGGGAATTAGCTTTTTAAGATCAATTTGTTCGTTTTCCTGCCTTGAGACCTTGAGAAAGTAGAGAGAGGAGGAGATGGTCGGAGTGAGGAGGGGTCAAAACAAGGCATCGAAAAGCTAGACATGCAGACGTATTATGAAAGGCTGAGAGGGAGTAGGGAAGGGCAGAATTGTGCTAGACAGATGCAGAGATTACAGCAGCTGATAGAACTCTGGAGACGTTGCTTTTCCAATGTGGGCTGCACAAACAGCCGTTCTGCATAAACAGATGTCACAGAAAGCAGAGTATAGAGAAGAAGAAAAGTCCAAATAGAACAGAACAGAAGACCAGAGGGACTAGCTGAAATGCCCATGACCACATAGACATATAGACTCAGGAAAAAAACAACAACAGAAGAACATCCCACAGCCAGATTGGACTACGGCTTACGGAACAACCAAACAAGGTACTCGTTGTCTTCGCATTCCTTTTGTCTTTTGAATCGCATCATGATATTGTGCAACATCTGACCCTACTGTGTCTATTAAAGGACTTTAGAGTGTGATCAGATTGCATTACAGTTGATTCTTTCTAATCTTGAAATTATTGGTTGAACAGCTGAAGTTGATTTGATCTGTTTCACGATGTTCATGTGGGCTTGTTTTCGTTTGGCTGGAAATGCTGTTAACTTGGCTGTGATGATTGGCTTGTGGTAAGAGGCCATGAGTCATCTGAATTAGTCCAGAGTATGTAACTCCTATCGGAAAACATTCGTTCTGTTCAAATTTGTTCACCATACTCGTGCTTGTGCATGCACAGCTGCATGGTAGAACGAGCTGTCAGAAGAGTGTGTTGTTTTTAATGCATGTACGCATTGTGTATGTCTCTGGCGTATGGCCTGCCAATCTAATATCTATGATCTGTTAAATCTGGCAAATCTGTTTTCCCGTCCATTATCGAGACGGCGTGTGTCTCTCTTTGGAGGACGTTCTGCATATTCATCCTGCTTGTAAATTCTTTGCATTCCGGCTCACAGCTGCCGTGCGTCATCCTGCACGGAAATCCCCAATCACTAATGGAGTTTCATTAGCGAGTAATTTAGTCAGTCCAATTACAATGTTCTGAATGATATCATGGCTGTGTGTGACTGATCCAGTTAGAACTGATGCTGGACAGATTTGCACAAGTGGCTGAGGTTCCTCAGGTTCCTAAATCAGGCTAGCATAGTTTGTTTCAGCAGAATTCATGCAACAATTAACATTATAACCACAATTGTGATCTATAACGCTTGCATGGCTTCAGTGCAGTTCAGTCTGCTGTAAGAGTTCATATATGAAATTTTGGTTTTCATAAATCGAAATTTTGATTTTGATTGAATCTTATTAAGTCCGCCCACTGATTTCATCACAGGGAATTATAGGCCCTTTGCATTTAATGATCCTGGTATTCAGCCATCATTCACTTTCATTTGTAACTTAAACAGGGTGCATATGTATCAAATATAATCTGGCCGAGGATCACTTTTGCTTGAAACGTAATCTTACCCTTTGAGGTTTTTATACATGTGAACCCTAAACGTCCCCCAGTGTTTTTCCTCTCTGAGTCTTTGCAGGACTCTGGACTGCATTCCTAGCTAAGGCTTTGCAAATCAGACCGAAATAATTGAATAATCCAGATATGCATGAGAAAAGTATCCATCTCTTGGGGATGCCGACCAGTAAGGGAATCCCTGAGAATTTCCTCTTGACTGTGTGTGGGTGTGTGTTTTCATTTTATGGGCAAACACATGTTCCAGTACACATCATTCTACCCATTAGGACACACATCTGGACTTTATGTGTGGCTAGCCAAGTGCTAAAGTGTGATGTGTAATCTCGCTGCATCCCAGCGGAGTTCAACTTTCTCTGAAAGATCATGTGATGTTGTAAAAGAGAGGGAACTGAGACAAGAAAATGGAATCATGGCTAAGATTGTTTGTATCATACGGGCCCAAATTCTCAAATGATCTCAGAACAGAAATTTTGTTTTCAGATTAGCTTACAGTATAGAATAGCAATCGTGTTGTGAGATGCTTTGCGATTACTAGTCCTGTGCAATTTATTTATCTTTTTCTGTATCTCGGTATAAACAATTTGGACTTTTTGGACCCCTGAGGCATAATCGTTGTCTAACTATGGAATGACCAAATGTAAACTGAGCTCTTCCTCAGTGGCAACATGCTTGTGGTATTTCCTACAGCCTCTCTAATCTCCGAATTTTATGTGCAGTGCTTTTCACAACACACTTTGTTAACAGAACCACTTGTTTGTTCAGCAGCAAACCTAATTCCTGAGATGCGTGTTTTACATTTGAAGTGGCTCATTTGGCAGACCAATGTGACTTACAAGTGAAGCAGAATACAATCCGAGCATACAGTACAGCCGAGCATTAGAAAGTTGTGGGTCTTGCTCAAGGGTCCACCAGCGGCTTTCTGGCAGCCCTGGGATTTGAACAAAATTTCTGGTCAGTAGCATAGAGTTACCATCGTGTTTAAAGTAAGTTTGGCAAAAAAATCAAGTTTACACATTTTTCCACTTAAGCAAAATGTAATTGATCAGCCAAGGCATGTTTGGTGTCTGACGTTTGCTTTGTTAGTTTTGCACTGGACCTAACAAATAATGAAAGTCCATCTCACCCAAAATCTTTTCTGTAAATATATGCCGACAAAATGTAAATATAAGCCTGTTGCTGAATGCTGTAATGTTATGGGGCAGCCGTCTTGGACAGTCAGAATCACTTTCTTCCTTTAGCACAATTTGATACCATTCCACCCCCTCGGCAACTGGAGGCAGAATTGTACCAGAAAGCTGGACGTTATGCAGATGATAATACAGTTCCACTTTGAAGTTTATAGTTATGGACACTCTCTGCTATCTCACAAAATCACGCATTTAAAATACGACTATGTAGCCTATGATGTCGTTTAAAGCAAGTATATGTAGATTTACAGTATATGACCATGTATTAATGGAAAGAATTTTGAGTGAGATGGATTTCCATCACTTCTTAGCTACATTAACCTCCAAAACTAAAGAAACAAACGTCAGAGACCAAACAAGTCTGGCTGCTTGACTACATTAAGGATAAAGGAAAAATTTTGTAGTAGATTTTGTACTGAACTATTCCCATAAGGACTCAAAAAAGACCCAAAAGAAGAGCTGCTCATTATCAACAAGCAGAGGTAGTGAGTGTCAGACTATCACCATAAAGCCCTAAAGGATACTCCATTACTCCATTTATAATTTAACTGACACAATGTGTCTACTGTGTGTCCTTTCCCAGGTCTGAAGATGCGGGCGATAGTAGGGATCGTGTGTCTGTGCCAGTGTGTAATTGGTCAGCTATTGGAGGTCAAAGCAAAGACAGCTTCACCTCGATTCATTTGCAGTGTCCCAGGTTTACCAGGCACGCCAGGAAAGCCAGGAGCGCCCGGGTCTCCAGGGGCAGAAGGCCATGTTGGAATCCCGGGAAGAGACGGCAGGGACGGTCGGAAAGGAGAGAAAGGAGAGAAGGGACAAGCGGGTACGCACGGGGCCTGACTAACAGCCTGTAATCCTCTCACTCCGCATTCACATGATGAAATAGATCACTATACCAGATAATTTTAATATAAATGTATTGCTCTGTGTCAATTCCTATAGGAATCAGTTTTCTTTATTGTCTCTCCAGATCTGCTAGCTCTAAATTCCTCTAACAGATGGGATTAGGGAGGGTTTAGGGTGGTTTTTTTTTCTGATGAATGTGCTCACATATTTTGGCCGCTGTACTTTGGAGCAACTGAAATGGTTGTAATGTAGCTAAACAAAACTGCTTTAATGCTAGCTAGCCTTCTTTGACTTGTAAGATTGTATCCCTAATCCTAGTGTTTTGAGTACTCTAGCTTCCATGTTTACTTTTGGCTCTCTGCAATTGTATGGTATGTTACTGTAAAGGTATTACTTTATATCACCAAATGCATTATGGGAGTCTCATGTCCTGCCTCTCAGGGATTAAAGGAAGAGTGGGGCCAACGGGTAAAATCGGCGAACGTGGAGAAAGAGGCCCCACAGGCAAGCGAGGCCCAGAGAGCAACGCCGGAGGCACGGGACTCCCTGGACCCCCGGGACGCCCCGGACAGAGAGGAGCAAAGGGCCATCGGGGTCCACAAGGAGTGCCAGGCACGTGCCTCTGTGGCAGCCTGGTGCCCAAGTCGGCCTTCTCTGTGGCCATCACCAGCAGTTACCCAGCTGAGCAATTGCCAATCAAGTTCAACAAAGTCCTCTTTGACGAGGGCGGCCATTACAACCCACAGACAGGCAAATTCATATGCGCATACCCCGGCATCTATTACTTCTCCTACGATATCACGCTGGCCGATAAGCACTTAGCCATCGGCCTGGTGCAAAACGGGCAGTACCGCATTAAGACATTTGACGCCAACACGGGGAATCACGACGTGGCTTCTGGCTCGCTGGTGATGTTCCTCAACCCAGAGGACGAAGTGTGGCTGGAGATCTTCTTCAAAGACCAGAACGGCCTGTTCTCTGATCCGAGCTGGGCCGACAGTCTCTTTTCAGGGTTTCTGCTCTATGCAGATACTAATTACCTAGATACACTGTCAGAGGACTATGCTTAGATTAAATATATTTTATTAACATAAACTGTATGGGCTTGGACTAAAAGATGGGTTTCCATTTAAATGCTAAATCTGTGTCAGCAAATTCTGACATATATGACATCATGTTAAAAATTGCCACAGTAGAGTTTTCCAGCTTCATAATTTTTCACCCATCCCATTATTTGTAGTAGTTGTTTATATTCATGTACGTCGGAGGTGCCCAACTCAGAAAAATTCACCAAAATGCACAGTGTCGAGGTCAGACAGCACAAACTCTGAGATCACATGACAATATAAGTCAACAATATTTTTATTCCTGACCATGTAGTAGCCATTGACCATTTTCACAAGTCTGCCATATTGCTTGTGATGTCACGCTCAAGGGTGGGAAGTCAGCAGGTAAGGAAAAGTGTGGACTATCCAAACATAACTATTGAAATCACTCATAGTGATAAAGCACAGAAATGAAGCTCCACTCTCAATGAATGAATGATGGTTATGAGTTGGGGCAGTGTGAATTGAAAAGCCTGAACTGCACAATAAATATAGATTACGGCTCAATTTCGAAAAGAATACAATTGAATTGTTCGATGCTGGACTTGTTAGTTAATGTAAAATGTGTTTGAAGGAGTTTTATGACACTCAATGCCGAAGCATACGACTTGAAAGCAAAACAAAAAACGAATAAAAACAGCCTTAAGGCGTTCTGAACCCACAGCCGCATGTGCAGCAGTTTTGCAAGAAGTTATGTATTAAGACAAATACATCAGTTGCCTTTGTAGTTTTTTTGTAAAATAAGCTAGTAATGAAACATCACTTTTGTTTAAACTTAGAAATGAACAACATAAGAGATTAAGATCATGTTTTTGTGACATTTTTCATTAAATTCACTGGAGTTGCTATTTAAAAAAAATTGTCTGGTCAATTTTCGTTTCATTGCAACAGACTGAGCGACACTTCATCCGTGGTGCACTGTTCTTTATGTTGCCTAGCAACAGTAGGCGCACAACATACTTTAATATCAGGACGTTTATCATTTTTGCTCCAATGCGCAATTAAGGAATTGATACTACAATGCATCAGGACCATTTAGCTAAAATGCTGAGAAATGTGTGGCCTTATAATTTATGATTTCACTTTGATCCATCTCAGTCATACCCAAATGACGCTCCTGCCCCCAACTCCAGTCCTGGAGCTCCAGAGTCCAGCACAGTTTGGTCATTTCCCTGCTCAAACCTACTAAACCTGGAAATGAACTGGTGAGTTAACACCAACTTTGCTGGATTATGGCCCAGGACTGGAGTTGGGCACCTCTGATGTACGTATATATAGTGCCAGGTTAATATTTTTAGTATATGTCTTAGGAGCAAACAGATTCGTTGAGTTAAGATGATGTTGAAACTATCAAAATGGTTTGTGCAGTTGTAATGTTAAGATGTATGCATTGAAACAAAAGATTTCAACCCAACACTTTCCCAAAGGAAAGGAATATCAAATGAGCTGTTGGCCCAAAAGAGTCCTGTTCATACTCAGAGAAAATAAATGGGGATTTCCTCCCTCTCATTACTGGCATCATCTGGAAATTGCATTTTCAGTCCAATAAAAAAAATAAAAAAACACTGAAGGTGTGTGTCTGACTCCAAAAGTACATTCCAACCCACAACTATCAATGGTTTTATGTGTGTGTGTGTGTGTGTGTGTGTGTGTTGTGTAAGCAAGTCAGTGTGTGTGAACTATTGATGCGCAGTAAGCAAATGACTGAATCTTTTTGAATGAATCTGTGAAGTGTGCTGGCTGTTTTTGCTCGCTGTTTCGCTTCTTCCTCTTGTAAAGGCTTTATTCAAAAAGATTCGGTTCATTCCCGTACTGCTAGCTACATAAACCTCCTGCACAAACTCAATCTGTCCTATACAGATCTATTAACTGTGTCTAACATGGTGCATATTTCAGCAGTTACATCAAGCTAAGTTAAATCTTAACCATGCTAAAAAAAGAAACGGTGACCCAACAAAATGGTGAACAGAACACCGAATTGAATTGCAAGACAAAAACGGCACTTCCCTAAGATGAAGAGTGTTTAGTAGCCTACAGTATATACTTATCATACATGCACATAACCAAGGAAGATTTTACAACAGCACACCAATACTCCAAATACCAGTCTATTTTGTCTGTCTTGTCTTCAAAGAGGAAAAAATAGCTGTATCATAGCATTAATGACAATGAAGGCACAAAAATATGGGAAATAGAACTTCACAATAAAGTGTGCAAAATAACAGTTCTTAAACTATGCATACAGAGACCTTGGAGTTATAAAGTTCTATCTGTCTTTCGTTGCAAAAAGGAGTTAATGTTATAAATATGTTATTTACATGCCACTGAATATACAGTACTGTGCAAAAGTCTTTGTACGTGTAAGGAAAATTCTGTATAGCGAAGATGCCTTCAAAAATAATGAAATGAAAAATTTCTAAATAAAAAAAAATACTATAAAGAGCAGTGAACAGTAATAAAAACTAAAACCAGATATTTTGTTGGTGTGAGCAGCCTGTGGCTTTAAGACTGCAACAGTTCTCTCGGAAATGCATTTAAAAATAATGAAATAAAAAGTTGCTGGATATAAAAGAATCCTATAAAGAGCAGTAAAAAAAAAAAAAGTAAAACAAATCAGTGTGTTGGTGTTTCGCAGCCTTTGCTTTTGAAACTGCAGCAATTCTCTCAGGCACGCCGTCGTGCAGTTTTATAAGGAAATCAGCTGGTAGGTTGTTCCAAGAATCTTGGAGAACTTTGGTTCTCACTTGCTTCTGTCTCTGCAGGTAAAATCCCAGAACAGCCTTGATTCTGTTTTTATCTAAAAA